>JACEGR010000006.1:0-600000 GCA_014170235.1 Listronotus bonariensis
TGCAAACTCATTCATTTACATTAAAAAAGTTATTTTTTGTTGATAAAACGATGAAAATTTAAATTTATACATTTGTAAATACTTATCTCGAAATGTAATATCTAAAGAAAGCTTAAGAACTATCAAAACAGTGAAATGTCCAAGACACGCTCGTTATCGCATAAAAGATTAAAGAAAAACATGTAACGCCTCAACATGAACACTTAGAGGTCATTCAATGCTACGAAACTTGGTCAAAAATTGGTTGCAATTAATCAGTAGGTCACCGAGATTGACTGACCAATTGTGACCATTTCGTGACCACTTTATGTAGCATTAATTGAGTTCTAAATGTTGATATTAAAGTGCTTCATATATTGTTTAAAAATGTTAGTGTGAAACCACCTCTGTACATTTTTAAATAACTTCTCTTAATTCTATTTTACTGCTGACCAATTACTGTGACCCAATGATAAATCGTGGCCAATTCGTGACCAATTGTTACGGCATTACCGACCTTCGAATGTTAAAGTTAAGGTGCTTAATAAATTTAGGTAGCAATTAGTGACCTTGAAATTTTAAACTCTTTATATTTATTTCAGTATCTTTGACAAAATGTTAAATACCCATGACCCATGAAAATTTTTAATTGTATGCAGCTTACAAATTTTTCTCGTCCTTGAATGTCTTTATTTATTACAAAACTTCTTTTATCTTACTGACCAATCAATTAATCATACTTACCAATGTTGGCCATTTTTTAAGCAATTACATTTCTTTTGATAGAGCCATGTGTGATTTATTTAAGGCGCTAAAAATTTTCCGATGACCTTGATATTTTAAACACGCTGTAAAAGTTGGTGTATGAATGAGTAATTCATTACACTTAGTGACCGTTTATGACCATTTTGTGACCAATTCGTTGCTGTCTTTGAAAATTTTACATTTTGGGCCGCTAAATAGATATGGCTTGATAGAAACCCAGAACAGGCCGCTTGAAGCTGCTGCTAGGTACCTGTTCTCAAACGGTCCACAGCTCCCGTGACTTTTATAAATGTCGAATAACTCCAAAAATATTTGTCGGGTTTACTTCAAATATTTAGAGAATATTTCTAAGATATTCTACTTTAAGAAAATGCAAATAAATTATATATTTTTTTTAAATTCTGACTAAAACTAATCCTTGAAGTTCAAATTATTTTGCAAATATTTTTTTATGCTAGATTTCTTCCGGGCGCTCGAGCAAAACAAAAACAGCTTAAAATAAAAGTTCGTCTGCAAAATTCTAAAACTCTTGAAATTTCGCTTCAAATAAACGGCAGTATGTTTGTTTTCCCCAGTAACGAACTAAATCTGTCAATTAAAAGACAGATTGTTTGTAGTATACTCGCAAAAATAGGGATGGCCAACATAATTACAATTGTTTAAGTACAAATAGCCAATAGAGAATTTTTCAGGCTTTCCAGTCTTAAAGAATTCTAAATCAATTTATATACTTTACTCCAGTTCCGACGCAAAGTTCAAGAAACTCTATAAAGAGAGTCCAGTCAGGCAGTAAGCTATATTTTACTGCAATTTTTTTCTCATTGTAGGACATAAAGCATTGCAATTTATGTTTTAATCACAATTATGTAAAGAATAATAAATTTTAAAATAATTAAACTGCATTTTAAAATATAACTACAGGAAACTGTTCTCATGCATTGTTTTATAGAACATCTGGTGAGACCCTAAACCTTTCATATTGTTTGTTTCGCTATCCCTAAAGTGTCTATTCATTTTAGTAAACAAAATTAGGCTACATTTGCTTATCAAAATGCAGAATAAGCTCATTATATCTGAACTTTGACAAAACCTATAAAACTAAATTTTCTATGTCTTTTTCGCTACAAGCCTTCTCGGCTTAAGAAGGTTCATAAAACCGCTTTTACCTTGTTTTAATTATGCGTATCTTTCCTATCATAATTATTAAACTGGAACTTTAGAGCAAACCTCCTGTTTACAGCACCTTTTCATAGCTTATATTAAGATATTTCAGCTTTGATTAGTTTAAGATACATTCTAACCTCTTTTCGAAATTTTCTCCGCATCTGGTGCATAATGCATTTTTAGCTTATTAGGTAATATTTAGTGCTTGCTACGAGTCAGTAAAATGTAATGATTTTAACTAACATGCTTTTCCAGAAAATAGTGTAGCAACGCGTATTGGGGGCATCATAATATCGTCGGTGATCTCACAATACCTGCTAAGTGCACACAAAAAACAGAAATTGCCTTTCTCAAATGTTCAGAAGGTCAAAACCAAATAAATTACCCCATATGTTTTAATCCGATTCCTAACTATCTCTAAAATAATCAGTTTAATAGTTTTTTTATAACTATTTTTTATTTTTTATTTTAAAATCAACACAAACAAATACTAAACAAAATTGGACTAATTATAAATGGCATCTTCGATACTAGCTGAAGCACGTTTGTTAATCGCTTTAAATGATATTTGCAGTAATAAAGATTCGATTGTGGAATCCTTCTACGGTTTCTACTCGTGTTTCGTATACTAGTGATTTCATCCGTCCCCAAAGGAAATAATCCAATGGGTTTCGGTCTGGTGATCTCGGTGGCCAAGCTTGACGCTCTCCAACTGCTGAGGTGAGGCTCCATCGTGCTAAAAGAACATCCGGTGTCGAACAAGCAACAAAACATCATCCAACATGTGTGTTAAATGGTCTTCCAAAAACTGTAAATAGCCATCTCAATTAAGACGCTCAGGGAATACAAAAGGACCAAATAACTAGTCGTTAAGCATTCCACATCACACATTAATAGTGAATCGATGTTAAAAGTTTTGTTCAAACGTTGCATGAGGATTTTAATCTGACCACCAATGTGACAGTTATTGATTCCATCGCGGGTAAACTAAGCTTCATTGCTAAATAAAATGTATTTATGTAGGCCTCGATTTTGTTGCATTTATTCGCAAAATTAAACCCTTAAGCCATGATTACCTTTTTGAAGATGTTGGACCGGTTGTACATGGAAAAGCTTTACACCGTTTTTTTAAGTGTCTTCCAAACATCCACATGTAATTCTAATCGAAGTTCTTTCGTAATCCGCCTTGAACTAACACCTGGGTTCTGTTTAGCCATATTCCGAATATTTTCTTCATCTTCCACATTTAGGCCCGCCTCTTCTTTAGAATAAACCCTTACGCTTGGAAACATTTCTGTATTCTGAGCATTTCCAAAAACTTTTTAAAAAACTTTTCGATTAGGAACTCTTCGATTTGAAAAACGACGTCGGTATTCATTACCAGCACGTAATGCGCTACCATTACAGAAATCATACACGAACATTATGTCAGCATACTCCCTATAAGTAAATGTATAAGGCAAAACGTATGAAACCTTTTCTCTTTTCGAGTCAAAACGCTCAGAATGAATTAAACTGACAACAATGCTTGTCAAAACTATCAGTCAATTGAATAAGGTATTAACAAGCATTAAAGCACCTAAAAACTGAAGTTAGAAATTTAAAACTTTTTCATTACTTCAAAACTTCACAAAAAAACTTTAGAGCTGATTATTTTAGAGACGGTTTAGAATCGGATTAAAACATATTCGTTAATTTCTCTTATTTTGACCTTCTGAACATGTTTCCGAAATATTTCTTTGTCCTCCTGAAACACCCTGTATACACTGCATGCATAAAGTAAACCCTATAGCCGTATACCTTATTTATTATTGCATTTTTGGATTTCCTGAAAAAATCCAGATGTTTTAATATGATTCCTTTTTTAAACTAATAAAAGAATTATTCCTAAGAATCAGCCTTTGATATTCAGGCATATTTTTAGTAGCATACTTTTTTCCTAGGTTACGTAAATTAGTAGTTTTTCGGGTATAGGCCACATATTTCTGGCGAAGGTCAGTAATTTGGTGAGATTATTGGATGGTGTGACTATTGTACATAAAACATATCTGTAATTTTCTAAGAAATCTATATTATATAGGGTCTCCCATTTAAAAAGTAAAGTTGTATATCGTTACAATTTCTGAAATAATAATTGATGTCAAACTATTCACAAGTTAAGTATTTTTACAAAAAAATGAACGGAAGGAATGTTTTGGCTTGGCCATTTTAGCGTGGCCATTTCGGCGTCGGCGTTTGGACGGCGAGCCATTTTGCCAATGACTTTTTCACCTTTGGCCATTTTGGCGTCGGGATTAAGTGCAGGTCAAGGCGCGCTTGTGGCGGCTTCGGTTGTATCGGCAAGCGTCGATCTCCGGAGTTAAGCAGTGAAATGCGCGCCCATAATTTGGATGGATGACCGGCACCAGCGGTGTTTTGGGCAACGGCACACGGTGTTCTGCTCGGGGATGCGGACCGAGCAACAACCATCCAAGTTATGGAATGAATGGTGTGTGAATCGGAAGGAGTAGGGGTCAAGGTACAATACGCCTTCGAGCTGCAGTGCACCACCTAAGGGGGCGGTCGTCGGACCTGGGTGGGATGACCCCGAAAGGGTGAAAAAAAAAAAAAAGAGGTCAGGTAGGTTACGGTTTTTTTAACATACATTTTTAAATTATTATATTGTTTTTCTTACCAAATTATTACCTAAATTAAAAGAAAATTAAATAAAAAATATTTCATTTTAGGTAAGTAATAGGAAGTTAGTTAAGACAATAGCACTAGAAAAATTATTCCAAATAATTATAGGATTTGGAGGCACAGCATAAACTTTTGTAATAAATGACAATTAAAATAAGTTTTATCGCAAGAAATATAATTCTGAGACCTAAAAAATTGAAGTTACTCCGATGCCAAAATGACGGCCGCTGGCAAAATGGATCGACGTTTAAACAACGACACCAAAATGGCCACGTTGCGACCAACCGCCATGCCAACATGTCCTAGACCCCAAATAAATACTTAAATTTAAATGGAATTTGTTTAAGACTTCTGAACGCAGTGTATATTTTTATTATTGTAACCAATAAAAAGCCGACGTAACAAAAATAATTGGTATTCTAATTAAAGCTGTTGTCAAACTTTGCAGCACATTTCTTATGAATATTTATACAAAAATTCTGTGTACCAATAAAGGGGAATAAACTTGTACCAGTTTTAAATTAAAATGTATTCAGCGTTCGCGGCAGTAGATATTTGTGGTTAGAGGTAGCAATTTCTACACAGAAAATATTTATTCTTTGCTTTATTCCGCACTAATTACGAATTAATATTGGACGTAATTTATTAACTCATTTAAATTTTAATTTTCTTAAATAAATTTTCTTTAGTTGTTTGAATAACTAAAAAAATTAGGATTTTAATTTGGTCCTTATAATACCCTAAAAAGGTGTTATAAAACAATGGTAAAAAAAATAGGTGAAATTAAAGAAACATAATAAGCTATAAAAATAAAGCAAATTAAAAAAAACTTGTAATAATTTGTTTTAAAGAAACTTTATTTAGATAATATTAGTAATTAATAATTGATTTAGCAATACCGACCGAGCAATTAAAGAAACATGTCCTTCAGAAATGTTCTTTTTCTGTTATAAAATAGTTTTAAATAAATTGTGTTTCAAATAGACAGTTTCCGAATAGTTTATACTCGTTTGTTATTAGTTTAAGAAAAACCTTATTTCATATCTTTTAATATTGTTATTTTTATTTTTTGTGTGGTACTATTATTTCTTTGGCATTTTGTAAATAATATTTTCGAATGGAAAACATTTTAGTAATATTGTGTAAGAAAATTGATATGAATCGGACAGTGGTTTAAGTAACGACGCCCCATCCATACCTCTTATAAACATTTCATTACACATTGTGTAGTGTTTAAGACTTTAAATGAGTTTTTCGACAACTTATGTTTTGAAAGTCGAAAGCCATCATACAAAAAGGCCATTTTTTCTAAAAAAATCGCGTTTTTTAGTTCAAATTATTCCCAAAAAGCAGTAAATTAAAAATTTATAAAAACCCCTCGAACGTTGCCTAAAAAAAAACGATTATCTAACGAACGAACTTAATGTTTTTTTTAATTTATTTTACATGATCCACTACTAAAAATGCTGTCATTGACGTATTTTTTTAAAAATTTCAAACAATAATTATACACTATTTTAAAGCTATTTTTACGACTTTTATTTCGATTAATTATCCCATATATTACCTCTTTTAGCCGCTCCAAAAAAAAAAAATACGCAAGCATTGTAATGCATCCCTCCACAAATTACCTTAAGAAGCCTGAAACTTACTACTTTGCTCACTCGTTGATCCCTAAAATTTCAGACTACTGTAAATGTTGCTGCATTTGGATGTTTTTTGTCCTTCCATTCATAAAAGCATTAAGTTTCGTCAAATAATTTTTCTTTACCTAACATAATATATTCACTTAAGCTTTAAGCCATCGTGGAAAAATTAAAAAATTAAAAATTTGCTTTTTACAAGAAGAGAGCCCCAAAAATATTGTTTTTCTAACCAGTTCTTCAACTTAAAAGGACTTGTTTCAATTTAAATACCTACTTTACAGCACGAAAGTAACAATGAAAGATAACAAACTATTTAAGATCCTTATTATTAGACCATTATTTTTCTTTTTGTTTAAAGGACATAACAAATTCGATAATAAAAAGTGATTTAATTAATGTTTTCTCAAGTAAAAAATTATATTTTCCCATTAGTAGGTCATAGTTTCCAGTTGACTTACTACTAAAGACAATGAATCCAGGAAAAATAAAAACACTGGGGTTTAACCTTGCCTTTAAACTTCGGAGAAAACCAATTAATTGATCTAGGAATAACGACAAAATTATTAAAGGAGTAGTTAATATCATAACAATTTGATTTATTTTATAAAATCTTTGTGTATTTTAAATACTAGATTTCATCATAGTTTATACTATGATACACAATTTTTAAATAATAAAAATATTATTTTTTAATACAAGCGTAGATAGCCATAACGAAATTATTATTTTATATACAATTTATATATTTTTTTATCACACATGGTAACTAACATTACGGAAACAGACATTGACGAGAATATACAGGGAGTTCCAAAATATGCGGGCAATGTGCCAGATTCAATTTTATTACCGTTTATTTAAGCCTATTTTATATTGTTCTATTTAGGTTGTAATGCATGTGTGTATGTGTGTTCAACTGAAATTATGGAACTTAATTTTGAAGCATTTATTTTTAACCGATTTGGCTGAATTTTCTTAGCTATGTGAGGTCCCTTTAAATTTAACATGGCGAAATACCTAAGATGGCAAACTCCTCAACCCTCCTAAAATATGAGTATCAAATAAAAGGTCTTGCTAAAAGTAACTTAAAATATTAAGTTGCCTCAGTTTACATCCAGTATGGCAATATGGTAGAGTTACTTTTAATCCAATATGGCGGACTTCTAAAAATGGCGGACTAGTGATTTTTATTTCACTTCTACAAGATGGATATCAAATTAAAGGGTTTGCCAAAAGTAACTTAAAAAATATTGTATTACTATCCTAACTCCCATATGGCAGACTTCTTAAAATGGTAAACTAGTTGTTTTTAATACAATCCTACAATATGGGTATTAATGAGTGGTCTTGCTAGGTGTAACCCAAAAAATAATTTAACGTTACTCTAAATCCAATATGCAGACTTTTAAAAATGGCGGACTAATTTTAATGCACTCATGTCAATGAAATTTTATCAAATGAAAGATCTTGCAAAGTAACTCGACAAAAATAAAGTGACCACTCTAAATCCAATATGGTGGACTAAGTTATTAATTCTTTTCTACAATACGGGTATCAAATGAATGGACTTGCTAAAGATATAAAATGTCAGTTAAACTTTGTTGCTACAAGCCGTCTGAATTATTGGACGACTGGGGCTTTAATTGCCTAGCGATAACTAAAAAGTTTAAAATAAGTTGAAAGTAAAAAACTGCTTTAAAAACAAGCTTTTAATAAAATGCACAAAAAGAATATTTTTCTTTTTAAACTTTACTAATAACATTTAACATCATTACACAATTTATATATTATATAAGCTTGTTGCGAAATTAAGCCGAGTAAATAAACAAATTAAATTTAATATCTTAACCTTATAGATTTCAATGTTTCAAATTTTTAAACTGGGTAAATACCAATACTTAAATGTCGCGACAAGCTTTTATATTATAATATTGTATAAATTGTGTAATGAAATATTATGTTAAAAAAAAGTTATTTTTTTCTTTTAGTGCATTTTAATAAAAGTTTGTATGTAAAATTTTATTTCAACTTTAAATTTATTTGATTAAAAATGCCTATTTAAATAATTAAATATTTTATCCCTATGTAATTCAGCCTAATTTTCCAATAAATGTTTTTATTTCGGACGTGCAGAGCATACATGTCATTAACCGTTGCTTATGGCTAGAGTATCTGTTGATGGCAGATTTTCATAAATGTTGCCAAAGTTACATGTTCATCTACGCAAGTAATTGATTATAGTAGGCAGGAAATGACGGGGGCTTGTAGGTGATACATCACCAGCATATGTGTGTGGCCAGTGTATGCATATTCATGTGGTGAACACCAACCGACTTATGAGCGAGTGCCGGCCACTGGACGCCTGTGGAACGATAAAGCATACGCGCATATCTATTCCCCATTACCGCGTTAACGTTTCATTGACGTTCTCTAAATATTTTTATCCCACATCATTTATAAACTGTTTGTCATTTGTAAAGGCACATTTTTCTTAAATAGATTAAATGATTTATTTATACAGGTTTTTGGAAAAATATTGTTCTTAACTTTAAGAAGTAATTTCTTGCATTATTCTAAGCTAAAAAGTTTTTATAACATATGTCCCTAACCTTTTGGGAAAAAAATGCTAAATCTATTTATTTTTATTAATAAAATTAATGATTTTATTTAAAAATCATATGCCTAATAGCGCAAAATGAATTCATAAATATTTTTTATTAATTAACTAAAATTTTTTTCCTTGCTTATTAAATACAATATTGCAAAGAAAAACCGACAAACAAAATTCCTCACACAAATTGGCAAAGTCGTACGCGAGATGGTTACGATAGGCAAAAAACTGAATACCTATGTCGGGAAAAACTTGTTTTATAGTTTTCTGCATACATCAATGCAAGTAATGTTTACCCAAATTCAAATTACATTTTATTTTTAATATGTATTACTGTATCAGTGCATGAATTTTGATACAAAAGAGATATTTTTGGTACACGAGTATTACGATATGCTTTTTATTTCCGGAGAGGCTCATTGCAACTCCAAAAAGCTAGCCGCATTTCGAAGAACAATTTCCTAATCGAAGGCTACCAACTAGAAGAACATTTGTATAAGACTCCCAAAGACTGAATACAGGAAGCGTTAGTGCTTAATTTTGACAACGCCGAAGATATCGTGTAGTTGGAGTGGAAACCGAAGAACAAATTTTAAATTGACGAGGATTTGACACGAAGCAGTATTGTGATTACTAATACATTTAACTGTAACTTTATGTGAATTACATATGTGTTTTTTTTTGGTGCATCGCATGGTTTTAAATTAGTGACTGATAGTCGTGGACATCGGTAGTGTGTATCGGTAAGTCCTGCCATTTTTTTGTAAATGTAATGTACTTAAAGTGATATTAAATAAAAATATTAGCCACAAAAATTGCTTAAAACTATTCAGTTATTTAAGGCGTAATTTAAAACAAATATAATACCAACGTAAACAAATTCGATGAATTAGTTACGGTCCTCGTGCGCTCGTATCCCTGTTGTGTTGCAGCGTTGTTTGGAAAAATTTAATTATTTACGACTTAATTTTTTTAAAACGATTTTTTGCGGATATAATTTATTATGAACTTTTTTCTTGGAATAATGCAAGGAATCACCTCTAAATAACGAAAATTATTTCCCTAAAAATCTGTATAGCAAGTGCATAAAGAGATATTTTTTTACAAATAAAAGGTTAACAGCACGAACCCTTAGGTAACTAAGGCAATTCCATAAGTAAAAATGGCACTTCATGAATACTAAATTTTTTTATTAAATTTTAACATTTTGTCAATGTCATCAAAAATCATAATAAATATAGTTTTTGAAATATTAACCGCATGTCAAGGTATTATTAACTGTAATGTCTTTTTCATAGACTTGTCTATGTCCGGAACCAGCCGCATTCGCAAATTTGAATTTTTATAATTTTTAAGAAAACTAAAAAAATTTAGAAAACGTGGTACAAAAGTTGTTTTTTTTTCAGCCAGTCGATATTTTCTAAAAACATGTTGTTTCATCTTTTCCGTAGTTTCGGACATAGCGACATTACTCTACATTAATATAATCTTTTTATTTTGTCAGATTGCTAGGAGGGTTGGAATCGCGGGCATGGTCACGTGCCAATTTTTTGAGAACCCGCCACTTCATCAGCTGCTAACTGTTTAAATTTTTTACTTTTTTATTTATTTTTCTGTATCTTTTAAATGTTAATTCATAATTCGTAAAAATGACAAAATATTTGTTGCCTTTTTTACGGCACTTCAAAAATCACCTGAAATGCATGCCTCTACACAAGAATACCCCCTTAATTACGTATTGCTGTTTTTAGGGTTAAGTAAAAAAGTGTAAAATAAACTAAATTGCTGATCTACCTATGCGTAGTTCTTACAATGGAATGTGATTATTTATATACTACTACATTATTTGTCACTTTAAAAGAGACAGAACTATTTCAAAATATTTAGAACCAAAATAATGTTTTCTTACTTCACTTTTAACCGTTAATAAGTACATGGACATGCCGTTAATATCTTAAAAACCAGCCACATACTCTACGTATAGTATATTATACATTTATGATGTATAATACAATATTGGGTCAAAACTTGTTAAAATACAATGTGTTGGGGCTACATGTATTGGTAACTCGGGAACCATTAGAGCTACAGTATTTGTTAAATTGGAAAAGACAATTTATTTGCAAAATTAAGTCCGCTTTAAGATTTTATTTATCTTTTATGATTTTTGAGATAATTAAGAAAAACCAAAATGGTGCATTTTTAACTTTTGTCTGTAGCTCGCAAACTACCAATTTTACGCTTCTAAGACTTACTTCATCATTGGAACACTTTAAAAAAATCAATTTAGGTAAAAATATTTTTGTAACTTTATTTTTTTTTAAATATTAACCTAAACTTTGGATTTTAATACGGACGCCATATTGGATTTTTACATTTTTGAAAAGAGCTCTTTAAGAGCTTTTCATTGATGTAGCAAGTCTAGGTTTTCCGATTGCTTAAGCTTTAAAAACAATAATTTTTGTTTATTTGATAGAAGGCTTAGACTAAACTGCCTGCGTAATGGCCGCCCGTTTTATAAAAAATAAATAATACGCATCCGGAGCGGCATCAACCTTACCATAGACATTCAGAGGCGTGCGGTGGAATTTGAAAGAAGGGAAGCAATTTTAAAAAACTTACCTATTTATAGTGTAGTTGGATTCTAGTAGTGTTATTCTTCTAGTGTTATTTGAACGTAATATTATTAACATTTATTTAATGCTAAACATTATTTATAAATATGCAATGGCGCATATCACTAAGAAAGCAATGCTTCCCTTGCTTGACCGCACGCCCAAGATTCTTGGTGATGAACTTGTTACCCCATGCATCTTTTGTGAGAGCGAAATTCAAAACTTATACAAAAAAGTGATGCTTTTTACAAAAATTATTACTTGCTAATATTACCTTAAACTGATAATAATTAAACACAACTGTAATACAAAAATGTATCAGTAACCCGGAAAATAAAATCACAGTACATGTCTTCCTCCATTTTTCACATATTTCTCTCATTTTTACAACACCTTGCGGGTTACTCGACGTAACGTGTTTCTGTTAATGGAAGCAAAGACATCCCGTACCCTGTGTTCTAGTTCCAGTCTGATTTCGGGCGAAGAAAACTCGTACACCTTATTTTTTGCGTGTCCTCATAGGCAAAAATCAGGGGGTGTGATGTCCATTAATCTAGCTGGACAAGAAATTGGCCCATTATTAAAGATTATGTTGTCATTAAAGGTATTTGTAGGGACCTCCATCACCTCCCTGGTACTGTGCGCTGAACATCCGTCTTGCTGGAACCACAAATTATTCATTTCATTTGGCGGAACTATATTTCTAATGGCCGGTAAAATGTGTTATTGCAGAAATAGCAAACGCTCATCTTCATTCAGAGTTTCTTCAAAAATAATTGGCCCAATTAAACGCTTGTCTAAAACAGAAAAATAAATGTTATATCTACTTGTAAGACGTAAATTAAAGGTGCATTTTAAATTACCTATGATGCCACACCAGATATTAAAGCCAAACCTTGTTTGTAGCCGTCTTTCTTTTAAACTATGTGGCTTCTCTGTACCCTAGAAGTAATAATTGTGCCTATTAGAAATTCCACAATTTTTAAACCGGGTTTCGTCTGTCCAGAGAACCTTGGATTGGAAATTGGGTATCTGTTGACATTTAGTAATAAACCATTGACTAAAGGTGATTCGTCTATTAAAATCATTCCCCTGAAGACCATGGACAATACGTGGTTTATATGAATAAAAACGGTGTTTTTTTAAAGACCCATGCACAGATGACTTGGGAATTGTTGTCTGTTCTTCGACTTTTCTAACCGATGTTGTAGGATCATTTCTAACGTTTTCCATTATAATCGCCTCTCTTGCTTCTTTATTTTTTGTATAAGTTTTGGGATTCGGTTTCACAAACGATCCATAGGTTAACAAGTTCGTAACTAAAAATCTGAAATGTGTTTGGTTAGGTTGTTGCTGCTCAGGAAATTGTTCTTCGTATGCAAGTTCTGCAGCTTCTGTATTTCTGTTAGATTTAAAAAATAATTGGATTGAATAAAAGCCATTATTGTTAGTTCTTAAAAAATCAAAAAAATGAATTTTTGTGAAAGGCGTTTCTAAACAAGAAATAAGACGCACGCCTATTTTGACATTTACATTATTTAAATTATAAGAGGCTTATCGTTTGTTTTTTATGAAACGAGGTGGCCATTACGCAGTCTAGTCTAAGCCTACTATCAAATAAACAAAATTTATCGTCTTCAGAAGCTTTAGCAATCTAAAAACCTAGACTTGTGATACATCAATGAAAAGCTCTTGAGGAGCTTTTTTAAAAATGTAAAAATCCAACATGACGTCCGTATAAAAATCCAAAGTTTGGGTAAATATCTCAAAAACAAAGAAAAGTTACAAAAATATTTTTACTTAAATTAAATTCTTCTTAAAAAGGTGTTCTATTAATAAAGTAATCTTAAAACCGTAAAATTGGTAGTTTGCGAGATACAGGCAAAGGTTACAAATGCACCATTTTGGTTTTTATAATTATTTTAAAAACCAGAAAAGATAAATAAAGTCTGAAAGCAGACTTAATTTTGAAATAAAATTGTCTAAAACTTTCCTAATTTAACCAACACTGTAGCTCTAATGGTTACGGAGTTGCCAATACATGTAGGCTCAATTTGGGACACACTGTATATAAGGTGTTTTAAAAAGGTAAAATCCAATATTTATTATGGTAGTCCGTTTTTGAACTACGCCATAAACTTGCATTCTTTTAAAAGGAAACCATAGTTGGCTATGACATTTTTAAAGAGGCCTCTTTATAAGCTCTTTACCGATTTATAATAAGATATACTTTAATTTAAAAAATAGCGTAGGTTTGGACATTAAAATTTATTTAATTTGTGTGTTTTTAGTTGGCCGCAAAAATGTAAACTAGTACTATTGATTTTTTTTTTTGACAGCCTTTCCAATAAATATTTTAAATTTTATATTCTTGCAATACTTAGTTTACGTAACAATAATTATTTATGATTATTACGTATAAGCTTTGAGCCATAAAACAAAAAATTTGTTTTTAAAAGATAAAGCATGGGTATAGGCAATAATAGTAAAATTTTCGATAATTTTCGAATAGTAATGTTTTTTTTTACTTAGTTTAATTTAAAGCACTATTTTAATTATTAAAGTAGTAAATTTAGTAGTTAAGTCAATTCCTACTTAATTGTTATTAATTAATTAATTAACATTTAAATAACTATTAATGTCTCGTTGGACGTTTGAAAAAACTTAAAATATAAAAATATTTTTTAAGGGTTAGTGTCTAAAATTAATTATTAAATAAAAAGTTAGGAAAATGCTCTTTTTATTTTAATTAATAATTTTAAAACATTTATAGTACTAAAGAGATAAAAAAAGTCATTGCCAATAAAACAAATTTAATTATTTAGGGCTAAATGACATCAAAAACTAATTTTAAAATAATTATGTCCACAACTACGTTATTTTTTAATTTAAAGTATATCTTGTTAAATATTGTTAAGAGCTTATAAAAGGAATTTTTAAAAATGTCATAGCCAACTATTTCATTTAAAAATATGCAAGTTTATAACGTAACTCAGAAACGGACTACCACATTAAATATTGGATTTTATCTTTTTATTAAGAAGATAATTATCTACAAGTTTTCCATTTAAACTTTGTTTTTATTTTGAATATTAACAGAGCTACTACTTAACATTAAAAAAACTCACACTGTATAAATTAAACTTGCCGTGTTCATTAAAAATGTAATAAATTATCAACGTTTTAGAAAAACTATCGCTTTTGCTTAACTTAATTAAAAATGTAATTAATATATTCATATTTTTAGGTGACAAATTTGCTCGCAGGTGGTTGGAGTTAATAATGCACCTTTAATTAATAACACTTTAGAAGATTAAGTTTTTTATGTGATTTTTAAGGAAACAGCAAAAGTTAATATCACGCTTAATTAAGATAAATTACAAGAACTATATCAGAAATATAATAACTTGGTGTTTAAATAATTATTTTTAACTAAGAATAAAAGAACTTTTTTCAAAACATAACTTTAAACCTTACTTTAAGGTCAGAATATATGTTTGTCTTGTCTAATAACTACTAAAAAATTTGGTATGGTATTAAAACCATTTATTTTGTTCTATAACTAACAATTTAAAACTTTAAGTAACTCCGTTATCTATGTTTCATGATGTGTAAAAACTTTTTTACTAAATTGTTTGTATAAACTGTTAGATTTTCTTTAAATATATTTAGTAATTTCTGTGATGGCAAAGCTAATACAATAAATAAACGAGTAAATTTCTTTTAACATGTGTTTTAATTTTTATCTCACATTGTATATTAATAAATACTGTAAAAAGTTTCTGAATTCACTGCCATAAAACAAATTTTATATTGCAAAAATGTCGCAGCCGAGTAATATGCCATTCCAATATCGTCCGCTATATTTACATACATGAACTTATCCTACACGTATTTATAGACAAAACTTCGGCTCTCAAATTGAAGTTTGATACTAAAAACAAAATAAACTTTGACGATAGCATTCGGTCAGTCTAGGCCAGACTTGGCCGAGAATGTACTTTGAATACAATACCTTTTGAAGTAGAGAATTTATATAATATTATATAAACTTTGGCGACATGGCACTCACTGCATAAGGTAACACCTATAGCACTAAGAGATATTTCATTGTTTATAATAAAACAACATAAACAGGTAAATTTAGTTTACCTCACAAGTTTCTATTCCTGTCTGATATCTTTGTTTGGACTACAAAAAAATCAAATCAAAACATACAATTTATAAGGATTTGATACTAATTTTTTTCTTCAATTTTTTTTTTTTTTTATCTTTGGACAAACCACGAAGGCTAAAAGCCTAAATACTAACGTACCGTGGGTGTCTTAAGCGAGGTAAGAGGGAGTTTGTTGACACGGGACTTAAATACTTGAAGATTTGGGGGAAGGAAAGACCTCCGCGGGCAGCAGGTTCCACAATCTAGAAACTCTAGGGATAAAAGAACGAACAAAGTGAGAAGTTCGGGGCCTGTCCAGTTGGACCGTATAGGGATGCATACGCGCGGAACCACGAGTTTCTCTGTTGGGAACCGTGAGTGGAGGAACTATACTGGTCAATTCTTCAGAGCAGAAGCCATGGAAGTACCTATAAAAAGCGATAAATCGCCCACAGCCCGACGATGGGCAAGAGAGGGAAGCCTTTCTGTAAGTGAAGGATCATTAATGAGACGAATAGCTCTTCTTTGAATAGAATCAAGAATGCTCAGGGTTGTTGGGGACGCCATGCCCCAGATATGAGAACAATATTCCAAGGGAGGTCGGATTTGGGAAACATATAAAGTGTATAAATTAGAAGCGGAAAAATACTTTTAGCTCGAAAGAGAAATCCAAGCTTTTTGAAGCTGCCGTGGCTATAGATACAATGTGTTTATGCCAGTTAAGGTTACTTTCAAATGTGACGCCCACGAGATTGAAGGTGTCTTTGCTCTGTAGAACTTGGCCGCTCATAAGTAGAGGATGAGTATTTGATGACTCTTTTCGCGACAAGGAACATAACTGTGTTTTGGATGCATTAAAATGGACGAGATTTTTGGCGCCCCAATCCAATATTAAATTAAGATCCTGAGAAAGAGATATCTGCATCGCTCTGCGTTTATTTTCCAAGTCAGGTTTAGTGATGGGTTTAGGAACCTGAAAACTGGAGTGAAGGGTACTATCGTCGGCGAAACTATGAATGGAATTAGTTGTGGACGAGAGAAGGTCGTTGATGTGAAGAAGAAACAATGTTGGTGCCAGAACTGAGCCCTGAGGGACTCCAGCATTTATTTGGTGAAAGCTTGAAGAATGGCCGTCCACAATAACTGATATACGTCGATCAGATAGATAACTAGAGAGCCAAGTACAGAGTTTAGTTGAAAGACCATAGGAGGGAAGTTTATTAAGAAGTGCTGCATGCCAGACCTGGTCAAAAGCTTTGGATATATCAAGAGCAACGATCTGGGACTCACCTAGAAACTCAAGAGACTTATTCCAACAGTGTGATACGAAGGAAAGAAGATCTGCTGTAGATCTTTTGTGGCGAAATCCATACTGCCTGTCGTGCAAAATTTTGTGTTTTTTAATCATACAAAATACCAATATTTACTAAAGTATGAAACACCAGGTAATTGATTAGGTTTTTATTGTACAGGGTTAGTAGAAAAAACCGGAACGGTGAATTATCTCAGCAACCGTTAAATATAAATAAACCAAATTTTGTGCCAAGAAGTAACTAAACGTGAAAAATTTAAAAATAATATTTACAAGATTGCCAAGTTTATAGTTTTCTCTGTGGAGTATGGAATTTTAAAATTTGAAAACCCTATTTTTTATTATTGTAATTAATTGCTTATATCAACTTTATTATGACCTGATATTATAGTTTTTTACTTCTGTCAATTTCGAAAACAAACAAACAGAAATGACCAGGTATGGTCCATTATCTCAAAAACTATCCAACCGAAATTCGTCAAAATTAGTACAGGAGAGTAACTGGTCATTTTAAATTAAGAAATTACATTTGCGATGATTCATAATTAAATTTTATTATTCCTTCTTCTTGACTTTTTTAAATCCTGAACATGTCGCAAAAATGCTATTTATAAATTTAAAAGGTCCAGTTTTACCCCTGTACTAATTATGAAGAATATTGGTTGGATCGTTTTTAGATAATTGACCATACTTAGCCGTTTTTGTATTAATTTTCATAAAAGCATGATGCCATATTTCCGAAATTGGCAGGAGTAAAAAAACGATAAAATTTGGTCATAATAAACTTGAGAGAAACAATTGATTACAATAATAAAAAAATAGGATTTTAAAATTTTAAAATTCCCCATCCTACAGAGAAAACTATAAACTTGGCAACCTTGCAAATACAATTTTTGAATTATTCATGTTTAGTTACCCCTTGGTGCAAAATTTGGTTTATTTATATTTGACGGTTGCTGAGATAATCCACCGTTCCGGTTTTTCTCCTAACAATGTATATTATGCAACACGAAAAAGAGCACTTAAAAAAATGGTATAACAAAAGCAAATCTATGTAGGTTCTACCAGGAAGAAGAAGAAACTGCAAATCAACTAATAGTGCTACTGCGAAGCCCTATGTCGCCCGCTGTTTGCAAAGCTCAATAAGGACAAACCCAAAGCAGCAAGATTTACAGAAACCAGTTTTGTGAAGTCTGAGAAAACTAGCCTGGACAACTTGCTCTAAGCATAAATAAGATGCACAATAAACCGGTGCAGCTTGCAGTGATAATATTCTAAGAAAATAAAGAGCCCAATTCCTAATCTAAAATATTTCTTAATTTTAACATAATGTACTAAATAAAAAAATACAAGAAAAATACATATTAAAACAATTTGGAGGTAATATATTATGAAAACGAAAGTTTGGGGCTAACCGTATTGTTAAAAATCACCGAAGTGTTGTTTTAAATTGAGTCTAATTTCAAAAAGAAAGAAAGAACGTTAAAAATGTAATAAACGTTTAAAAGAGACAAAGAAATATGTTACCCATGAATATAATAGACAGAAAAATAAATTCCAGATATAACTTTGCGAAAAAGCTGCCAAAAAAGAAATTGAATATACAAATCAATAAAATCTTTTAGGCTAAGTATATAGGGTAACAGAGGTCTAGTTAATTAACTTTAAAACGATTGCTTCCACTTCGGCTTTTCAATTAATATGCGGACCTCAGACTTTTTGTTTTAATTAAATTAATGTATTAGATTATACTACTACTTTTTATTATTAGTATATTTGGTTTTAAGAATAATACCATGACAAAAAAAAAGATTCTTTTACTTGGTTTAATATTTTCTATCATATTTTTTTAAACATTGTGCTACGCGAGTTTTACCTTTTTACATTATAGCGCAGTGTTTTTGAAAATAAAGGACTAAAGCATTTTAATTAACAATAACTATTACATTCCTTTGTCTTAAAGCAATAAAAATTCTGTAGTACTTATTAGGTCCAAAAAAATCCAGAAAGAAAAACAACTTCATTTTTATTTATTATTAAAACAAAGTAAAAAAAGTAACGCAAAGGCTTTGCACATCAAAAAGTAAGAGTTATGTTTTTGTGCAAATAAAAATAATTTAGATAAAAAAGTCAAGAGTCTTTTAATGAAAATATAACTTTAAAAATGTATTGACACTATTGACAGATCTAACTCGTTATTTGTTTAAATAAAAAATAAATTCATAAAATAAAAGTTTTATTTCTATAAGACTAACTTTATTTGTGGGAGATTAGTTGCACAATTTACGCGACCGCAAACAATTTTAAAAAGAAAGGGCTGGTTAGAGAAGTTTCGAAAAAGAGAATTGGAGCAAAATGTTGAGATGGCATTGTAATTTAAAGTTTAGATCTTTACTCTCTATGGTATTGAGAAAAAAGTACATGTTTGGTGTACAACGTGTAAAATCGTGATCTGTATTATAAACATACAATAAAACATACATCATCCTATACTCACGCTTTAAAAAATTCAAAAACAATAGACGTTTGTGCAAATATGATACGTATGTGTATGTATATTTGCCAATAACCCAATTAATTCTTTTTTGTATAATCTATTTGTTTTGCAACCCTATTTTTTACAGAGAACTATTAGCGAATTTTTATAATTGCTCTTCGCTGGCCAACGCGGTGAACGGAGAAGATATACAGTTGGTCGGCCGTCGACGTTTTAATAATATACCTTTCTCTTTTAACTTTTTTAAGTATACATATGAGCTTCTTTCTGCGATTTTAATACATCTTTCATTGCCAGATAAGCCCACACGATCAACTTAAAATGCAACAAAGTGAATAAGCTCTATTCTGTATTGAGGGGGCCAGGTTTTGCAGAGCAGGGACACATTTAAACTTGTGGGCATCACATTTGAATGTAATGCCCACAATGTACAACATACAATGTGTTTAACTGACATAAACACATTGTATCCTTAGCCACGGCGGCTTCAAATAAACTTGGATTTCTCTTTTGAGCCAAAAGTATTTTTCCAATTCTTACTTTGTATGTATGCCAATTCGATTTTTAATTCCATTCTAGCAAGAGCTGCTCGTCTTATAAATGATCCTTTACTAACTAAAAGATTTCCTTCTCTTGCCCATCGTTGGGCGCTCTTTTATAGATATTTTCACGGCTTCTGCTCCGAGGAATTATCCAGTATATTCCCTCCACTTGCAACACCCAACAAAGAAACTCATGGTGCCGCACGTATGCATCCCTATACGTTCCAACTGGACAGGCCCCGAACTTTTGTTTGCTCTTTTATCCCGAGTTTCTAGAAGGTGGAACTTGCTGCCAGCGGAGGCCTTGTTTTCTCCTTCAAATATTTAAGTTTTTGAGTACAGTGTTAACAAACTTCTCCTTACCTTTCTTAAAACACCCACGGTACGTTAGTATTTAGGCTTTCAGCGTTCGTGGATTGTCCGAAGATTAAAAAAATACGTTTTTGTTTTAAAAATAAATTAGGTAGATAAATCACCAAATTACTTCAGGGACAAAAAGAGTATTTTGGTAAATAAAAAAAACAAACTACAACAAGCCCATTTTGTATACATATTTTTTAGATGCCCTGTGGAATAATAAAAGAACTTTTCTAAATACACTCAGTTTATTAAAAACAAACATAACTATCAACAATAAACAATAAATAGTGTGCAATAAAACGTTCCACATAATACTCGGGCCCTCAGAACTTGTTAGAAGCAAAACTTGTTAAAGGGTAATTACCCCTCTTTGTTTTTAGTTGGGAGGGATCAACATAGTTCAAGTGGTTTAACGGTTGAATAGTTTTTATATAGGGTTTGCCACAACTTAAATGGATGCTGCTTCATTGATGTTTGCGTTTTAATTGTTTTGGTAATGTCCCGTTAAGATTTAAGTTTTAAAAATACATATAAAAAAACTAAACCGAATTTAAAATCAAAAACATAAAGTCGAGTAATAACATGTGCGCTAAAGTACTAAATACTAACAAGTAAACAAACACATGCTTTTTATACTCTAGTACCAAATGTTATTACCCGACTTCATGTTTTTGATTCTTTTCTCTTCATTATTTTTAAATTTTTAAATTATTTTTTTATTGGTTTATTTTTCTCTTCTTAGTTTATTATCATTATTTTTTCGGTAATCATACCCTTAAAAACACTATAACATACCTAGTACCTTTTTCTCTCACGTAAACTGGTCGCACAACGCAGCAATGTTTTCTCTAATAGGTATAAATTGGGTATAAATGGTTACGCCTGACACAAACATAAAATTAAAAAGGTGAACTAGCTAAATACCAATCCATGTCACATTAAAAAATGTTGACGTTACACGTACTACCTTGATTGTTTCAACAACCCGCATAGATTAATATCTGAACATATAATTACTAGAGGCAGCTTTGTCATACAGGGCCGTTCCTAAGGTGACTTGCGCCCTGGTGCAAAAAGTATTGGCCGCCCCTATATGAAAATTTCTTTTGGTAAATTGAGGTATTTTTGAAGATTAAAAAAACAGTTTTTCCAATTTCAAATAGTTACATTGTTTTCATCATTTCTGCCCTTTATTAAAATTTTTCGCCCCCGCAGCATTGCGCTCTGGTGCCTTGCACCACCGGGTAGGCACGGCCCTGTTGTCATACATCAGAAAGAAAAAAATAAGCCTAGTACCTTTCCCTCTCGCGAACATGACCTGGTTTTCTTATGGTACCACTACGGTAGTTCACTCTTTTAATTAAGAAAAGAAAGTGTCGTTGTTCTCGAAATGTAATTTTTATTTAAATTAGTAAAAGTCCACCAGGTGTTCCATTTAAAATGGAAAAGTTAGTGTCATTATCGGCTAAACCGGAAGTGAGACAATATACGTTTATGTGATATACCTTGTCATATACCTTCGTACCAAACTTTATTTTGATATTTTAAATACTAAGATTTTTAGGGGTGAGCTATGTCCTTAAGATACCCGGCATTTAGGGTAAATTTTCTCGGATACAACTAAACCGATTTTAAAAAACTAAAATACGTTTAACAAAAAATTTCAAACTCAAGTAGTTGTTGGGGAGAAAGGATAACCCGGAACAAGTAAATTTTGACGGAAAAATATATCCTCTTAAAAGTAAAAATTAACATGTTTTAGTATTATTTTATTAGTGTACAAATAACAAAACTATGCGGGGTGGCTCGTGTTTATTAGAATACACTATACATGGTATTACAGAATATTTTAATGTTACTATTTTATTAATAAATAATGTTAATGTTGGTATAAAAAATGTTGTTTTATTCTTAACCCAATTTTGTTTTAATTTGGCAATGATGTTTATGACATTAAGGAGGTAACTTAACATTAACTTAATTACATTTAATAAGCTTAGCATTGGCGACTTGAGAGGCAAGTGAAGGAATATTTCTAACAATAAACGGTAGGCCACTGACTATGTAAATGTGTGTGTAATGTTAATATAAGGTTTATATTCAGTCTAACATTTTTTTACAAAAATAAGTATTTTCTGAAGTTTTTTAGTTTTTAAAAGGTTTAACACCCTGTATTTATAAAAGAAAAAAATCTTTTTTGGTCCAAAAATATACCCTTAAAATATTTGTACTTATTTTTTTAGGTTTATTTAAATTATTAAGAAACTTGTTAAAGCTTAATAAAAATAAAAATATCTGTTAGACATAGGTTAACCCTAAGAACATCATGAAAAACGTTAGAGCTCTTTTTGTTCCTTTTTTCAATAACACAACCACGAGCAAATCAGTCCTATTTTCTATCTCTGCGACTGATAAAAACTACGGAGTCTTTTAATAAAACCGAGATAGTGAAGGTTCAAACTTTAAATCACAATGCCAGCTCAACTTTTTGTTCTAACTTTAGTTTTCGTAACTTTCCTAACTTTCCTTTTTAAAATTGTTTGCGGTCGCGTAAATTTCGCAACTAATATTAAATGAAGCTAATCTCGTAAAAATAAAACTTTTAAAATATGGTAAAATTTTTAAATTTTATTCAGCTAAGATGGTTACTAATTAAAAATAAAACGAAAAATTACTAATCCTTACCTAGGATAAACAAGAGATATATTTAATGCAAAAAAATGTTGCAAACGTCATGAAAATCCACGACTTGTAGAAAGCCTAGTAGTAACTTTTCTTTAGATGGGATGAATTAGGTGTGTGCCTTATAATGCCATCATGTAATAAGCAAAACATATTTTTTCGTAAAGTTAATAAACAGTATTATTTATGAACTACTTTGATCAACTTAAAGTTCGACTAAATTGTAGTACTTATTTTATATTTCTTGAACAGTTCAACCCACAGTTAAAAAAATACAATATATTATAAAACGATAAAAAAACACAACGACATAATACAAATAAATTCAAAAATGCTTATTCACATACCGTGTGTCCAAAAATCTCGAAACGCTCAAATATCACAGATAGTTTTAAACAAAATTTGACAAAATTCGGTACTTCAGGTTAATAACCATACTCTGAATTCATTGTTAATATCGGCGCGGCAATATTGCCAGATTTTTAGTTTTGCAGAACTCAATTCAAAGTTACTGAGTTTAAATTAGATACCTATTTTTTTATTTGATTATTGGATTTTAGCTGTTTTAACTAGACAATGGTATGCAAGTCAAAGTTTGCTTTTAAGTGTTAATAGCAGAAAAGAAAAAACTCTTATTTAATAAAAATATTAGGTGTAAACTGCGTAGGTATTACTTACCGTTTATTGAAATTTTTATACTGGTGCCTCGTCAGTTTTGGCATAAGGTATACCTAGTTCAGTTTAAGTTTTTGAATATCAAAATTCTTCATTTAAATAAAAATGAACATTTAGTGTAGATTTTTTAATGAAAAGGGGGTGAAGTAATACCTAATTTATTAGGCTTTTTGATTTTCTACTCAACACCGCTTTATTGTGACCCAGCAAACATAGAACCGTTTCAAATTTGACTTAAATACTGCTAAAACTTAATTACCTCGTATTTTAATTCTGAATCCAACAAGCAATTACTTAACATTTATAGGAGTTCTCGAACTGAAATTTACTATTTTGCCAATAAAAATTACGTTTTTATTCCAAACGATTGTGGAAATTTTCATTTGACGGTAGGTACGCATCAATTTTTTTTCAATTACTACTCATAATTTTTTAAAATTAATTAATTTATGTATTTTTCTTTTTTTTTATCTTTGGACAAACCACGAAGGCTTAAAGCCTAAATACTAACGTACCGTGGGTGTCTTAAGCGAGGTAAGAGGGAGTTTGTTGACACGGGACTTAAATACTTGAAGATTTGGAGGGAAAGGAAGGACATCCGCGGGCAGCAGGTTCCACAATCTAGAAACTCTAGGGATAAAAGAATGAACAAAGTGAGAAATTCGGGGCCTGTCCAGTTGGACCATATAGGGATGCATACGCGCGGAACCACGAGTTTCTCTGTTGGGAACCGTGATTGGAGGAACTATACTGGACAATTCTTCAGAGCAGAAGCCATGGAAGTACCTATAAAAAAGCGATAAATCCCCCACAGCCCGACGATGGGCAAGAGAGGGAAGCCTTTCTGTAAGTGAAGGATCATAAATGAGACGAATAGCTCTTTTTGAATAGAATCAAGAATGCTTAGGGTTGTGGGGGACGCCATGCCCCAGATATGGAAACAATATTCCAAGGGAGGTCGGATTTGGGACACATATAAAGTGTATACATTAGAAGCGGAAAAATACTTTTTGGCTCGGAAGAGAAATCCAAGCTTTTTTGAAGCTGCCGTGGCTATAGATACAATGTGTTTATGCCAGTTAGGGTTACTTTCAAATGTGACGCCCACAAGATTGAAGGTGTCTTTGCTCTGTAAAACTTGGCCGCTTATAAGTAGAGGATGAAGATTTGATGACTCTTTTCGCGACAAGGAACATGATTGTGTTTTGAATGTATGCTAAATATTAACAATATAAATCAATTTTTAGGCCGTTTAACGAACTCAAATATCGCTTCGCCATTCAATCTTGCAAATCTACTGACCGATAAAAATACTTTTAGCATGTTATATAAACATTACTGTAATTCCAAAAATTTTTTTGAATGACTAAGATTGTATATGTGCACTTATTGAAAAAAAAAGAGAAAAAAAAAGGAAAAAAACAATAACAAAAACAGGAAAAAAACAAAAGGAAAAAGAAAAATATATATTTATATAAATTAAAAAAAAATAAAAAATATTCACATAAACATATTATAAGATTATTAAAAAAAAAACAAAAAAAAATCAAAACAGAAAAAAATATGCAAAATATATATAGAATCCAATGTATAAATAGATTTAGATATTACTATTAAAGTTAACCAAGATCAAATCAAAATCTGATTTAGAAAATATAACAAGATACATAGTATAAAATAATAATGATACCCTGACGTGTTATTTAAATGTATATATATAATTTTTTTTTGAAAAATAGACTGGCCTGTTGGATTGTATCTAGTGCCAATAAAACTCAATCACACACACACATGGATGCATTAAAATGAACGAGATTTTTGGCGCTCCAATCCAATATTAAATTAAGATCCTGCGAAAGAGATATCTGCATCGCTCTGCGTTTGTTTTCCAAGTCAGGTTTTATTGACGGGCTTAGGAACCTGAAAACTGGAGTGAAGGGTACTATCGTCGGCGAAACTATGAATGGAATTAGTTGTGGACGAGAGAAGGTCGTTGATGTGAAGAAGAACAATGTTGGTGCCAGAACTGAGCCCTGTGGGACTCCAGCATTTACTTGGTAATGGCTTGAAAAATGGCCGTCCACAATAACTGATATACGTCGATCAGATAGATAATTAGAGAGCCAAGAACTGAGTTTAGTTGAAAGACCATAGGAGGGAAGAAGTGCGGCATGCCAGACCTGGTCAAAAGCTTTGGATATATCAAGAGCAACGATCTGAGACTCACCTAGAAACTCAAGAGACTTATTCCAACAGTGTGATACGAAGGAAAGAAGATCTGCTGTAGATCTTTTGTGGCGAAATCCATACTGCCTGTCATGCAAAATTTTTGTGTTTTTCTAGGTACTTAAGAATTTGTGAATTAATTAATTTTTCCACTACTTTACAAAGAACTGAGAGAATTGAAATCGGTCTATAGTTAGATGGAAGTGATTTAGATCCTTTCTTGGGAATAGGTTGAACACGTGCGGCTTTCCAGCTCTCTGGAAAGATACCTGTGTGGTAAGAAATTCGAAAGAGCCGAGTTAAGATTGGTGCAAGTTCTGGAGCACATTTTTTAAAACGACCGCTGGTATGCCATCCAGCCCAGACGATTTCTTGGTGTTAAGGGAAGAAAGGATATGCTTAATGTGTTTTACCTTAAAATTAATATTGGGCATTTTATAAGGAACTGGTGTAACCGCTGGAATTAGATGATTTACGGGAGGGTCAATGGTTGAATTGGCGGAAAATTGTTTAGCAAATAGTTCTGCCTTTCCTTTAGCGGTAGAAATAATTTTATCTTCCAAAGTTAGTGGTGGGAAAGAACTGGTACAAAAATTCCTACTTATGTTTTTCGCAAAGGACCAGAAAGATTTGCTGCCATTTAAGCAAGAAAGAACTTTGTTTTTAAAACGATTGTCGAAGGAGTCTTTGGCTTCGGAAATTGTTTGATTGTAGTAGTTTCTTGCTTCAATGCTGGCCTGTCATTTTCTGGACTAGGATCCTGTAGAAACTTCTTGTGAGCCTGAACTTTTAATATTCTAGCTTTATCACATTTATATTGGATTGTTTGGGGTTCTTGATGGTGTGTGGAATATAGGTTTCAATGCCCAATTGAATTGATTCAGTAAGTTGATTGCAAATTTGAGAAGGATCACGAGAAGAAAAGCAGATGGAATTCCAGGGGTAAGTGGCGAAGAAGTCTCTTAGGACATCCCAGTCGGCTGAGTTGTAGTGCCATACAGTGCGTGGTGGCATGTATTAATTTACTTCGGGATATGCAGGGTAATATATAGTAACTAAACCATGATCTGAGCGACCTAGGGGTGCTGTGACAGATGTTTGATAGAGTTCGGGGTATAATTTAACTAATAAGCTACAAGAATAAATTTAATTTACATATATGCATTTACTTACAAGTAAAAAATAAAGGATTTATTTTAATCAAATGTCCCTATTAATTTTTTCGTAGCCTGTCACAAAGGAATGTATGCATACTTACCTACGAACGGAAATTTCCCTGAACGTTGTAATAACAAAACAGTCAATGATGGTTTTTTGATTCGAAGCGCATAAATGAAAAAAGTGATATATTGTTAAATTAAGAAAAAGAAAACGATTTTATTAAGCTTAAAACCAAATATTCCGCCTATTTAAAAAAAAAAGTTGACGATGGTGGCTCAAGGACGAAACGTCTTATCGTATTTGCATTTGCATCTAAGAAATCTCAAAAACTCCTAATATAAATTTAGTTTTTATATTTTTCTGCGTGTAACCTGCATCCTGCGGTATTTAATTTTTGTGCTTTTTTGGTTAATAATTTATTTTGAGTTAAGATTTTTATTTACACTATATGTAAAAAATAAAATCCTATTTATTAATTTTATGTTTTTTTTTTACGAAATTAGGTATACAATGCAGTTTTTGTTCTTCTTCCTTTTTAACCAGGAGACCTAAAAAATAAATTTGTTTAACTAATATACAGTGAGCGGCCACTTCTCTTTATGCACAGGGCGACAAAAGACCTAGGAACGGCACTGGTTTATTTAGTATCCTCACTGTATGCACTAAAACATCTAAGTGATCAAATTCATTTTTCGCATTCATATTAACCAATTTTCTTAGCACTTTGTATTTAAAGCTTCTTTTTTAAAGCATTAATAACTTCCATACTTTTGGAATAAACATAATCTTTGGTTAAAGAGTAATATGTATTCAATATGACGTTCCCTTCGTAGTAAAACTAGCTGTGTTCAAGTGGTTGGAAAGAAAGTCGTATTCTTTGTTAAGCATCTTTTTTAGTAGTTCGAACGCGGGTTAAGCCCTGCTCCCTTTAGAAATCGAGGAGCTCGGAGCATATAAAAGAACCATTGAATCTTTATTACCCCTTGCAGTACATTAGTCCCCCAGCATTCAAAAACAAAGCGGGTAGTTAGACCAGGATCGAACTAGCTCGAAGCTTTAAGTAACGAAGGTGGAAAAAAATTACTTTATCAGGATTGGTTGGCCCTCTACACAGGGTGTTTTAGAATAAGATGCTAATTAAAACCTATTAAAAAACAAATAGTAGGCAAAAAATAAATCCCTCTAAACGAAAAAAAAAATGTGGAAAAGAGTAAAAAATTGCACGAAATTATTTGTAGTGAAATCGGCGCCCGTTTTACATTGTAGCAAATGAAAATAAAGTTGTTCAGCAGGGGCGTACGGGACCTCTCCAAGGCACGCTGCGCCACTGTTATTTAAGAAACCTTTTGCATTAGCCACTAATGCATATTGTGCGTAAATTGTACCACAAGCAATTGTAAATTACAGAATGCATTATTATAACGGTTAATACAATTCAATGGTTCGTTTACCACTGCTTTTTGTATTATACATCACAACTTGTGGTTTTTTTATCTTTGGACAAACCAAAAAGGCTTAAAGCCTAAATACTAACGTACCGTGGGTGTCTTAAGCGAGGTAAGAGGAAGTTTGTTGACACGGGACTTAAATACTTGAAGATTTGTGGGGAAAGGAAGGACCTCCGCGAGCAGCAGGTTCCACAATCTAGAAACTCTAGGCATAAAAGAATGAACAAAATGAGAAATTCGGGGCCTGTCCAGATGGACCATATAGGGATGCATACGCGCGGAACCACGAGTTTCTCTGTTGGGAACCGTGATTGGAGGAACTATACTGGATACTACTATACTATTCTTCAGAGCAGAAGCCATGGAAGTACCTATAAAAAAGCGATAAACCCCCACAGCCCGACGATGGGCAAGAGAGGGAAGCCTATCTGTAAGTAAAGGATCATAAATGACACGAATAGCTCTTTTTTGAATAGAACCAAGAATGCTTAGGGTTGTGGGGGACGCCATGCCCCAGATATGGGAACAATATTCCAAGGGAGGTCGGATTTGGGACACATATAAAGTGTATAAATTAGAAGCGGAAAAATACTTTTGGCTGGAAAGAGAAATCCAAGATTGTTTGAAGCTGCCGTGGCTATAGATACAATGTGTTTATGCCAGTTAAGGTTAGTTTCAAATGTGACGCCCACAAGATTGAAGGTGTCTTTGCTCTGTAAAGCTTGGCCGCTCATAAATAGAGGATGAGTATTTGATGACTCTTTTCGCCACAAGGAACATGATTTTGTTTTGGATGCATTAAAGTGGACGAGATTTTTGGCGCCCCAATCCAATATTAAATTAAGATCCTGCAAAAGAGATATCTGCATCGTTCTGCGTTTGTTTTCCAAGTGGTAAACAGTACACTGCACAAAAGTTGAGACTATTTCTTTTAGTTTTACAAAAATAAAAGAGGAAAGACTTCTTACTGCTTGTAATTTTCTTGCACTGCAATGTTGCATCTGTTGAACACTGTTCGATCTAAAGATGCAGATTTTCACACTAGCCAAAACTGTGTCCTTCAAAACCAGTTAAGATCACCAACCGCAAACCGGTTTCGAACTATTTTCTTCTCATCATTACGTTGTAAGCGAGACTCCAAAAGAATTATTTATGAAACCGAAATAGCAAATAAGCGGTAGCCTATTGTCCATCACGCCCTCTGTCGACAGTGTTAAAAATTAAGTAAATCTAGGTCCGTAAAACCAGTATCTATCTCTAATCTGCAAACTTTGCCAATAATTATTAATGCTTATAATATGTCAGTAATTATTGTTGTAATGCATATTTAACAATATTCTTTAAATTGCGTTTACAGCAACAAACCGTCAGTATCCTTTACTATAATATATGTGCTACAGTAATGGAGCAACTTTCTTTACTTGATATATCACACACTGCTACACGAAGCTTCCTAATATAGTGTAGGATCTACTGTGTTACAACAAAAACTGTTAAATAAAACTACACTCGTTGTGCTACAATGTTTCATTGTAAATTGCTCAAACAATTTTTTCCGTAATTTTTTGACAAACGAGAAGAACTCCTGCTTTCTATGTTGTTAACCAGGACATTTTAATAATATTATAATATATTAGTAATAATATACAAAAAGTAAGGAATTATTTTTACTTGAACTGCCGACTTCCGGTAAAACTTGATGCCGATTTCACTGAGTAGTTCTTTTCAGTACGGTACCAACGCAACGGCGAGATTATATCTTACCATGGAACAACGATAGTTCTTCTCATAAGATGACTTTTGTCATGATTTTGGCACACCACTACGTTTTTCTCCCTCATCTCAGGGTGTGTCAAGTTGTTTTCAATTCTGGCACAGTCCGGACAACGCACCGCATTAGGTTTAGTTCAACCCGCCTGTCGTTTACACTACTTTCTCTTGATGTTCCTGGGCCTATCTTTGGGCGGTTCTGGCGGCTTTTGCCGAGGAGCACGGACAAGTCTGTTAACGGAGACGGGTTAAGGGCTTTAATTTCTGTCCCTTAACAATCCGTTAAAGACCCGCGCTTTTCGACGTCAGGCGTAAAGCCGACCCAAATTTCGTCTCAAACCATCTCTCTTAATGTATTGGTGCCCACTTTGGGTGATCCTGGGCGCTTTTGCCGAGAAGCGCGGACTAGTCTATTAACGAAAACGGGATAAGGGCTTTAATTCTTGTCTCCCAACCCCGCGGTCTTTAGCGTCCGGCGCAGGTTCCACCCAGAGTTTGTCAAAATCTGATGTTGTGGGTCGTCCATTTCGTGTTTAATATTATTACCATTGTGAATAATTTAGTATAAAAATACTCCTCCGCCCACTCATAATTTAAATAAATGCCCTCTTCCTAAGCCAGAATTTGCACCGGCCACGGACATGCAATGTGGCGGCAGCTATATCATAATTTTAAAACACTTTAAAACTGGTCGCCGCGGCATTAACCTACGGCTGATCCAGTGATGGTGGGCAAGTTCTGGTAAGTCGGGTTTTTTCTGGCTTACGTTAAAATTGTACACACAAATTCCATTTACCTTTACTTTTTATTTTATTTATTAAGTTACAAGTGATTCTTAAATAAAGATGATGTCAAAGACTTTTTGTTAAAAATGTTTCTTAAGTTATTTAAAATTAAGTCTCTTCGCCTCATAACTAAAAGAGTTTATTTAATAAATATTTAGAAAGTTAATTAAAAGGCAAAACTAAAAAGAATTTAAATATTTGAATAATCATATTACTTAAAATATTATGGATTATTATGATTTTTTTACTGTATTTATTAATTTTAATTTTTAAGTTAATATAGTTTTCCTCTAAAAATTCGTATTTTACACCTGTACAGCTATTTATCACTTTATCTTGTGGCAAAGAGCTAAAACGCAAGACCAACCCTGGTGTGTAGTTACCCCATACCTTGAAAGGGCACGCAAAGCGTCGTCGATGCTAAACTTTTATTGGGCTATTAATAAATTATAGCAACAGGCGAACCAAGCCAGAATGCCTATTGTTCATGCATTAACTCAAGTAGCATCTTGGCTTGACATAATAATGAGATTCAGGCTGATATGGCAATGGGATTTGGCTAAATAGAGGTGATCAATCACAGGCACGCCGTGTCACTGCATCGACTGCGGGACTGCGGATTCTGGCCCGCTTCAAATCAGCCACAGCACCTGAGACCTTATATTGTCGGATACACGGAAAAAAAAATTGGGGAAGAGAGTAATACAGTTGCACGAAACTCTACAATTATTTATAGTAAAATAGACGCTTAATGCACATTGTTGCAAATATAAATTAAATTATTTAGGAAACCTTTTGCAGTACTGAATGTTGTGCGAAAATTGTACCACAAGCAATTGTAAATTACAGAATTCAGTATTATAACGGTTTTTTTAAATCAATGCCTTCTTTACCACTGCTCTTTTCTAATATACATCACAACTTATAGTTAACACTACACTACACTAAAGTTGATACTATAATTTTAAATCCTAAAAAATAAAAGAAGAAAAGCCGCTTACTGCTTGTAATGTCCTTGCACTGCAAGGTTGCATCTGTCGAAAACTGTCCGAACTGGAGATGCAGATTTTTACCCTAGCCAAAGGTTTATTTTTTGAGCTAATAATTGAGGTCATTAACCGCCGACCGGTGCCTTAAAAAGTAGCAGCATCGAATAAGCGTGGTGTGAAAAATTAAGTAAACCTAGGTCTGTAAAACCAGTGTTTATCTCAAATATGCAAACTTTGCTAATAACACTAGTCTGCAAAATTTTTTGTTTGATTCTTCAAATTTTTACATACGATTTTTATAGACTTGATACTTCTTAATAAAGATATGTAATCAAAAAATATGTATGACGCCTAGTTTTTGTGTTATAATTTTTTTACGCATTTTTAGCTTTAAATTTAAATCCTAAATTTAATAACTAAAAAATTAAAAGGCATAGTTCTTTTTAGGACCTAAAGATAAATTGAATGGTGTATAAGCTTGTTATGAGTTGCATTTTACTTCGTCGTTTTCTTTCTTTTCATAGATTTTTAAGATTTTTACGGCAAATCAACCAACAAAAATGTGCAAGCATTGCTTCTTATTATTTTTTGTTTTATCGCTTCTCTATCATGCAATATGTCTTGATTAAACCTTTAATCATGTTTATGTTTTACTGCATTCAGATTAGCACGGAAACAAATGAAAGAAAAGTTTTCAAAATTCATTTTGAGGGACACGATATTTTATTTTAGAATATTATTATAAAATCAAAGTGTTTAAATAATTTGTTGGTAGTTTTTATGTTTTAATTTTATTAAAAAAATAGTGATACCCTTCTTAAAAACCTGGCCTCTTTTAACGTAATCAAAACCAATTTTAAAAGTAGTCTTCTTTATGAGCTTTTAAATTTGCAAGCATACAAATCATTTTATGCAACTTTTTTTTATTTTTTGCACCACTAATTTGAGAATATTTTGAGTTAATAAAGTAATTAAAACCTTGACCATTCTTATTCATAACCTTTAACCCAAATTTTATAAGAACTGGCTTTATGGAGAAGTGAAAGTAGCACATTTTTTTTTACTTGAAACCAATGATTAACAATTCTAACTGTATATATCTATAAGTCTCTTCTATTTTTGTTTTGTATTTTTATTTAACAAATCCCATTGTTTCAATCTAGATCCCAAAAGTAAAGCTTCTGATTTGAAGAGTTCAAATTGTCAAACAAGAACATTTTAATTAAACTGAGTTAGAAAATAATATATATATATATATATATATATATATATATATATATATATATATATATATATGCTACAGAAAAGGAGCAAAGGTGCTCAGCAGTGTGTGATATATCAAACATTGTGTAGGATGCACTAGCTTCATAGATGGTGATTTTTTAAACAAAAACTGTTAAATAAAACTACTCTAAATTGCTCACAGAATTTTTTCCGTGTATACACGAACAAAAACTAGGACCGTTATCCTGTAGATTTTATAAAATACAGCCTTAAAAATAACGTACCCTGGGTGTCTTAAGCGAGGAAAGAAGAAGTTTGTTAACACGCGACTTAAACACTTGAAAATTTAAAGGAGCAAATAAGACTTCCGCGGGCAGCAGATTTCACATTCTAGAAACTCAAGAAATAAAAGTACGAATAAAGTAAGAAGTTTGAGGCCTCTCTATTTGGACCGTATAGGAAGTGTGGCATCACGAGTTTCTTTGTGAGCGTCTGCAAGTGATGGAATTATAGTGGACAAAATACAGGGTTATTCATTTTAAAGTAAACAGAGCCTTGTTTGTAAACTTTTCTGTACATTTTAAAAAACGAAGAATTAACATTACATTTGAAACAAAAATAGAAGAATTACAACACGAGTAACGTATTTTTTCAATGGAATACCCCGTTTATGGTTCTATTAAAGGATAGAGATTTTTACAAAAAATTTGATGATGTAGGAGTTGCAGGGTTTGTTTTCTGCGTATCTGATGCAATTAATTAAAAACTGCATTATACTATTTTTTATACCTGCCACCAGTCACAGGTGCTTATTTGTCAAAGTTCAGAATTTTAAAAATGGGTTTATTTATTTCTGGATTAGTTTTATAATAAAGTTTCTATCACAAGATAGGTTTGAAATTATATTATATGCTTAAAATTATTTGATATATCTCTTTCTTAACCCAAAAAATAATAATTGTATTTTTAAAATTCTTGAATTTGACATATAAGCACCTGTGACCTGTGGCAGCCAGGTATTTTCAGGTAAAGCTATCCTTATAGTATAATGCTGTATTTAATTAATTGCATCGGAACCGCAGGAAATAAACCAAACAACCCCTATATAACCGAATTCCTCGTGAAAATCTTTATTTATTGATGTTAAAATATACAGGGTTTCCATTAAAAAAATACGTCACTCGTGCTGTAACTTCTTTGTTTTTGTTTTAAATATTTTTCTTAAATGGCTATATTCTTTAAAAAGTACAGAGAAGTTTAAAAATAAAACCCTGTTTACTTCTAAATTAATAACCCTGTACCTATAAAAATGCGATGGATCTCCTACAGCCTAACGATGCGATGGGCAGGAGAAGGAAGTCTTTCTGTAAGCATTAAATTAGAGCTGTGAGGGACATGATCTTTCAGATATGCCAACAATTTTCCATTGGGGTGTTGGAATTGCAATACATACAAAGTGTATAAATGAGAAGCGGAAAAGTACTTTTTGCTCGAAAAAGAAAAACAATCGAAAAAGAAATACAAGCCTTTTGGAAGCTGTCATATTCTAGAACCTGTGAAGGGTGTCTCTAAAAATGTTTGTTAATAATAGTTGTATTGTCATATTATTTGTCTAAATGTCGTTTTGGGAGGTAAAAATGGGTATCTGTTATTAATTTTATTCTAAACTCTAGAGGACGCTATTCGCTGTATTTGTACAAATTAAATACAATATAACTTTTTAAACCATCCTGTTTTTACCTTAAGGTAAAAATTCTCATTTTTTAAACATATTTTACTTAAAAAGGTTAAATAACTTAGCTTTTTAACCCCTCTTTATCTCAAAAGGTAAGAATCTTAGAACATAGGGTAATTTAATAATTATTTTCTAAGTCAGGGCTTCCCAAACTGTGTGTCGCGACGCCCTGGGGCGTCGCAGTGTCTTTCCAGACTCGTCGCGTGTTGATAGAACAAAGTGAACTCAAGATATTTGAGAAAAAAATTGATAGTTAGGAGATATTTTGTCCCAAATATAAAGTAAAAGATATTTAAAAAGGCGTATTTTAAAAATTATGTCCCATAGCGGGAGAAAAGCAAAGTAAGGTAGAACTAAAACTTTTTAATTAAAGGTTTTTTATTACTGTTTAATATTTGTTTTAATAAAAATGTTCTTTTAAGGTAAGGGCATCGTGAAAAATTGCAAGTGTTCAAGGGCGTCACACTACCAATGAGTTTGGAAACCCTTGATCCAAGCATTTACACTCCTAAATATAAGCACCATATCTTGAAACACCCTGTATAGCTTACACCTTGCCACACAGAAAGTATATTTTAAATCAGCTCGGCTGCTTGAATTAACTTTTACCACGTATACCTTTTTAGAATTTGTACTCGTACCTAAAAACTAAATATACACAGTGGCTGCATGAGCGCTTTGGGCCTTTTTTTTAATATATTGTTGTCACATCTAAGCATTTGCAAGGATTTTTTTTGCAATTTGGTATCCTTTTAAAAAAATTCCTGCCTTATTTATAACCATAGAAAAATGAGATACTTCTTAAAAAAATAATAAAAATTACACATAGCATAAAACTTGGAAACGTGATAACGGTGGCGATATCACTTTTTCGTTCTTAAGCTACAGAGTATTTATTTAATACCAAAAAAAAGAAAACTATTATCTCAAAAATAATATATTAGAAATATACAATGTGAACGTAAATAGTCCCATTACCCTGCTTACTTTTGTACCCTTAATTTTTTCCATATAAAATTTGGGTAGGACTGATGGGACGATATAAACTACTTTTTGACGTAAAAATGATAGTTTTAACAATCAAGATGACGAATGGGCGCCATCTAAGTAAAAAAATAAATGGAATGGGGGTGTTGTGGCATATCATTTTAAAGTTTTCGACGAGTACTTTATAACCTTAGAATATAAAGTCAATATCTTCACTTATTACAAAATGGCGGTACTTTAAAAATTACCTAAATTTTTGATTTGAGTGGTCATATTTCCGAAACAAATAATGTTAGATGTCTTTTATATGGTATTTTCTTAAAGCTCTTTTTAAGATCTTTGTAATTGTGATTAAATATACAGGATGCTTCATTAAAAAAAATTGATACTTTTTGTCCTACCCTGTATATTATTATCATTATCACCACTGAATAATGACACCCACGGTACAGTATTTAGGCTTAGATAAAAAAAAAAAAAAAAAAAAAAAAAAAACTGAAAAGATATTTAAAATATATTTTAGAAAATTACGCATTATATTCATTTAACCTTATATAAGTTTCGAAAATATGGCCATCCAAATTGGGTATTTAAGTGATTTTTAAAGTACCGCCATTTTGTAGTAGGTAAAGGCATTGACACAATATTTTAGGATTATACAGTACTCGCCAGGAGCATTAAAATGATTTACTATAGACCTCCCCTTTCAAATTAATTTTTTTCCTAAAATGGCGCCCATCCGCCATCTTGATTGTTGCGACTATTATTTTTACGTCAGAAAGTAGTTGATATCCTCCCATTAGTCATAACCAAATTTTATGAAAAAAAAGTAAGGGAACTAAAGTTTTTTAAAGCTAATTACATCCACACTGTACAAGCCAGTTTATTTAAAGTAAGCAAATGAGTTTTTAAAAATTAAAAAAAAACAACCTCTAATGCGTTTATTATTACTTTTTACAAAAAAATGACTCTTTGATCTAATTATTATACAAAGACAAAACAATTCAAAAACAATTACAAGTATTTTAATAAAAAAGAAGTGTTGTGCAACATAAAGGCGAAAGGTGGGCTTATTATTTTAGAAAATATAAGCCTAATATAATTTTCCGGAAAGTGAAAAACACAGCAGGAAGGTATTTTATAAAATAAAGGAAGTATCTTTGTAAATAATAATAATATCTCCTACACTGCTTTGCATTTTTATAAAGAGCCATAAAAATTTATAAAAAATGAAAATTTACAAGCCTGATGTTTAATACAGGGTGTTACAAATTCGAGGGACACCATTAGGATCTCGGTGACGGTGAGGGATACAGGGTTGGATAAATTGGAGCAAAGTTTCGCATTTTTATGCCTAACCAGAGCCATTATTTGGAGTTGTGGAGGCCCTTGGGTAACAACTTTGTAGGGGCCCCCTAAAAGTAAAGGTGAATTGAATTTTGGAATTTTGTACCCAAAGAAAAAGGGAAGAGGAAAAAAAAGGTCATTCTTAATAAACAAGTTATGGAATTTTGCAGCCTAGAAGAATAGAAGCGCAAAAAAAGGTCCTTACCCATAAATATCTTACCATCTGACTTTTATTCAATCTGGAAACCCATAAAATCGTTGTGGAGGCTCCTAATTTGTGGGGGCTCCGCGGCAGTTCTATCGCCTGCCCTCTTAAATCCGGTCCGTTTTAAAAATTTGCAGTTTTTCGGAATTATCCGGAACAGTTGCTTTTTCTTTCAGTTTATTTGAGGAGATATTTTAAAACAAATGACTTTTTATTATTAGTATTTTATCGGTTCTATAAAATAATGTCATTATGTTTAATGTCTGATGTTTCGTCTTTAAACCGCCATCATCAACTTTGTTTTTTTAAGTAGGCGGAATATTTGGTTTTAAGCTTAATAAACTTGTATTTTAATTCTAAATATAACAAAATATCACACTTTACATTTATGGAAGCTAACCAGAACTAACAAGCTAAGAATTATAGTAATTCACATACATTTACCTGTACGTATAAAAATAAAGCATTTAACCTAATCAAACGCCTCTAATATGTTTATCGTAGCCTGTCATAAATAAATAATAGTTTAAAAAAACTAAAAACACGCTTTTATATGCAACCGAACTAAAATTAGAAAATAATTTTTCATTACAAAGAGTTTGTCACATCAGAGTAAAAAGCGTTGGGTGCATTTTACTATTTTTTCATAACTTTTCCCTCATAGATATTTGCAAATAGAGTAATTATAACATTTAATATATTAAGCACCCCACGCTTTTATTCTGAAGTGACAAACTCTTTGTAATGAAAAATTATTTTCTAATTTTTAGTTCGGTTGCATATAAAAGTGTGTTTTTTAGTTTTTTTAAACTATTATTTATTTTTCATTTTTTAGTTCGATATATCAATTAGTTTTTTAAAAATAAATGCTCCAGTTTATTCACTAAAAAATTCCTTCGCCATTTTGTCAAGAGACACATAGTCAATTAAAAACGCAGCAAGTTATGCATCAATTGCCCTTGCGCATTCGCCATAATTAAAAAAAAAGGAATTTATTTATCCTGGCGGTGCTAATCAGGATAACGGGATACTGTTTTTAAATTATTGCATTGTCATCGGTCCTTGATACTTGTGCAAAGTTTCAAAGTAATTGAATCGCTGGAAGTTGGTAAAAATTAGGCTCAAAGATTCCGTTACATAGACAGATAGATAGATAGATAGTTACAACCCAAGCTAATAAAAGCGTGTTAAAAATAGATGCATACTTAGCTAAGAACGGAAATTTCCACGAACGTTTCGAATAAAATTACTATTTGTAATGCTAAATGAGTGAATAGTTTTTATGTTCGAAACGTCGCATAAAGTGTGATATGTCGTTGGATTTGGAATTAAAAAACGATTTTATGAAATTGAAAACCAAATATTCCGACTATTTAAAAAACAATGATGACGTACGTTGGATGCTAAATGTAATAACATCATTTTACAGAACTTAAACAATAGCAATGATAATGTGTCATTTGTTTTTAGCCGACTTCAAAAAGGAGGAGGTTATATGTTTGCCAACTATGTATTTTTTTTGCACGACTGTTAAAAAAATGATGTTTTGTAACGGTTAACATGAAGCTAAAGTACTCCATTTTAATACACTACATAAAGTCTTGAAAAAACTAACTTTTTTAACACTTCGCATCTTTTTTACACTTTGAATTAGTGTTTTGTTTCAATGCCAACTACAATAAACTTAAATATCAATTTATACAATGTAACAGTAAAGGCTACATCAACTGAATCAAACGGTCAAGTAACCTTTGATTTCGTCATTATTTCTTTTAGTTCATGTGTACAAGTTTTAAAATTTGACAGTTTGCAAATAAATTTAATAGAAATTACTGAAAATTAATTGTAATAATGAATTTAGATGACTAAGAAATTAATACTGTTTTAGTATTGTTTCTACAAAAGTAAGCACATTTAATTTTCTAAAATTAAATAATAAATGCATAGCTATGAAGAAAATAAGGAAGCTATGGTTCTTTGTTGCAATATAATGGCTGTGCTGCAAAAGGTTAAATTATTAAGTTTAGATAAATAGAACATGTATAAAATGGTATTTTGGAAAATTTTTATACGGTCGTGGAAAAACTATATTATGTAACACATGCATGTTTCTTTTTTACCCATGGAATTGCCGCACTCGCCTAACGGCTCGTGCTGTCAAACTTCCCATTCGTAAAAAAAATATCACCCTATGCACTTGTTACATAAATTACTAATATGTATCTCTGTCTCTGTCACTTGTGGACCGATTTTTAATTTTTTTTTTTTCGAAAGACTGCACTTCCGCGGTGGTCCCCTAAGAAAACTTAATCAGGATCTTTAAAACCGTTTAAGTTACATTTACCAAATTTTGCATTTAAAAGGAATCGGTCATAAAGAATTTAATAATAATATCGGCACCGTTGCCAGATTTCTCTGTTTGTGCTAGACGTATCTTTTTTTTATGAAAGGCCCCATTTATTTTTATTGCAGTTAATTATGCAGGCTAAATTTAATAAATTCATATGTTTCCAAAATTACATTTTTACTAACTGCTAAGATATAACAACACCACTTTTTAGGTTAGGTAGTAGGTAGTTTAGATATGCTCTAAAACTACTAAAGTTGCGTTTACAAATTTTCGCATTTACGGCTTTCTGGGCAACTAGAATTAAACAGTAATAATGTCATTGTTGCCAGATTTTTCAGTTTTGCGCTACACGTAAAATTTTTGATATTTTAAATGAAATGCCTAATTTATTTTAATTGCAATAAAAGGAGCGTATCTACCTTAGTAAAATTCTAAATTTTCACAATTTAATCTATACCAGTTACCGAGATATGACAACACCGCAATTATTTTAATATTTGGCAACAAGGCTGATATAACTGATCAATTAGGCATGCCAAAAAACCTCTAAATACCAAATTTTGGTAACATACCTGTAGCGGTTTTAAAGATATTGAGGCCCTAAATTACATTTTGCTGAAAATGTAGTGTATTATATCTCAACAACTAATAGTGACAGAATTTTGAAAATTTAGATACTTACTAAATTTGATCTGTTTAATTTAATGCAATAAAAATTAATGTGGCATTCCATTTAAAAAACTGTAAAAAATACGAGTAGCACAAAACTGGGAAATCTGGCAGCAGTGCCGATATCAATATTTACCATTCACATGTCCATAACACCTTAGATACCAAATTTGGTAAATGTAGCTTTGGCGGTTTTAAAGATATTTAAAAGTTGCGGTACTTTTACTAACCCAGTATGTTATTACCTGACTTAGACCAAACTAGAAAAAGCAAAAGCTTCTGTAGCAAGAAGATTAAAAGAAGCCAAGAACAAATAGTAACCTAATAAGAAATATTTACAGCTTAATCCCAAATCTTAAAGATGCATTATTCTAAAATAATAAATATATCGCCAGGCGAAAAAGGTAAAGTGTACAGTATTCTAATTACATTTTAAAACTAGCCACCTCGATAATAAATAAATACTTATATTTTTATTTTTATTTTTATTTTAATAAATTAAAATATTGCATGTTGCATCTTAAATTTTAGAGATAATTGTTCGTTTCAATTAGGTACTATTTGTAGATTTTAACAAGCTTAATCAATAAAGTTTTAAATGAAATTCCCATATTTAGTTTAAAATTAACTTAAAAATATGTCATTAAACAAAATTTTGCTTTAAAAGGGCTTTTTTAATTAATTTGATTTTTAAGATCATTATATTAGCTGATAGAGCAACCATGTAAAACCAAAGGCAAATGTAATTAAAAATATAAGAGGCGCTTTATTGCTTTGGATGTTAAGGAGGGACGAAGTTTTCTTTTAATTAGTAAATAAAAACATATGTCCTCGTTAGATTTTTTGCGGTTTTAATAAATTTCCTTTTTTTAATTTATAAAAAAATCCGTATTTTTTAAAAATAACTAGGTCTTCCACAAAGATTACTACTTACTAAAATTATTTTTGGATTTGTCAGACAAGTTGTTAAATTAAAATACAGATAAACCATTTATAAAAAAAATGTACCACCTGGAATTTCAAAAATCATAACATAGGTTTATTTAAATTTTCTTTAAATATCCAAAGAATTTACATCCTTATTGATCAGCATCCCATTTTGAAACACCCTGTATAATTTAGGAATGATTTCATTAATTTTTTTATTTTAAATGTAGGCAGGATACCGCAGGTGGCGCCCTCTATATTTTACAATAAAAATAGAAACAGATTTTATTTTTTTATTACGCAAAACCCTCTTAGCGGAAAATTATATCAACCCAGCTATTTAGTAAAAAAATTATTATCCAAATTAATAAATACAAAAATTTTACTTTGATTGGTAACATACAGAGCGAGTTATAACCAAAAATATAAAAAATGACCAATGACCAATGACCAATGTACCTTTATTTTTAAAAATACAACTTGAATTAATTGTATACTTGAATTAATTGTATACGTAAAAGTAGTAGAAAATAAATTTAATATTAAAATTTAAAGGTATAGCAATTAAGTAAAAAAATGTGTTCTTGCCATATGTTACGCAATAACACTTCAATATTTAGTTTGTCTTTTTAATATTTTTCATTGAAATGTCCTATTTATTTTTATTGCAATAAATTGCGCAGGCTAAATTTAGTAAGTTCACATATTTTTAAAATTCCATTTTTACTAACTGCTTAGATATGAAAACACCATATTTCAAGTAACTAAAAAGTTCAGATGCAGATATTTCTAAAATTACTTAAGCGGCGTTTAAAAATTTTGGCATTTAGAGGTTCTGGGTAATTAGAATTAAACAGTAATACTGTCATTGTTGCCAAATTTTTCAGTTTTGCGCTACATGTAATATTTTTGGTATTTTAAATAAAATGCCCAATTTTAACTGCAATAAAAGGAGCGTACCAACTTTAGTAAGATTTCAAATTTTTAAAATTAAATATTTACCAGTTATCAAGATATGACTACTATTTAATTCCTTATATATAAAATACCTTTGATGGTAAATTTGGTAAATATAGCTTAAGCGGTTCTAAAGATATTTAAAAGTTGCGGTACTTTTTACTAACCCAGTATGTAGGTTTACCTAATTATCAGAAAAGGCGAATATTTTTGCGAATTTTGTGATTTGACGATAAAATTTAAACAAATTTACGGAAAAAATACTAAAATTATACAAAATTGGCTTTTAAAACTAAGATTTTTTTCTCTTCAAATTCCAAAATAAAAAATGTCTTTACCAACGTGTTTCCTTTTCTACTTTTAGCATCTAGCATGTATTAAGTGTAAGTTCCACGTCCCATTTTTTTTAATTACAAAACAAAATGGAAAATCCTCGGTTACGCCATCAGTGACACCCTGTATAAATAAAGCTTTTTCCAATATAAACAAACAGCTTTTCTCTAACCAATAAAGCGGGGTCATTAAACGAAGGTTAGAGTATCCTAAATAAACCACAAATAGATTTTCCCTAAAAATCCCCGGGCTTGCTTTTCTTTATCGTTACTCTTTTTTTTATTTTATTTTGTCTCCTAACAGGACTTCATTGTGAAAGGATGAGTGTGTACGACTGGATTTGTAAAGAAATTAAACTCTCTTTATCTCCTTTAATTAATTTCCTTTTTAATCACATTAATTTTATTGCAAGGAGTTTTGAGCAGAATTTTATTTTCTTGTCTTTTTATTTAATTATTGTAGTAAACGAAGATATTCAGGCATCAATAAATTATTTATTGAAGTTTATAGTTTTGCGATTTTTTAAATGAAGCTTTTTTAAAATCTGCGATTTAATGACTTTTTGTACTTATTTGTGTTTCTAAGTTATTTAAAAAAATAAATGGTCTATAGCAGGGTTTCTTAAACTTTTGCAGTCACGGACCCCTTTACAGAATTTAATGGCTCCATAGGCCCCTGTTAAAGAAATTTTTGAAAAAAGGAAACAAGCTTTATTTATGAAATATGTACTGTATTAAAAATTACCCTTTTAGTACGTAGTGCACACATATTACCAGAATTAATTAAATATTGCCGGTACTAAGTTATTGAAAAGGACGTTGCTCCTTTAAGGACGTTAAATTATGGAATTCTTTGACAAGGCAAGCCGCATGTCATTTGGTTCGTTCAGTCGATTCCAATTTTTTGTTTTTATCGAACTGAGAATGCTGCTTCACAAAGGTACGTCGTATTAAATGGTACCAGAACGTACATAGCTTGCTTGACAATATAAGGAAATGCTTGACTCAAAGAACACCAACACTCAACAAGACCTTTTGCACGACATTCAGTTTCCAAGACTTATAAATCAGAAATGGACTACGCACCCATGTTTCTTCATCAATCTACTTTAAGCTAAAGTAACCTCCAATAGATATCTGCAATGTTTCCAGATGCTTTGACACTTCTTTTTAAACGATTATAATGATGTGTGACTGTACCTATTTATTATAACTAAATTCGCTAGCCAACCCGTCGCTCAATACTGCTTTGTGGTTACATAACTTTCTGATAAGGATAATCTTAAGTTTTAACTGACCCACCGCGGACCCCTCACACATACCCCACGGACCCCCAGGAGGTCTGTGGACCCCACTTTAAGAAACCATAATCTATAGGAAACCGTCCAATATACAATTTGTCCAAAAAGTCTGGAAACGCTCTGGACATCTGGACCAGAATTGGTGCTCCAGTGTAAAAGCATACTCTGAATTCAGTGTTAATATCGGCGATGTCCCAGATCTTTAAATCGGCAGAAATCAATTCAAAGTTTTTAAATTTAAATATTTATGTTATAAATGGATTCCCGCTGTTTTGTATCTATACAATGGTAAAAAAGTCCTTAAGTAATAATAGCAGAAACAATGGTGACAAACATGACTACTGTAGCTTAGTGACTTATTGTTCAAAAATGGCCCGATACTTCGGTTTTTGAGTAGAAGCAAACGCTTTATACAGTGAATAAAGTATGTCAACATTAGTAGATTTTTGAACAGACCCACCTCAAAAGTCCTGCTGGCACCCCCCACCCCCTCAAAGTTGGTTAGGGGATTCATATAGTTTTTTTCTAATATCTTCTAAACGGTAAATGATAAAAAACTGATTTTAGTGCCGTTAGATAGAGCACAAAATTCTGCAAAGTAGTAATAATTAAAATTGTATTTTTGTTTATTACGTAAGAATCTCCAATATAAAAAAGTTGGAGGGGAGCTTCCACAAGGCATTTTTTACGATATATCTTCCAAACCGTCTACCAAACAAAAAAAATATAAGACACAAAAAATTAAGGCCAAAGTTTTCCCTATCGAATGGTGTATAACATTATACTATTTTCTTTTAAATTAAAGCTACCAGTGGCGTACAAAAGTAGCACTACACCAGTATAGTAGCTAGTTAAAAATAGAAATTTTTAATGTTATACTTTTATTTTATTTTTTCAGCGTATTTCTCACCTTAGTTATATTAATTGGTAATATTACCTTATTGCGCATAATAGTAATAGTAAAAATAATATTTTTGTTTTTTGGTAAGACTCTACAACAAAAAAAAGTCGATGGGGAGTATCCATACACCACTTTTTACCATATATCTTTCAAGCCATTAACAAAAAAATAAACAACATAAATGACAAACCACAAAGTTATCATTTAGACTATTATCTTTTAAAATAAAGCTACCAGTGGCGTATCAAATTAGTACTACACCAGTAAAGTACCTAGAAATCGAAATATTTAATGTTATTCTATTAATTTTAAAAGATCATTTTTCACTTTAGATTTATTAATTAATAATTATACTTTTACATTTTATTTACTTATTTCTTTTGTTTTATAATTTGATTTATTATATTTTCAAATAAATAACAACAGTATTATAATAACTTTTTATTATAAAGATAATAACAAATATGGCTTATATAGTGTGTCCCAGGATAGGTGTTACCAGAGGAGAAATTCACCAAAAATTTTGGAATTTTTAATCGTCCTTTTGAAAAACTGGTCGCATGGTCCAAAATTAATAAATACAACATTTTATTTCAATTGGTAATATACAGGGCAAGTTATAACTAAAAATATGAAAAATGACCAAGAATATAGTACCTTTATTTTTAAAAATAGGACAAAATTGTATAGGTAAATGTTGTAGAGAACTTAATTTTATGTCAAAATTTAAAGTTAAACACGTTAAGTGTTTAATACCAATTAAAGTAAAGTTTTGTATTTATTAGTTTTGGACCATGCAACCGGTCTGTCCAAAATTTCGTTTTAAAATTCAAAAATTTTTGTTCCATTTGTCCTCTTGTAATATCTATCCTGGGACACACTGTATATAACATCAATAAAAACAAACACATTATTACACAACCTAAAATACCTTATTACAATATTCCGCACACAAATATAACCTGGTACATTTTAATTTTTTTAAAAAACAATACAATTTGTGCCACAAATCTTACATTTACATTTTAATAGTGTATCAGATTATATTTTTTCATTTTTTAAAGTGGTCCACAGTGGTGTCCATTTAGTATTCTCAAAAATCCATCCCCATTCAGATGGACATGGAAGTTCAACCACTGGTTAGTAACACTAAAAATTGTATTTTTGTTGATTTAGTAAAATTCTACAACAAAAAAATGTTGGAGGGAGCATCCACACGGCACTTTTTACGATATATCTTCCAAACCATTCACCAAATTAAAAAATATAGGATACACAAAATAAAGGCCAAAGTTTTCCCTATCGAATGGTGTATAACATTATACTATTATTTTTAAAAAAAAAAGCTATCAGTGGCGTACAAAAGTAGCACTACACCAGTATAGTACCTAAAAATAGAAATTTTTAATGTTATACTTTTAATTTTTTGTTTAATATTTTTTACTTTAGTTTTATTAATTTATAATTATTTTCAATTCTGCATACAGTAATAATAAATAATCATATTACACGTACAAAAATCAAAATCAAGACGTGTGGATTGAGTCTGGTACTGGTAAAAATGTAAGACATATTTCGTGTATCGAAATTGCTAAAAAAATCAATGAAAAAGTCTAACCCTTTGTTTTTTTATTCACTAACCGGTTGCGATGCGATACCACGTCCTCCTTTTATGGAAAAGGAAAAAAGTGTTGGGAAGCTTGGGAATCTTTTCCGGAATTACAGCTACTTTTATTGATTTATTGCAGCATTCCAAAAACCTCATCTCGGCAATTAAGTGTGATCTCAAAATTCGTTGTAAGCATTTACGATAAACATTCTGATAGTAGCAACATTAATATTTGTCGAATGCAACTTTTTGCCAAAAAAAACCGAACGGTTGAGAATTTACCCCCAACAATGAATGCTTTAGCCCCTTAATCAATGCATTATCAAGCAGGATTTGTTTAGGGTAATCTCTGCCAACCAGTGGTTGAACTTCCATGTCCATCTGAATGGGGATGGATTTTTGAGAATACTAAATGGACACCACTGTGGACCACTTTAAAAATGAAAAAAATATCATCTGATACACTATTAAAATGTAAATGTAAGATTTGTAGCACAAATTGTAAATGTTTTTTAAAAAAATTTAAAATGTACCAGGTTATGTTTGTGTGCGGAATGTTGTAATTAGGTATTTTAGGTTGTGTAATAATGTGTTTGTTGTTTATTGATGTTATATACAGTGTGTCCCAGGATAGATGTTATAAGAGAACAAATATAACAAAATTTTTGAATTTTAAAACGAAATTTTGGACAGACCGGTCGCATGGTCCAAAACTAATAAATACAAAACTTTACTTCAATTGGTATTAAACAGGGAAGTTAAAAAATTGACAAAAATATTTATTTTTACTTAACATGTTTAACTTTAAATTTTGACATAAAATTTAGTTCTCTACAACATTTACCTATACAATTTTGTCCTATTTTAAAAAATAAAGGTACTTTATTCTTGGTCATTTTTCATATTTTTAGTTATAACTTGCCCTGTATATTACCAATTGAAATAAAATTTTGTATTTATTAGTTTTGGACCATGCGACCAGTTTTCCAAAAGGACGATTAAAAATTCCAAAATTTTGGTGAATTTATCCGCTTGTAACACCTATCCTGGGACACTGTATAAGCCATATTTGTTATTATCTTTATAATAAAAAGTTATTATAATACTGTTGTTATTTATTTAAAAATATAATGAATCAAATTATAAAACAAAAGAAATAAGTAAATAAAATGTAAAGTACAATTATTAATTAATAATTCTAAAGTTAAAAATAATCTTTTAAAATTAATAGAATAACATTAAATATTTCGATTTCTAGGTAATTTACTGGTGTAGTACTAATTTGGTACACCACTGGTAGCTTTATTTTAAAAGATAATAGTCCAAATGATAACTTTGTGGTTTGTCGTTTATGTTGTTTATTTTTTTGTTAAAGGTTTGAAAGATATATGGTAAAAAGTGCCGTATGAATACTCCCCTTCGACTTTTTTTTTTGTTGTAGAGTCTTACCAAAAAAACAAAAATATTATTTTTATTATTACTATTATGCGCAATAAGGTAATATTACCAATTAATATAACTAAAGTGAGAAATATTCTGAAAAAATAAAATAAAAGTATAACATTAAAAAATTCTATTTTTAACTACCTAATATACTGGTGTAGTGCTACTTTTGTACGCCACTGGTAGCTTTAATTTAAAAGAAAATAGTATAATGTTATACACCATTCGACAGGGAAAACTTTGGCCTTAATTTTTTGTGTCTTATATTTTTTGTTTGGTAGACGGTTTGGAAGATATATCGTAAAAATGCCTTGTGGAAGCTCCCCTCCAACTTTTTTTATGTTGGAGATTCTTACGTAATAAACAAAAATACAATTTTAATAATTACTATTTTGCAGAATTTTGTGCTCTATCTAACGACACTAAAATCAGTTTTTTATCATTTACCGTTTAGAAGATATTAGAAAAAACTATATCAATCCCTTAAGCAACTTTGAGGGGGGTGGGGGGTGCCAGCAGGACTTTTTGAGGTGGGTCTGTTCAAAAATCTACTAATGTTGACATACTTTATTTACTCTACAAAGCATTTGCTTCTACTCAAAAACCGAAGTATCGGACCCTTAAGTCACTAAGCTACTGGCTGCCGCAGCAATCGCGGTAACCGGTCGTCTGTTTTGTCTGTAATATACTAATACCATAAAGGCGTCGCAGAGTTGGCTCGCCGACTCACGTGTTTTGCACCGCTTCTTCGCCGACTCGGCGAAAACCGCTCCATCCGTTTTAAGCCTTATGGTATTAGTACAGCAATTGCGGCTCGCCGATTCGTGTGTTTAGCACCGCTTCGTCGCCGACTTGGCGAAAACCGCTGAGTCTGTTTTTAGCCTAAATATTCACACACACAAAAAATAATCAGGACTATTTATACAAGTGTTTGGTATCTTAACCAAAGTAAATTACAAAAATAAAACAAAAAATATTAGTTTTTTTATACCGCAGCTTACTTTACAAACAATTCTTTATAATTACGTGGATTATGTAACAGTTACTGTTACAAAAATAAAATAGGGTGATTCAACACAAACTCTTATGGTTTTTTAATAAGGGTTGATGCGTAAGTACAATTACATACTAGTTTATGTGCAACAAAAATCATGTTGACCAAGGTTATTTAAGATCTTTTAAGTAAAGTTAAACCGCAAAAAAAAACACTTTAGAAGCGCCCTATTTGCATTAGCTTTTATTATATTTGCAACAATTTAAAATTAGTTTACCAATATTTGTATTTGCAGAACAACAATTCAAGATCATTGACCATTAAGTAATTATAGTATCTGGCATCAAACAAAGCCAACTATAGTAATCTGTTGTCGGGGGTTAACAATGGTCTATGTAAGTGCATATATTACAAATTAAATTTGGTTTCAACAATGGATTTCCTAACATTTATTGGACAAATTTTAGGCATAAAATTAACATTATATTTTCTTGAAGTTGTCCAAAACCAGAAAAGAAATATTGGTATGATTTTGTTTTAAAAATGAGCTAACTGCCTTTTTTCTATTATTAGATTAGATTAGATTAGATTGGGAGGTGGATTGCATATCCTCTAGCACTGCAACCTGCTCAGGTTTATGTGTGTCCTCCGTCCATAGGTTAGAGCACGCTATCCAAGCCGGTCTGTTTAATCAGACTCCACAAGCTTGAAACTGGCCCCTTGGTATATTTTGCCGCTTTAGGTTTTCTTCACCCAGCCTTGCAAACCGCAGACGACAAAGGGCTTCGCAGTAGCACCATACGTGTTCTGCGGTTTCTTCCTCCTCCTGGCAGAACCTACATAGGTTTTCTTCTGCCAGGCCCATAGTTTCCAGGTGTTTATTCAGTCTGCAATGACCTGTCAGTTGACCCACTATTATTCTTACTGCCTTCCGGTTATAATTCAGAAGGTCTTTTGTAAATTCTGGCGAGTAAGCCTTGATGAACACTTTCGCCTGACGCTGTCCTGGTGTTCTCATCCACCAGTCTTGTGATTCCCTCATAATCCATGATCTAATGGATGACCTTACCTGGCATGATGGAATACCACAGTAGGGCTGGGGACCTACCATTGTCCTGCCAGCCCCCTCCTTTGCCAATTTATCAGCTTCTTCATTGCCTTCGTGGCCTTCGTGTCCTGGTACCCAGGCAATGGTTAGCTTGTTGGACGCACCCACCTCTTCCAGGGCAATTACGCAGTCCCGCACCAGCTTGGAGCTGATTTTGCATGAACTGAGTGCCCTGATGGCTGCCTGGCTGTCCGAATAGATTACTATGGTTTTATCCTCATAGCTCCTTCTGATGATTTCCCTAGCACATTGTTCTATTATACAGGGTGGTCCTTAAGTTATAGGCCAAAATTCAACTAAAAATTGTAAAAGTTAAAATATTGCCATTTAATTAAACTTACTTCAGTACAAAAGTTGATATTACTTAAGATACAGGGTGCCAAAGTTCAAAAAATATTTTAAAATTATTTTGATAATACTCTATACATTTTAAATATTGTGGTATCTGGGGTTTTCTGATATGAAATATACATATCTGACGTTAATTTTATGTAAAGGATTTTCCATTTTCAGCGCTCTATCTTTGAATGAAAATAAAACAAATTATGAAAATTATATTGCAATGGTTGTATTTTTATTTTTAGGCATATTTGATAAAGTTTTAAAAATTATATCAGCCAAATGACCGCCGCGGTTTTGCTGAGTCATTTGAATGCTAGAGATCCATTCAATTTTTGATGACATTCTGACACAAATTTATCCAATTTGCCTAATCTCACCAATGGTCCAAGTTATGTTGGCCTTTAGGGCGGCAATCGTTTGTGATTTGTCCGCATAAACTCGAGATTTGATGTAGCCCCACAAGAAGAAATCCAACGGAGTTAAATCGAAGGACCTAGGCAGGAATACCATAAATTAAACGCAGTGCACGAAACTTTTGGCGAACCGAACACTGATTTTAATGATAAGTTTAACGATTTCTACGTGTTGTTCAATCGTGTAGCGTTCCATAGTAAAATGCCACTACCGACTGAGTACTCCGCCAAAATTTAACGGGTGTATCATTCTTGCCTTGGTCATGCGCTGTTGTCAAACATCGAGCGTTAAAAATGGAAAACCATTTATTAACTAGAGGACGCCACTCTTTTCTTTAAATTTCTTTAAAACGTGCCGACTTTTGTACTACTCTGTATGTACCCACCATCTAAGTAAACGAGTAAATTATTCTATGCCTTCTACACAAAAATGCGTCTTTTGTAAGAATGGCTCTGAGCCACCCTTTTCAAGATGTTTACATTAAAGTGGCTAAGTACAACCAAAATTATATGGATGAATACATTAAATTATTGTTTTATAATCAAGGAGTTGTAGTTATGGCTAATACGCTGTTATAAAATGCATTTTGGGTTGCACTAAATAATAACAACTCATTGACCAATAATAACCGATTTGTGACCAATTGTTAACGCGTCGGATGAGCTCCCAGCTTTAACAACAATTAATAAATTTGAAATATCTTCTCTTAATTCTATTTTACTGATGACCAATGACTGTGACCTTATGACCAATCGTGACTAATTCGTAACCAAATTTTTACAGCATGAAACGACCTTGGAATGTTGATGTTAAGGTGCTAAATATATTTATCTAGCAATGGGTGACCTTAAAATTTAAAACTCCTTAAATTTATTTCAGTATCTTTAACCAAATATTAAATACCTTTGACCAATTCTGTAATTGTTACTAGCTTTAAGAATTTATTTTTAAATCTAAAATTTTGAGCCGCTCACAAAAGTTTCTCGTCATTAAATGTCTTTATTTAATACAGAACTTCTTTAATCTTGCTGACCAATTAATTAATTAGACTCACCAATGTTGACCATTTTGTGACCAGTTGCAACTATTTTGATTGAACCATAAATGAATAATTTGAGGTGCTAAAAATTTTTGGATGACGTTCATATTTAACATAAGCTGTAAAGTTGGTGTGTGAATGACCAATTCGTCACACTTAGTAACCATTTATGACCATTTCGTGACCAATTTAAAACTGTTTTTTAAACCCCAAATTTTACATTTTGAGCTGCTAAATAGATGCAGCTGTTTTAACCTTTACTTTTGTTCCGGTCTCGAACTGATAACATGAATGGATATTAGAGCTACATAGTTTTCCTAGATGGACCAAGTTAAAGCACACTAGGCGCTTAGGTCTTGGTACGCTCAAAAACCGATCAAATATCTTACATGCTAATTAAATATCATTTAAGGTTATTCATTTAAAAGCATGTAAAATATTTGATCGTTCCGTGAGCGTACCGAGACCTGAGCGCCTAGTGTGCTTTGACCTTAAGATGTTGTAAAAGTGTATTTTTGTGGTCTGAGATAATTCCTACTAAGCCTTTTTCTTAAAATCATACGTGGTATCGTCGACCTGTGGGGGCCCTGACAGAAATCATTATATCTGGATTTCCGAAGTGCGTTTTGAAGTATTTAAACGTGCAATTCAACAGTTTTATTTTCTGAAAAATTCGGAGGCTTTGATATGGTTTACAGCTGGACAATATTGAAGTCTCTAAAAATTGATCTAGCTATTGACTAGTATACGTATTAAAGCCATAAACCGGATGTAAAATTTTAGGTAACCCCTCTAGCAGAATATTGTGACAATAAACTAATGTTTTACAAAATTATTTATAAAAAAAACAAAATCAATAATTGACACCCTATATCTTTAAAATAATCGACTTGTAGACAAAGATTAGCTGGGTTGGAACATCTTATTTTAGCCTTAGAAATTTGTGGTAGCATATTTTCTCATGAAAGACACCCTGTATAGGATAGTTTTATCACGAAAATGTGAAAATAAATAAAGTGGGAATTTAAAAATCTAAAGCAATACTCCCAGTATTTAGTATTCATTAAAGTTCTCTAACGGTCGAGTAGACGGGACCAAGCCGGTAAAAATTATGTGTTTAGTTGGCATTTGGCTGAAATTCGTGTGATTAAAAGATGGTATTTGTTGAATGATAGCTATTTATCTGCGTCAGGCCGAAGGTTTAGAACTGGTTGCTTCGTGCGCCAGCTTTCTCTCGCCTGTCCGTTGTTATTTGGACGTCATTCATTCAATTCAATTGAATAAAAATATTTAGACTGACAGACGCGCCCGACTCGTCCACTGTATAATTTGCCCTTTTAAAGGGGCAAAAAATTAAGAATGACTTGTGAATAATTGCTTTTTGGTTGTTTAAAAATAAATTTTCGATTTGCAAAAAAATAAAGCTTTAAACAGTCGCGCAACTGGAATTTTTATATGATTTTATCTAAAAACTGAGCAATGACACCCACACAATACTGGGTTAGAAAAAAGTACTGATACTCTTCAGTATTTTAAAAACCGCTAAAGCTATTTTTACAAAATTTGGTATCTAAATGGTATCGGGTATGCGGAATTTAATAGTAATATCAACACCGTTGCCGGATTTTCCTGTTTTTTGCTACACGTATTCTTTTCATTTTTTAACGGAGTATCCCATTTATTTTTATTGCAATAAATTGTGCAGAGTAAATTTAATAAGTCCTAAGTTACAAATCTCTGAAAATTATGTTTAAACCAACTGCTACGATATGACAACACCACATTTTAGAACAAAAGTTAAGATGCACTCAAATATATGTAAAACTATTTAGGTTGTGTTTACAAATTTTGGAATTTTAGGGTTTCTGGACAAGTAGAGTTGAACAGTTATACGGTCATTGTTTCCATATTTTCCAGTTTTGCGCTACATGTATTATTTTTGATATTTTAAATGAAATAACCAGTTTATTTTATTTGCAATAAAAGAAGCGTGCCAACTTTGGTAAGATTCCAAATTATCAAAATGTATCTTAACCAGGTACCAAGATATGACAACACCGCAATTCCATTAAAATTTGGCAACAATGCTTATACCATTGATCAATTAGGCATGCTAAAAACCCTATATATTAAATCTTGTAAACATAGCTTAAGCGGTTTTAAAGATATTTAAGACCTAAATTACTTTTTGCTGAAAGTGTAACTTACCATCTTTTAACAACTTACAAAGACAGAATTTAAAAAATTAGAAAATTACTAAATTTGATCCATCAAATTTAATGCAATAACAATTAAAGGGGTATGATTTACAAAATAAAACAAAAATATGTGTAGGATAAAACTGGGACTGCAACAGTGCTGATATCACTATTTAATTTCACATGTACCAAACACCTAAGATATCATATTTGGTTAATGTAGCTTTAGCGGCCTTAAAGATATTTAATAGTTGCAGTACTTTTTACTAACCCAGTATATAGTGCATGTCAGAAAAAATAAGTCACCCCACATATTTCCGTTGTTTATTTGTGCACTTATAAAAAATCCTGAAACACGTTAAGTTTTATTTTTAGAGGACACATTTTTGTGTTAAAGTTTACTTGTTTGGGGTGATCCTCCCCTCACTAACACAAACGTCAAAGAGTTTAAATGGAAAGAGGGGTCAAGTGATACCTCATCTTTAGGGATCTCAGATCTTCTTTTACCAGTTTTAAGTGTTTCAGTATCAGTTTAAAAAATTTCAGAAAATTTACCCTTAATATCAGGTATTCCAACCGGTGGCTTACCCCCAAGACCCTTTTACTTTTTAAAATACAAAATAAAATTTGACACGTAGATATGTATGTGTAAATATTGTACATTGTTTTATTAATTGTTTTTTACTTTCGATTTACACGGAAACCATACTACAGTTCAAAATATCATTTTTTAATCAACTTATATAATCGTTGTTTTTCGTCAGGGCAGCAGTTTAGAAAATATATTTACTGTAAAAGTCCTATTTTGACACCAAATATGCGCTTTCAGAATATTTGTAATGAATTTTAAACCATTTTTGTGTAATATACAAGGTGTTTAATAATTAATAGTACAAAATAAAACCACAGATCCTTTGTCCAAAATTGTTAGCATTTAACTAAACCTACCAACTTCAAAATTGATAATAAGAAAGATGGTAGAGTATAAATAATTTAAATATGAAAAAAGGGGCACTTCAATTTAAAATAAGATAGTTAATGGGACTTCCGGTTAAACCGGAAATCATTTTAAGGATATTGCAAAAAGTCAGTTTATGCTTTTATTATTCCATAAAATTATTGAAAGCCTAGAAAATCAATTGGTAGGTAACCGAAATGGGTAGTATTCGAATACTAGGTATTTTGAATCCTATTCAGAATACATTTGGCTGGTATTCGAATACATGTGTGCGTTTGGTATTCGGTATTAGACTGAATACTGTATTTGGGATTCTTAACTGTTAATACCGTATCTCAATCATTGTATTCGAATACTTGCTTTGTATTGTATGTATATTCAGTTGCCTCGAATCCTAATATTGAAATGCCAGTAATCGAATCCAGTTTTTGGTATTCGAATACTTGGTTTGTATTTATATTTCGTTATTTAGGTGCGGTAATCGAATTCTAGTATTAAAATCCTGGTATTCGCATCCAGTTTTTTAGTATTCGAATACTTGCTTTGTATTACTATTTCGTTATTAAGGTCCTGTATTTGAATAATCGTATTTAAATCAAGATTTTTAACAATAAAAACACCATACTAAACCTAGTTCCGAAATAAAGCATTTTTTAATAATGAAAAAGCCACAACTTTTAAGTGTCGGAGATACTTTTGCGTATGTTTTTTGTCATATATTCATGAATACTGAATCCTGGCATTCAAATATAGCGGTATTCTTAATATATTTTAGCCTTGCATTTAAATCCAGTGTATTTGAATAGTTTTTAGAATAGGGTATTTAAGATTCGTATTCGAATAGGCGGTTTAGTATTAAACCCAACTCTGATAGGCAACAACATCTTCCTGTGTCACCTGATATAGTTGTCAGATTAATCTGATTTAAATTACAAATTAGACGTAATTAACACTTTAATCTATTATTTATGTCCAATTATCATGCTAATTGGTTTATGGTACATCATGAATACTTTATACAGGGTGTTTTCTAATTGCGGAAAAAAATTTAAGGGCGTATTTCTAAGCAAATTTTGTGAATAAAAGTTTATATAAACATAGGTCCGAAAATGCTTTGTTTATAAGATACAGGGTGTTTTACTTTAAAAAGAAACTCGGGTTTTTAATAATATCTTAAACATGTCTCTTCCGATTTTAATAAAATTTGGCTGTGGTATTTTTGTTAAAATATAAAGTTAATTTAGCCCTAAACTTATTTTAATTAGTTAGACCAGTGTGCGGCGTTTGACGCATCTGAGCTAAAATGTATGCTACTGACTATGAACTTTCATATTTTTTCAACTAAAAATACAAGTTTTTGTTTTTTAATAATTTTTTAATAGCTTCCTTTTTTTCATAAAAAAATTAGAATCTGCCAAACTGCATGTTCCTGGACCATACAAGAAACATTAGGACATTTTTTTATTTAAAAAATAAGGTGTTATAACTTCCTATTAGCTATTATGCAACAACAACAACAAATACTTACTTAAGTAACGTTATATTCAGTCTAACAAATTTTACTAAAAAAGTGTTCTAGTTCTTTTTAGGTTTTTAAAAAGTTTAACACCCTGTCTCTTGAAAACGAAAAATAAGGGGATCCATGTTTATATAAACTTTTTTAATATAATGGAATACGTCCTTTAATTTTCTTACTGCAATTAGGAAACACCCTGTATAACTACAGTGTGATCGAAACTCAAGTTTTTATAATGTTATGTTACTTTTAATAAAGTCTTTAAGAAGTTAAATTAAATTATAAAAGTTTTAATAAATTGGATGCAACTAAAATCTCGTTAAAAATCAAGTTTTTAATAATATCTTAAACATGTCTTCTTCGATTTTAATAATATTTGGCTGTGGTAATTGTTAAATTTTAAAGTTAATTTAGCTCTTAGCTAATTTTAATTAGTTAGACCAGTGTTCGGCGTTGGACGCATCTCAGCTAATGTGATTAGCAAAAAAATGTACGCCACTGACTATTTGGCAACTTTCATATTTTTCAACTAAAAATACAAGTTTTTGTTTTTAAATATTTTTAAGTAGCTTCCCTGGTTTCCCAGAAAAAAAATCCGCCAAACTGCATATTTCTGGACCATACAAGAAACATTGGAACATTTTTATTTAAAAAATAAGGTGTTATAACTTCCTACTAGCAATTATGCAACAACAACAAGAAATACTTACTTAAATAACGTTTATATTCAGTCTAAAAAATTTACAAAAAAAAGTGTTTTAGTAATTTTAACGTTTTTTGAAAAGTTTAACACCCTGTATCTTGAGAACGAAAAATATGGGGACACATGTTTATATAAACTTTTTTTAATGGAATACGCCCTTAATTTGTTTTGCTGCAATTAGGAAACACCCTGTATAGCTACAGTGTGATCGAAGTTCAAGTTTTTATAATGTTATGTTACTTTTAATAAAGTCTTAAAGAAGTTAAATTAAATTAGAAAGTTTTAATAAATTGGTTGCAACTAAAATCTCTTTAAAAAGTTTTAAAATGTTCTAAGTATTTAAATCTGCAGAAGAAAGTAACTGTTTAATTTTATTTTTCCTTGTCAATATTTTAAATTTTATTAAAACAAGCAGTCCTAACTTTTTTGACAAACTTGAGAGGTTTTCGTAAAAGAATTTAGTCTAAAAATAAACTAGTGTTTTTATGTACCTATTTCCTAATTAGGAAAAAAGCATAGTAAGTAGGAACTTTACTTGCAATGGATTATAATATACATAATTCGGTTTTAAAAACAAGAACACATATACGGGGTTAGTAAAAAGTACCGCAACTTTTAAATATCCTTAAAACCGCCAAAGCTACATTTACCAAATTTGGTATCCAAGGTGTTTTGGACATGTGAAATCAACTAGTGATATCGACACTGTTGCCAGATTTTCCGATTTTGTGCTACAAGTATGTTTTTTATTTTTTCAATGGAAAGCCCCATTTATTTTTATTTTCATTAAATTGGGCTGATCAAATTTAGTAAGTTTCTAACTTTCAAAATGTGGTCCTTATTAGTTGCCAAGATATGATATACTACGCTTTCAGACTAAAGTACGTTAGCACCTAAATATCGTCAAAACCGCAAGCTAGGTTTACAAAATTTGGCATTTAGGGGTTTTAGGCATGCCTTATTGCTCAACAGTATAAGCATTGTTGCCAAATATTAATAAAATTGCGGTTTTGTCATATCTCGGTAACTTGTAAAGATTAAATTTTAAAAATTTGGAATCTTGCTAAAGTTGGCATGCTTATTTTATTGCAATTAAAATTAGGGGGCATTTTATTTAAAATATCAAAAATATTGCGTCTAGCGTAAAACTGGAAAATCTGGCAACAATGACAATATTAGTGTTTAGTTCTACTGGCCCAGAACCTTCATTGTAAACGTAAACTAAACCGTTTTAGAGATATTTGAACACATCGGAACTTTTACCTAAAATGTGGTGTTACTATAATATTTTAGCAGGTACTGAAAATTACATTTTTAAAATTTGTGGTCTTAGTAAATTTGGCCAGCGCAATTTATTGCAATAAAAATAAGTAAGGCATTTTATTTTAAAAAACAAAAAAACGTGTAGTACAAAACTGGGACATCTGGCAACGGTGTCGATATTATTATTAAATTTTTCATGCCCGATACTTTTCAGCAATCTGGTAGATGTAGCTTTTAGTGGTTTTAAAGATATTGAAGCGTTTGAGCTAATTCACTCGGCCTCATTTAAATTTAACATTTAATGTTTATATGAAAATACAAGATGGATTAAAACCAAAGAAAGAGGCAGATATGCGGCTTTGGAATGCCAAAGAAAAAACCTGTAGTATAAAATTGTCGGCGGCCGACAATTTTTATTGTTTTTTCGTCCTTCGCGGTGCGGATGAAACGTAGAGGAAAGTGACCAAATAAGGAATAGGGTCACTAATATGGAATACCGGCATTTCTCTTAAACGGAAACTCACACACGCCATTAAAGGGGTTTGTCTCTTTTTTTTTTAATGCTTATTCGCGAGTATATGCCAGTAGTAAAAGCCCTTTCGTCGCTGTAGTAACGTTTAGTTTTATCGCTTTCTCATAACTTTTTAAGGTATTTTAAAAATACGTATTTTATATACAAAAAGCGCACGAAATACTGTTTTTATAACTTTTAGAAATAGTTCAGATATTCTGTTGTAGGTTTTAACGGTATTTCCTTTTATTACTTTCTTATTTAAAAAAGATATCAAAATTAGTTTAAGGTCCTTGGAAAATCCTAATATGGACAAATCCTAGTACCGAAATATGGGCTATTCCATAATTGGGTTCTTTGAAAATTTAAAAAGCTTCTGATAAGGCAAGGAAAAAATCAAAAGATAAGAATTAGGTCAAAAAGGTCTGTTCGACTTATAAATGAACATTACTTACAGAGAGGGTTCTTTCTTTCGGTTATTGTCGGCCTGTGAGGGATTTATCGCTTTTGTCCAGTATAGTTCCTCCACTTACGGCGGTTCCCAATAAAAAAAAACTCGTGATGTCATACGTATGCATCCCTATACCAACTGGGCAGGCCCCGAACTGCTCACTTTGTTTGTGAATTAATCCCTAGTGTATCTATATGGTGGAATCTGCTGCCCGCGAAGGTATTTCCTTTCCCCTCATATTTAAGTCCCTTGTCAACCTTGTTTAAGACACTCACAGCGTTGGTGTGGGCTCTGGGCACAATAACTGCGCTGGATCCTGAGACGGACGCCTGGATCTGTGATTTTTTCAAATTATTTTTGTTGCTTTCTATGTTATACCAAAGTTTTAAAGAGTTTCTTGTTAAATAAGTTTAACTTTTAATGGTGTTTATAGTATTCCATATTTGGGTACCTATTCCATATTTGGCTACCCTAATCCTTTTTTAGTTTTTTTAAATCATTAATAAAATTAATCAATGTAACTGAAAATGTTTACAATATAAAGAACAAATATATGATTGTTAATAATTACTACAAAAAGTTTTTATTTATAATGTTTATGCAAATTATGTGTAAAAACAAAATGATATTCCATATTTGGTCACTTTCCTCTATTTTTAAAAATTTGCTAATACTGCTTGGTAAAAAATAGAATTGCAAAACAAGTGGATTTAACAAGAAACCGTAATGTTATGTGTTTTTACATTTGATTTATAACGAAATAATATAATTTCAATTTTATTCTAAATCAACAACTTTAGCGTGTAAAGCAAAGAAAATATTAAATTTTCATTTTAATTTCCTGTTGGGTAGTAGTTTTAATTAAACACACACCATTTTTTTCAGTTGCCCTATTCAGCGTCTTTTCAAACACATTTTCGACTAAATTTTTCTGTTTAGTGGACTTTGTTCAATTTTTCTAAAAATGATCATCAAAATATTTTAGAAATACATTTTTATTAAAAGGTATAATTTATTTTATTGTTTTAATAAAATGTTTTTGGGTAATATGTTATATTTCTTTTAAACATCTTACATATTGAAGAGATTAAGAGATTCTGGGAATAACCAATTAAGATTTTTTTAGATCTTTGCATATTGAAGTACATTTTATGACCTAACAATCGGAAAAATGCTGTTTTTCTGACTGTTATCAAGAGTACTTTACTTTAGTACACTTGATAAACTGTACCAAAAAAACTTTTTAAGAGTTTGGCACTTTTTTACACAATAAATTGTTGTTTTGTTTTAATGCCTACTTAAATTTATTTTAATACAAATTTATGCAATGTAACAGTAAATGCAACGTAAAGCAACCAAAAGATTAACTTACCATAAATTTCGCCACTACTTCTTTTAGTTCCTCAACTTTTAAATTTGACAGTTTGCAGAAAAATTTAATAAAAATATTTAAAAAATTAAAAAATAGTCATTCTAAAAATTTTAAAAAATTCGGATAATAGAAGTATCACCCTATGCGCCTGTCGTTGTTCTCATTTTTTTTACAATTCAACGTCTTTTTGATACTTTAAATTAGTGTTTTGTTTTAAATCCTACTAAAATCCTTCTTTAAATGTATGTATGACATTAGACAAACCAAAAGATCAAGTTACCATAAATTCTGCATTTAGGTACTTTTTTTAATTCATATATTATTACTTACAAAATTTATAAGTTTTTAGGTAATTGAAAAAAAAACAAATATACAATGTGTACCTAAAGTTTGGAAACGCTCAAATATCTCGGAGAGTTTTAAACCAAACTGGAAGAAATTCGGTATTCCAGGATAAAACCATACTTTTCAAAAAATCAGTTCAAAGTTTTTAAAATATAAATCATGAGACCTATTTTTTTATTTTGTTATTGGATTTTTGGTGTTTTTTGCTATACAGTGGTTAAAAGTCAAATTTTCCTTTTAAGTATAACTAGCAGAAAAGATGTTGAAATCAGTAAAAATAATAGAGTAAAGTACGTTGGTATTACTTTTTACACCTTGCAAATTTAAAACTGGTGGTTTGACAGTTCTGGCATAAATAGAATTTCTGGATAAAATAAACAATTATATTCATTATTTACAAAATTTGAAGAAATACAAGGATATAAACCGAAACATCTTAGACCAAATGTTTATTTTTATTTAAACGGAGCATTTTGACATCCAAAACTCTTATTAAACTTGGTCTTTCTTGTGTCAAAACTGACGAGGCACCAGTTTGAAAGTTGCAAGGTGTAAATGATAGGTAATACCTACTCAATCTCCACCTATTATTTTTACCATCTTTTTTCTATCAATACTTAAAAGAAAAAAAAGGATTATCACACCACTGCATAGCAAAAATGTCAAGAATTCAATAATAATATAAAAATAGCTAAAATCTAGCAATATCGCTGATATTAACTCTGAATTCAGAGAATGGTTTTAACCTGGAGTCCCGAATTCCTTTCAATGTTGTTCAAAACTTTATGAGATATTTGAGCGTTTCAAAACTTAGACACGCTCTATAATTAGCCAATATCCCATCACAATCCTATAAAAATTATCTAAAACCGGTTTTCTATTTAAACTTCTTAAAGTTTGATAACCTTTAAGCTCAGTCTATTGATATGACCGTATAAATAAACTTACTTCGCGAACGCATTGCATTGCATGAAAGAACACAATAAGCTGATGATATCGGACGGCCATAACTTATAATGGTTATAGACACATACAATAGAGACTCGCTGAGAACCGATAAAATTATTGATCAATATAAAGATGTAAATAATAAAGAGCCGAAGGGTCGAAGGTTATTCAAATGAATTTCGGATACTGAGAGTTAATTCTGCAACGGACAAACAATTTTTATGCCTCGCCAGCCGAAAAAATATGGTTTGCGGATGAAAATAAAGATAACTCATGTTTTGCGACCAATATTTAAGGCCTGTCAAAGAATGATGATTTTAAAAAGTGTTTACTTTAAAAACGATTTTAGCTAAAGTTTTGATGAAACATGGTTTAGAAGATCTTAAAGGTCAGGCACCAACCAGGGACCCAACTAGGATATATTATTTTGTAGTAAGACATGAGACCCATACCAACACACAGGGTGTTCCAACTATCTTTTACAAAAAAAACTTTACCCTGTACAAGATACAAAAGAAAGTTAAAGTAAAAAATGTTTATACAAAAATTAAAGAGATAAAAGTCCTAACTACTTGTAATTTCCTTGCACGGCAAGGTTGCATCTGTCGAACACTGGCCGATCTGGATATTTTCACAATAGCCAAACGTTTTTCTTTCGAGCTAATTAAGATTACCGCAGACCGGTTTCGAACTATTTGGTTCTTATCAGGACAGTGTAAGTGATAACAAAAACTCCGAGACAATGACAGCAATTATTCGGGAGCGTCTGGAAAAAAAAGGTGAATTGCGGTCATGCATATCTCGGTGCTGGATCACGTGAAATTAAAAAATGTTTGTTTGTTAGATAATCGTTTGCTTTAGGTAACGCTGGAAGGGTTTTTTAAATTTTAATTTTTCACTTTTGGGAGCACTTTAAAGTGAAAACGCATTTTTAAAGAAAAATGTCAGCCTATTTGTTTTTAATAAAATAAGAAATATTGACAAATTAAAAAAAAACTCTCCAGCGTTACCTCAAAAATTATTAAAAGAAATGGTGGTAAAAATGTCAAAGAGATCGGTGCAGTAGTTTTAAAGTTATATTGGCCACCGACTTTAAAAACATGAGTTGTGGGAAAAGCGCTTTAAAGTTAGCTTCATGCATAAAAATCATGGATAAGGCGGTTACCTAAACCTCTGTATCATTTTTAATAGTCATTTGATTGTTCTCAAATTTTTACACAATACTCTTATCTAAATGTTCTTCATTTGGAAAATATATTTTTAAAAATAAAAAATTATATTTCCTGTAACGAAAATAGACATTATAATCTACATCTCCAGATCGAAAAGTATTCGACAGATGGAACCTTGCAGTGCAACCTATTTCACAGACCTAGGTTCGCTTAAATCATTACACTGTCGACAGGGGGCATAAAAAGCTACTACTTTAATTTGACAAGTCGGTTTCTTTGGAGTTTTTTGTTATCGCCTACACCGTACTGATTTCGTATTAGTATGGCAAGTAGTTCGAAACCGGTCAGCGGTTGGTGATCTTAATTAGCTCTGAAGGAAAAACCTTTGGCTAGTGTGAAAATCTGCATGTCCAGATCGAACAGTGTTCAACAAATGCAAACCTTGCAGTACAAAGAAAGTGTAACAGGTAAGAAGTATTACCTCTTTTATCTTTGTAAAATGACTTTGTAAAGAATTCTAATTGCCGTTTGGATACACCTATTTTATTAACAGTATTAAAAATATACAAAAACTTTTTATTAGTTTGTTAAAATAAACAGATATTTTAAAATAGAAACGCTAGCTATTTGGTTTCATACCAGTGCCATAAAACCTAACCACACACGCACACAAACACATATTTTGTTGTTTGACAAAACTCTTATCATTATTTCTAAAATCAAATACACTTAGAAATTAGTAAACAATGTCCAAGGATACATGTTTGTTTAAAATAAAATGCCAATTTTTTACTAATGGCCTATACACATATTAGAAGGTAAACAATCAAATCCCTTTTTCCCTAAAATTCTCGGAAAATAGATTATTAAGTAGATAAATATAAAGTATAGTAATCCCTATCTTTACTTACTTGGATAAAGCTGAAAACGCGATTTATATTTTATTAAAAATGCCTAGGAAATAATATCTAGGGTTTTGAACAAATAAGCTTAAAGGCTGAAATATACAAAGTGTTTCCTATTTTTTTTTTTATTATATATATTTATATATTTCGACAATCCACGAAGACTAAAGTCTAAATACTAACGTACGGTCCATGTCTTAGGCGGGGTAAGAGGAAGTAACAGGGGATGCATACGTGCGGCTACACTAGTTTCTCTGTTCGGAGTTGCAAGTGGAGGGACTATGCTAGATATTTTTTTGAGAAGAAGCCGTGAAAGTACCTATAAAGGAGGGATAAATACTTCACAGCACTACGATGGTGAAGCCACGGTTTCCTAGAGTGTCAGACGGCGAAAACCGACGCTATTTACGTTCGCTCAAATTCAATATTCACTATTAAATGAAAGCACATTCAAGTAAATATTTGATTTGTGCGAACGTAAATCGTGTCGGTTTCCGCCAACCGAAAGTCCTAGGAAACCGTAGCCTAAGAGAAGAAAGTCTTTCAGTAAGTAAAATAAGATCATAAATAAGACGAATAGCTCTTCTATGTATAGAATCAAGAGTGCTGAGGGTTTGTGGACTGATCATAAGAACAATATTCCAAATAGGGTCAAATTGAGATACATACAAAGTGTTTATAATTTATATATTATATACAGAGGTGTCCCAACTCTATTTATACACCAAATAGCTTCGTCCCTGTACAAGATACAAAAATAAACATGAATTAGAAAATGTTTCTTTAGATACACTCTTTTTAGTGATAATTCTAGTTATTATACAAGGTGTCTCAAAAGCATAATTTTTATTAGAAAGTAGATTTTTTTAAATGGAGCACCCTTTTATTTTAAGAAATTTTGACTCTGTATGAAATTTTACATCAAAAATATATAACACACTACACGTCAATTAGTGCTGGTTGTTGAGATATCAGCAATATGTTGATAAACACATTAAAAATTAAAAGTGAAGAAATAAAGCTAGTTTGGGTTTTATATTTTTAAATAATTCTGTCATTATCAGAGTGACAAATAATATAATAAAAAGTAATTATTTACTTAATTTTGGACACCTGTTTACTGAATTACATTAAAAAACAACATTACGTCAATTATTGAGGGTTTTAGGTTAGGTTAGTAAGTATGTATCTAAAATAAACTAAATTGCTGATTTACTTATTAGTAGTTTTACACTGTAAGGTAATTAATTGCATGTTATTATATATTTTGGCACTTTGAGTTATTTAAAAATAATAAGAACCTAAATATTATTTTCTTTCTTTACTTTTAGTCGTTGATAAGTATAATAACATACTGCTGATACCAGCAATAGTTGACGTATAGTGTGTTATATATCTTTGATGCAGAATTTATTATAAAGTCATAATTTGTTATAATATATAGGGTATTCCATTTAGAAAAAACAACTTGACAATGCAAATTATGTTTTTGAGACACCTTGTATATTAACTAGTACTGTCAGGAAAAAGTGTATTTAAATTAACATTTTTTATCTTAGGTTTATTTCTGTATCTTGTACAGAGGCGAAGTAATTTGCTGTATAAATAGAGTCGGGACACCTGTATATAATTTTAAAAAAGTGGGTATAGTGATCAAATTTGACACTTACTTAGCCGTAATCTAATTTAATTAAAACGACACTGCACATATTAAATTTAATTAAGTTAGGGGTAATGAGCCCCTTGATGCAATGTAAAGTAATAAAAAAATTATAAAAAAAAATATTAATAATAATAAAATGTTTGACACTCTGAAACAATAATAATTTACTGGTTAAGTAAATAGGTATTGGTATATCCGCCAGTAAAGCAACAACAAAGGATGTATTTAACTTATCCAATTCGAAATGTTTACATGCGGATACTCACGTTAGACTGTCTCTTTTCCTGACATTGCCCATGTGTTATGTTATTTAGCTGATCCAGTAAAAAAATACAATAATATCTATAATATAAAAGAATAAACAACTTTAAAGTCCAACATTATATAAATTTGCAACTACAATTGGTTACATAGAAAATATTTAAAGCTGGTGTTAAAGGCACAAACATAAAATTTAAAAGAATACTAGTTTAAACCAATTTGGTGTAAAATTTAGCTTACCGAATACCACACGTGCTTAAATTATTTCAGAAATTTTTTTCTTGGCCACGAATATTTTAAGGAAATTATAATTTTCAAAATAATTATGCCCTTGAAAAAAACTTCGAAAAATAAATTAAGCACTAGTGGTATTACAAGTAAAAATTTAATTTGAATCTCTGACAAATAATTAGACCAAACGTGCAAATCACTATCTTAAACTATTCGTCCTAAAGATATCAAAAGCCGTGGACAGAGCCGATTAAGCTCCGTTGTGGCTCCATTAGTCTGATACTATGATTAATGGTTAACAAAGACCGCTTAAGGACCTTTCCTTACAATGAACTGTCTATCAGGTTAGCACCCCTTTTCTCCTTAACTACCTTATTTTGCATCTATATTTTGACCTATATTAAGAAACAATTAAGAAAAGTCAAACAGTTGTGGGTAGTTCTAAAATATTATAACGTAATGCCAAAATCTTCACCAAGTTCGTGAGGTGGTGTTCTGTTGCACCAATTTACATTAACTTTTTCCTAACATCATTCCCTGGTTACTGAGACATTTTAACGCTATTTTTTTATTTTTTCATGGCCTATTTTTCATATAAAAACAAAATGTTTGATATGCTTATTTAAGGCTCGTGTCAACTGGTGATATACCAAAAATAGTCCCTGGGCCAGTAATGAAATGGACACACTTTTAAAATCTTTTTAGGGGTTTCTTTTCACGAGTCTAGCACGAATATTCATACTACTATATACGGAAGCGGCGCTTTAACCCAGCCTGTCAACGTTAAATGTTTTGGGTGTTGGACTGGGCCAATGCGTTACATGCAATTTGTAAACATTGTGCCAAAAATCGTGACGGTTACAGTCCCGAAACCCCCTACTCCGATATCCGAAACATGTGAAGGGTCGCGGCGAATAACGATCAAAGTCCATTTTTTGCCAATATTAAAATAATAGCACCTTTAAATAGCTGGTACCTAAAATAATACAATTACAGATAATTTCGGCAAAAAGTTCGTAGTCCTCAAAAAAAAAAATTTAAAGATACAACACGCCGCCTAAAACGGTCATGCTCCATGTGCTGACTGGTATAATAGATGATAGTCCATATTGGTCGTATATAGTCCCTCCATTTGCGACATCAAGTTTTTACTTGTATTAGATAAAATATATATATTTTTGTTTTATCTTAAATATCTAAATTAACAATATTCGACTTAAAATATTATAATGCAAATACTGACAAATTATGCTAGTTGGACTCTGATCGTTATTCGCCGCGATCCTTCATGTGTTTGAGCCTTATGGTTTTATGACTGTAACACCATTTTTGGCAAAATGTTTAAAAATCGCATGTAAAACATTGTGGTATACTTGTCTGTCAAAAGTGATGCCTTCGCCCAGTCCGACACCCGAAACATTTAACATTGACAGGCTGCGTGAAAGCGCCGCTTCCATACACAAAGCTACCAGCCTGTGTGCGATAACTTTATCGGGCTCCTACTGAGCTCGGGCTCGTAGTTACGCCATTGGAACAGATATTTTAGGAAAATGTAATGGTTTTACATTTAATTAAATGATTTCAAAATATTTAACATGGACTTACGCCTATGTCTTTAAAATAAAAGTTGTAATTGTATTCCTGTATGTAACCCCATTTAAGGATTTAAAGTTAAAGAAGAGTGAAAATGTAACACGCTACAATTGTTTTAATGTTTTTAATATGAAATGTACGTCGCTGGTTTAAGGGTAACGCCTTGAAGACAGTAAACAATAAAGGCGTCGTAGAAGATCTGAAAATTGCAATTTCGTCATTGTAAGCTGCAGCGCAGGAGTATAGGTATTGGTAAGGTACAGTGCAGTGGAAATGTAACAATGATAAATTGGCAAATTTTCGCGAACTGATTCAGATTTATTCCTGAAATAAATTTGCCACAAATGGCACACATTTTTAGATAATTTGGTTTTTAATATTTAACAAATCAACATTATTAAAGAGTTGGTGTCCCTACTTTTTTTTATTTTTAGAAAAACTATTGTATTGCAAACCTACACGGAAAAAAATTGTGGATGTGAGTAATTCCATTAGTAAAATAGACGCCCGCTGCACATTGTAGCAAATAAAAATAAAGTTATTCAGGAAACCTTCTATAATAGCCACTACTAAATATTGTGAGAAAAATGTACCACAACTAATTGTGAGTTACAAAATGCATTACTATGACGGTTATTTTAATTCAATACTTCCTTTACCGCTGTTCTTTTATCATTAACTTGTCGTAAACACGAAAAAGTTGAGACAATAATTTTAATTTCTTTAAATAAAAGAGAAAAAACTCTTTAGGTACTGTTTGTAATTTCTTTTGGAGCTTATTGAGATCACCAACCGCAGACCGATTTTAAACTTTTTCTTTCTTATTGATATACGATGTAGGCGATAACAAAAAACTATTATTATTTTAAAGTCTGGGGGCATCGTTTTAAAAAGGTCTCATAAGAAATCTTTAAAAGCAAACCTGTTGGCGAAGGCCCACTTCGCCCACTGGTGTAGATAGGGGAGGGGTAATTACCCCCTAGGAACGTTGAAAAATGATATAGGAATCCTTACAGATGAAGGTTGCAAAGTAGCGTTTGTAAGTTGGAAGCCATTTTTCATGTTTAAAAAAAATAAGTAAGTAAATATTTATTTTTAAGATAAAAACCTTTTTTTCCCTACAAAATGACGCTTAAATGTACTTTGGGCATTTCATTATCGCCCAGAAAATGAAATTATCTGTGCCACTGGATTTCGACGCCTGTAGCATATTTTCCATGTGGTAAAATAAAATGTTATAATATTGTTCGCAAGATTTAAAAAAATGTATCTAGTTTGCTATACTGGGTGTTTCTCACAGGTGGTTCCCCTATACCTTTTGACCTTTTAAGATGGAAAAATAAAATTTGGTATATTTTCATTTGACCTAATTGTGGATTGTCCAATCTTTTTACTTGTTTTTTATTACTTCCGGTTTAACCGGAAATGACTGCTACTTTTAAATTTTAAATGGCACGCCATTCTAAATACAATGACACCTCACATGTAATTTTTTGACATATCTGCTGTCAAAAATGTATTTGTTAAATTTTAATCTAGAATGTTATGACTAAGCTAAAACGGTTTATTATAAGTCAAGTAGAAATGAAATTATTCGTATTTTGTTTTTTACGACTTTAAAACGGAACGAGAGAGGCTCGATAGCATATCCTAAAAATAATTTTATTGCGAAAAATTTGGTACCACATATGCGGTATTTTACGAAACCATTTTTTTTACATAACACATAATAAATTTATGATGTTGTCATAGGTTGATTATATATTTTTTTTTGCTCTTTGAGGATATACTAACGAGCAACCCCTTGTTCTTTTTTTTTTTAAGGAGTGACTTACCATAAATAGGATTTTGCAAACCTGGACTAGGCCCTAAGAAATCGCAAAAAAGCAAAAACGGTTAAATTAATTTTTCTGTTGCTACTTGAGTTAAAATAAACAATTTTAGATTAATCATGGCACTCTAGATGGGAATTACAAAAAAAAATTACAGCAAAAAAGATGTGAGGTGTCATTATATTCAAAATGTATATCAAAAATAAAATAAAGTATACGTGTGGTCCCATTTAAAATTTGAAAGTAGCAGTCATTTTCGGTTAAAACGGAAGTAATAGAAAACAAGTAAATGGATCAATGAATCCACAATTTTATTAAATAACAATATACTAAATTTTTCTATCTTAAAAAGTAAAACAGTTATAGGGGAGAACCACTAATGAGAAACACCCGGTATACAAGTCCTAATTTATTTACCAGCAACTTTATACAGTTAAAGTACCTAATTTAGCCCTAACAAACTGTATTTATTACCATTTTTATTATTAAATCCTAATTTATGTTAAATAAAGAAAGAAATTTCGGCGCCAATGAAAATGCAGAACTTTAAAATCGCAAAAGAGGTGAATCAGAGCATTTAAGTAGCTTTTTACTTTAGGCCATAATCTTATCACTTTCTTTATTATACGGAAACCAGAGCCTTTTAAATGCCCGCTTTAAAATATTCTTACGGGTATTTTTATACTTATTCTTATCATTTCTTAAAGCGTTCATAAAGCAAGAAATAATGCTTTTTAAATAACATTACGTTTTGTTAACTGATTAGCTGGGTAAGCTATTTCAAAATTGAATATTTTCGTTTATTTAAGAATATTATTAACGTATACAAAATTATTTATGAATAGCTCTTAATGCATTAGTTAGGGTTTCCTGGACCATTTTTCCAAGTCATTACTAACAAGCTTTTTGTGAGTAGCTTCATTTTGACGAGACGCCCAACTTTTTCCCTACAACAATTTTTGTCGGTGGTAGCTTACAGGGGTAACAGGAATTAAATATGTTGATTTGGCAGATATCAAAAATGTATCACAAACAGGGATTTTCTCTGTTAATTTTTAAGATAATTATTTAAATAAACCAAAAAAAGGAAAATATTTGTCCTACAAAATGTAAGGTTTTATCAAAGAATCCCCTACCACCAACATGTATGGTTAACGATGTCGTGAAAAATAACTACTTACCAGCCTTTCTTTTCTGTTGATTAAATAATATTTATACAATTTAACACACATTGTTCTACAAATTGCAAGGTACGTCATCCTGGTTTTTTGATATTTATCAAATCAACATAATTAATCTCTGCTACCCCTGTATGCTACCCAGAACGAAAATTGTTGTAAGAAACGAAGCTGGTCGTCTCGTCAAAATGAAGCTACTCACAAAAAAATAGCTTGTTAGTAATGACTTGGAAAAATGGTCCAGGGATCTCTAACTAAATTATTTTCTGTTAATAAAAATTTGTATTTTAGGCAACTAAATAGACACTAAACAAATATTACCACTGTTTATAAACCTATTATTCGAATATCAACCTTTAAAATATAGCCTAGATTTATGGGGGACGCAATTAACCATACATTCAATTTTAAGATTTGGGCTATAAGTGTTCCTTAGACTATTATAGTCGATAAAAGAAAAAACTAGGTTTAGCATTTTTATTATCTTTTTATCTTTTATATCTAGAAGTTTGTTAATACGGAACTTAAATGCAAATACTTAAAGATTTTGCAGAGCAGACCTCCGTGGGCAGCACTTTCCATACTATAGAAACTCTACAAATAAAAGACCAAAGTAGAAAGTTTAGTTGGAGCGTCTAGAGACGCATACGTGCGGCACCACGAGTTTCTCTGTTGGGAACTGCAAGTGAAGGAATTAAACTAGACAATTTTTCCATGCAAAAGCTGTAGAAGTACATATAAAAAGGTGACAAATTCCCTACAGCCCGACAATGGGCAAAAGAAGAGAAACTTTCTGTAAGTAAAGGATTTGCTTGTTCCTGCAAAATTGCGATTTAATAAATTTCTTTATTTCTTAACAAGGAACTAAGAGAAATGATGTAGGTCTATAGTTGGACAGAAAAATTTTAGGTCTTTTTTAGAGATAGCATGGATACATGAAGCCTTCTAGCTCCCGGAGAAATACCTGTGACATAGGAAAATAAACCCAAACTAACCTAAATGCTTATTAGATAAAAAAGCCGTTTATAAAAATAAAGCAAATAACGTTAAGTATTTGAAATAATTATTAAATAAATATGACCATTAATAAAATTCATAACAATAACAAATGATTTCGTAAAACACGTTCTTTTTAATTCAAATAAAACTGGCCAAATTTGCGGCTGTTTAAATAAACAGCGTGGCGAGCAAAATAGAACGATAAGTCGACGTGACAGTGGGCATATCGTGGTTTTGCGGTCACTTTAAAGCAAATTTCAAAATAAATATAAATGGTCGCGTCGCGCGGAATATTAGTTCGAGAGAGAACCAGACAGGCAGGAAGCAATTGCCAGCATCATTAATTTAAAAGCTACATATTGGGGGTGTTTTTGTGGTGTAATGCTGACTGTTGTCTGGAGATGGCACTGAGATAGAACACGGTACAACGAAAATGAATAAGCGGAAGCACAGTTGCCATTTTGCAGAAAATTCCCCATATCCTGAAATTGTTTACGTATATGTATAAGACAAATCTCCCATTATCAGAAATTGTTTATAGCACAATAACTTATGATATACATTTTGTTTTTCGTTAGAAATTGTTCATAACACAATATTACATGATAGATATTTTATTTTTCTTTTTCCAGATCTTTACATTTCAAAACACATGCCGGGTCATGGAAAAGAAAGATAAGCGTCCAGTTTTTACTGGATTAAAAATAGTCACTGCAAAATATAGTTTAAACCTATATTTTATTATATTTCTATGAAACAAGCAAAAAACCAGAAAGCTTAAGTGTGATATGTTTATCATAGAAAACGTATACAGGGTTTGTAAAATTTTCTGTGATAGCCATAGAGACATTTTACCACTTGTTTTCGGTATTCCCACTATGATATGTTACCAAATCAATATGAAAGTAAGAAATATGAATTAGGTGTTTATAATAACTTTCATCCACAAATCACTTTATAACTATTTAAAAATATATGCCAAAAAAAATGCAATAAGGAAAATTATTTAAAGTCACTTTATGCACTATTGGTAGCTGCAAGGGAAGGTATATACTGGACAATTCCTCGGAAAAACTATGGAATTATTATTACCAGCGACTTTCTATTTCTAATAAGTTTGAAACAGCATTTTTATTTTAAATGTTTTCTAGTTTTTTAGTTTGCAGAAAAGTGTCAATTGAGTGCTTAGCCCAACTAAATTTTTTAGAAATTATTTTAATCAGTAGGCAAAAACAAAAAAAAAAAATCTGAAAATGCGATATCTTGGACACCCGGTTTGAAAAATAGTTTGTGACCTGTAGTATTACCACTTTCAAAGGTACGATTCCGAGCACCGCAGCAGACTTCTAACCGCCGACGCAAGCGCCAGAGCCACTTACATTACCAGCAACGCTACTTGTTACTCCCCAGGGCGAAAGCAAAATATTCATACCGTTTTGGCGCTTGCGTCGGCGGTTAGCAGTCTGCCGCGGTGTTCGGAATCATATCTTAGAAACTAGGTTAAATTTTTAATAACTCTATCGAGGGTGACCCAACTCTGTTTTTATATTTATACAAGGTGGTCCCGAAGTAATGGGCCAAAATTTAACTAAGGAATTGCGACGTTTAAATATTGCGATTTAACTTAACTTTCCCTAGTACAAAAGTTGATAATAACTAAGATACAGGGAGTCAAAGTTCAAAAAATATGTTTTAATTTTTATGATAATATTCATTACGTTTTGAATATTGTAATAAAACTCGGTATGTAGGAGTTTTTGACATGATCTATTTATATCTAATGTTATCTTTTAGGTGTTAACTGGAGGAAGCTACCTAGACTACTTTGAATTTTTCTGAAACGTCGCAACTTCTTGTGATATCCTGTATGTACCATTCGAGTAAAATATTAAAGTCTCCAATGCTTTTTACACAAAAAAAGTATACTTTGTAAAAATCTCTCTGAGCAGCCGTTTCCTAGATATTTGCCATTAAGTTATTTAGTACAACTCAAAAATCCCTTTTAAAACAGCGTATTAGCCATAACTACAACTGCCTTATCATAAATGAATCAATTAATGTAATTATCCATATAATTTTTGGTTGCACCAAACAACTTAAATACAAATCTTGAAACCGGTGACTCAGAGCCATTCTTACAAAATTCACATTTTTTGTTTAGAAAGCATAGGAAAATTAACTGGTTAACCTAAATAGTACATAACCAAAAAGTTAGGACGTTTTAGAGAAATTAAAAGCAGTGTAGATGGCGTTTTCTAGTTAACACCTAAAAATTAACATTAGATATATGAAAAGCTCATGTCATAGAACTCCTCCATACCGAGTTTTATTAAAATATTCAAAATTTATCAAATATTATCAAAAAATTTTTTTAAGTTTTGACACACCTTGGTTAATAACAACTTTTTACTAAGGTAAGTTTAATTAAAACGCAATATTTTAACGTCACAATACTCCAGTTCAATTTTGTCCCATTACTTAGGGACCACCCTGTATATTATTTTTTATTGGTATCCATCTCTTTTTGCCCTGATGTTTCATATGTCATTTATCATGAAAAGTAATTCTCTATGTAAATAAGCAAGAAAAGAGCATGTGTTACACACTCATACACACATAAGCTAACTTCTGGAAAACCAAAGAAATTGGTTAATAAAACATATTTTTTTGTTTTTAACGTGTACCTTTTTATTTTTAACGTGTACAGCCTCAAAATTTTTTTAGTTTTTTTATCAAAATTTTCTTTAAAAAGACCGGCAACACTGAGCGGGATAGAGGCAGAAAGGCTGACCGAAGAGGGCCGACTGACAACCCTCTGCTTCTGGTCTGACGTTTGGGTTCATCGTTTATATACTTTTGGATGAAATATAATTAAAAGGATTGACAGATGATTTTATTTCGGTTTTGGATGGTCTTTCAGCAAATTACTCCTATAGCTTTGTCGCTGTTTCAAATACAATGAATATAAATAGTGTTGGCTCTAAAAGCTTTATAATAAATAAATAATTACCAGATAATGACATACTTTTGGTAATGAGGAAAATGTTTTATTTGGTAGGATGACACAGCCACATTTTAACTAGCTGCATATGTACTAAAAGATCATATTTTAAACTTTGCTACTCTTGATAGGAAGAAAGTAGCTTCTGGATATGTTACGTTTTTTGTAAAAGCCTGGCTATTTCTAAAGAGTAGAAGTCGTAAAAATACCTATAAAGTAAGAAATAGTTTGGTAAGGATATTTTTTTAATGTAATTAAAATTGCTTAGCCCTCTACCAACACTCTAATCGGCCTGTGTAGACGAAATAGGAATTAAAAAGATACCAATTTCTATTTATGAAAATTGAAATAAAAAAGATGTACAGTGTGTCTCATTTTGGTGGCAATTGCGATGTATCTTGATTATTAATAAAGATATAACCTGTTTTTTCTTTGTGTCAGCCCACGAAGGCTTTTTGCCTAAATACCAGAGTACCATGGGTGTTGTTGTTGTTTTACCCGTATTTCTCCCTCTTTCGTCAACGTTATCCAAGCACTGAAATATGCAATTTTTGCATTTCACAGCACCTTTTAGACAACGCGATACTTGCCACAGAAGACGTTATTTTTTAAATACCTACTACCTAGTATTGGCAGAATACTACACAGAGATTTTGCCATTACCATCTGTGTGATGACGAGCTATTAAAAACCCGATGTAGGAAACCCAGATTCGAACCCGGGTCTCTGCACCACGATCCCCAGAATGAAGTATAAACCTAAGCTATCTTTTTATACAAGAAAAGAGACCACAAGAAATATATACGTAAAATGGATTGCCGAAGTCAGAATTTACCTTAATATATGTTTTTTGAAATATTAACCAATTTTTGTTTTTTTTTAATGGAACACCTTATATATTTGTTAAAAAATTACTGCTTAGTATAGTTTGTAAAGAAATCTCTGCCACCTATTATGTACACTGTACAGATGCATAGTTTTCGGGATACTTTAATAGTTTGGAATTAATTATTTTTTTAATTATCTAGCAAACAAGTGCAACTAAAAAATATAAATCTAAAATAAGGCGAGTGACGATAGATGCAAATCGAAGTAAACATTTTTTACTTTAATATAATTATTTGGAGTTTATTTACAGAATACCCAATTCTTTTACTTTAATCGCTCTTTCTGCCTTAGACTGCCTAAACTGATATCATTTACCTGCAAGGATTATTCGTTGTTTCGCAGACTTCTCAATATTTACGTTCCCTACTAATTAACTGCCTTCTACGTCCCTCAATCATCCTTCTACGTCCCTCAATCATCCAAAGTTTTAAATATCTGATTACACACGTAAATGGTATAGGATCTTTCAATAAGAGTGATTACTATATTTAGTATATTGTGCAGTTTTACGATGCTGCGTCTGACTTCTTTCGATCGATTGAAAGTAATAAAAAATATTACCAAAGTGATAGCTCAGTTGTGGCCACTCAACGTTCATTCACTCGAAAATTGGGTTGCCATCATCGGTAATCTGCAAAGGTTATCCACCGCACTCTGGAAAAGTTTGTGGATAAGTTTTGACGTAAAGTTAACACACATTTAACCTTTTCCACAGTCCAGCTTATAACCAGCGCAGGCTACCTCTGATGGTGACCCAATTCTTGAGTGAATAAACGGTTAGTAGCCACAACTGAGCTATCACTTTATTAATAATATTTCTTAAGTACTTTCAACCGATCGAGAGAAATTAGAAGCTGCATTATAAAACTGCACACTATACTAAATATAGTAATATCTAGAAAATAAAAAAATATGGATTAATAGCCGAGAAACTTCTATTTGAAATACTATCACTCTTATTAAAAGACCCTTTAGTTAATTGTCTGATATTAAAATTGCAGTTATTCCTTTAAAACAAAATACGTACATTGTTTAAGAAATTTCGGTCTACGTATGCATATGAAATAAATGTGTTTCCTTGATAATACCCCTACACTAAAAGCTTCTAAAATTAGTTACACAATTAAAAGCTGCTTTTAAAGAGCTTTGGGAATAATAATTCCTTTCTGAGATATAATTGTTTAAGTAGTTGAATAGTTTGTGGTATAAATATTTCTAGAAACCGTTTGTGTCACACCACACAGGAGTATAAATTGTATGTGGATGACATAAATTATTTAATAACAAAATATTACTGGTCAAGAAGGAGTCCATCTCACTCATTTAAGGTGTACAGAGTTGTTAAAAATTTGGTTAAAATATGTTTGGATGTATTTTTGACAGTGGCGCTGCGTGACCAGAATCAGTCATATCCGCGAGGCCCCTTTTATCGACAATAACCGTAAAAAATGAGGTGCAGAAAAAGAACCTCACCCTTTGCAACACAATCCTATCTATCTTTTCCATACTATATCACACAAAATACACTGATGCGAGGTCTTCATGACCAATTACAATTACAAGCCTAAATAAACCTGCGCCTCTTTTCATTTCTATGTTTTCCCCTATCTTACGTTTCATACCTTCACATTGCCGCGAGGACCCCCATATGCGAGGCCGTAGGCGACCGCTTACGCTACTGATTTTTGAGGTCGAAATAAGACTTTCTTTTTCTAAACATATCGTCGTCAATATCACGAAGTGACGTACGTATCTCATTTTTTTAAATTTTACAGTTAAATAAAATAATCCAATTATTATATTTTCTATAACTCTGCAGCCATTAAAAACTACCCTCTGCAACCTGATACGGAGTGGCCGGCACTTTAGAAATAACGTGTTCAAGATGTGGTTTTCGGGGAAAGCCTTAGATTTTTGATTTTTTTTTTTCATATTTTCGCCATTTGGTTGCAAAGCAGTATGCAGGGGAGGCAATGGGAGAAATTGCCCCTTATGCCCCAGGAGCCCAAAAAGACATCTTAAAGCTGGGTTGTTTGGTGGAGGTGTATAAAAAGTACAAGTGTGAGGATAAAGCTTTTTTTTTTGGTGTTCAAAATTTTATTGCTTCCAGGTTTTTTATAAAGATTTTTTTGGTCTTGAAATTTTCAAGCCTTTTTGGGCTGTTACCCCCTGCTCTCCAAATCACTTTCTGCGTACGGCCTTGTTGGGTTGTGACATTCTCTTAGCACAAAAACAAAATGGCAGATTTTCCGTAATTTTAAATAGAACAACATTTACATTTTTCCCTATTTCTAAAATTAACACTTTTTCTTTAAAAAAGGAACAAGGTATAGCTACTTTTAAAAATAATGAATTCATTAATTTTTAATAAATTGACTGCATGGCATGTAAGAATATTATTTGACAATAAAAAATTGGTACATGCAAAATTACAGAAAAAAACGATAACAATGCTATATCTTATTTACAAACTTAACAACCGTTTTTTAAAATGTAATCTAATCTAACCGCAACTATCATGTAAATACGTAGGTACTTCGTAACCAGGGTACGTAGTACCACAAATAGATGCGCTACGCGCACATATTCCGCTTCTAATGGCGCCCCTAATGTTTTTTCCCATTGAGCGCCGGCTGACTCGCGCAACCTCTGGCCAAACATTAACAATGGTAGGAGAAAGTGAGGCAGATTGATTCGGAAAATGTCAAAAGTTTTTATGTAAATTAATCTTATCCAAACTTTAAAAACTACAATAATTAAATGACCGAAATTGCCCCGGCTCCTACATTCTACAAGCAAGAAGCACGGCTAAGCTACTTTGCCGGCTCGTTTCGATTATGTGTGGCCAGACCTTAAAGCTTAGTTCATATACTTACGAAATGCGATTTGCGAAACGTGTTCTAATTGGTCAATTTTAAAACAACGCATTCGAAGTTGTCCAATTAGAACACGTGTCACACTTCGCAAATCGCATTTCGTAGGTATGTATATAATGCTGCGTCCAAACTTGCAACAATTTGCCATGTTGAATGGCGCGCCACCTAGCCCCACATAGCGCGGACGTGGACGTGGATGAAATTCACGTCGTTCCGAGGCTTGGGAATGATTCCGCGGTGATTCGGAGCTTGTCGGTTTTTGCATAAAAGGAGCTCGCAAATAGGTTGGTTTGTTTGGACGGATGTTTGGCGAATTGTTGCATGTCTGGACGCAGCTTAAACTAAGCTTTACGTGAGCAAGCCGGCGTTCAATAAGCCAAAATTTTACCATTAAAAGCGAAATCTGTCCGCATAGCGTATGTGTATCTGTAGTAGCACCTACTCCGGCTACATACAAGCCTTAAAAATACGGAACTTACAGAGTTACCACCAGTTTATAAATTTTAAAGGTCATTTATTTAAAATTAACGTACGTGGCGTTAATTTAGTTATCATTAGAGAAGTAACTATACGTTAAAGCTCTCATTAAGCAACTTAAATTGTATACTTAACTAATTTTAGAAGTTCTCTTTGTAGAGATATTATCAAGGAAACATTTGTTTCATGCACAGATACAAACTAAAATTTACCCAGTTTAACAACTTACTTTACTCAACAGGAGCAACAGCAAATTTTAAGCGATGTAATTTGCTAGCGTTAAGTATGAAGTATGTAAACTATTCGTATGTATTTCTTTATCAAATCTATAAAGTAGGGTACTTAAAGCGTCACTTTTTTAGTCGAACAAGTTTACCACAATGTTTTACTTGCCTTTTTAAACATTTTGCCGGGAATCGTAAGGGTTACAGTTACGAAACCCGCTCGCTCAATCCGATACCCAAAACATGTCCATGGGTCTTATGGTTTCACATTTTTGAAAATTAAGTGATAAACATTGTAGTAAACTTGTCCGATAAAAAAGTGACGCGTTTGCCCAGTCCGACACCCGAAACATTTGACATTGACATTGATAGACTGGGTTAAAGCGCCGCTTCCATATACGGCGGTATGAATATTCGTTATAGACTCGTCAAAAGAAACCCTCCCAAAAAGGTTTTAAAAGTGGTATTATTATGAAGTTAATTTCATTACTGGCCCAGGGACTATATAACGTCACTATACAATTTATATAATATAATACAAGTCTTTTTAGTTTTTAGGTGAATCCTAAATCGTTGTTCTTGATATATTTAAAGCTTTTAACAAGGTTTAGCATAACACGCTCTTCAATAAACTTTTTTTTAATGTCTTCTAACCATAATCTGCATTAGGCTTTCTACTTATCTTTCTGGTCGACGTATATCAATTATTGTGGATGGCCACTCTTCAAGCTTTTACAAAGTTAATGCTGACGTGACTTAGAGCTCAGTGCTGGCACTAACTTCGTTTCTTTGGGGTATGGCGTCCTCTACAACGGCAAAATTATTGATTTTATTTAAAGAAGTGCTGCTTGCTTTATTAATGATCCCTTGCTAACAAAAAGCTGCCTTCTCTTGCCCATTGTCGAGCTCTAAGTAGGGGATATAATCCCGAGATCCCGAAGCCCCTCTTAACATCCCGAAATCTTCGGCACAAAAATTTTAAAATCGCGAAATTTTCAGGATCAATAAATAAGTTTTTATTTTTTCATAATACTGTTGCATAAATCGAAAGGCACACAGTTTTTCTGTCAATCTATTACGTTGTCAATGTTTATAAAAATAAAAAGTCGGTCAATTTTATTTTCCCGCTGTATGTATTCAGGCTCACGCGGTCTTACTTGAAGAAAGTCAGGTAAAACCAACACTCCGCATCATGCAAGGTATTCGTATTTAAAGTATATTTAGGATATTTATGTTTTTAATTATTTATAATGTTTATTCTTGCCTTAAGCTTGTTGTATTGTATTACAAATTACCAATATTTTAATACGGTCAATTAGCGGTTATGAAAGAGTTTGTCGATGTTGCAAAATACGGTTTTGTTTTTATTTTTAAAGGTACCTAATCAAAACGACTGTAGAAATGTCTTATTAAAAGAAAGTTTGTATAAAGTTGATTTTTTTATATTTAATTAGTTTGTTTTTTGTTTTAAAGGAAAAATTATTTTTTGTTTGTTTTTTTCTGTTCTTCAAGAAAGTTTAAAAGTAAAAGTTGATTTTTGAATATTTTTGCATTTTTTGTACTCTACCCTCAAATCCCGGGACTATCCCGGGATTGTCTGTGTCCAGTCCCGGAATACTGAGATTGGAAAAAATCTCGGGATTATATTTTCTAGCTGTAAGGGGTCTATCAGTTTTTTAAAAGTACTTATAAGGCTATTGCTTTAAGAAATTTTTAGTTTAATTTCTTCCCTTGCAGCTCCAAGCAGGAAACACGTGGTGCCGCACGTATGCATCCCTATACGGTCCGCCAGCCCCGAACTCTCCACTTTGTTTGTTCTTTTATCTCTAGATTTTCTAGAATGTGAAACCTACAGTAGTCTTTCCTTTCCCATTAAATCTTAAGTATTTAAGTATTTAAGTCCTTTACTTTTAAAATTAACATAAGGTCATTAAAAATAATTGTGTTAGCTTATTATATAAAATAAAAATATTATGATAAAAAGGCTTGTCGTAAGATTTAACTAATTTAAGTACTCGTATGTACTTACTTAGTTTAAACATTTTAAAAATTAAAATTATTCATGTAAAGTTTTTTAATTTCTTTGTTAATTTACACAGGCAAATCTCGCGACAAGTTTTTATATCATATAAATTGTGTAATTGCATTATACTGGGTTAGTAAAAACTACCGCAAATCCTAAATATCTTTAAAAGTGCTGGAGCTTTATTTACCAAAATGTATAAAGGGGGTTTAGGACATGTGAAATTAAATAGTGATGTTGGCACTGTTGCCAGATTTCCCAGTCTTGTGCTACAAGTATTTTTTTCCTTTTTTTAAATGGACTTACCCATTTATTTTTATTGTATAAAACTGTGCGCAGCAAATTTGGTAAGTCCTTAATTTTCAAAATCCCGTTTTTATTAGTTGCCGAGCACAAACCCTATGGAGTTGTGCCCCCGGTTAAATTCGCTAAAACTTGGCATAGAAGTAGCCCTTAGCATGGTGCTCATAAGTCTTTATGGACGCAGCCCTCTAAAATTATCCCCAGAGCCCCCGCGCCCGCCCAAATATCAAAATACACCCTAAAGTAAGTTACGATGTTTACTGGTATATTCATCTGAATTTTCGCACAAAGGTAGCTCTCAGCATGCTGATCAAAAGACCCAATGGGTACAACCCTCTACAATCAACCACCATTTTAGAGGGTTGCGCCTATGGGCACTTTTGATCAGCACGCTAAGAGCTACCTCTATGCTAAGTTTCAAAGAATTTAACCGAGGGCACAACTCCATAAGGTGCGGGGTCCTTTGGCCTTCCCAATTTACTGCAATGAAAATAAATGAGCATTCCATTTAAAAAATAAAAAAGATACGTGTAGCACAAAACTGGCAATGATGCTTATACTCCTATTAAATTCTTCATTCTTCAAATTTGGTATGTGTAGCTTGAGCGGTTTTAAAGATATTTGAGAGTTGCAGATTATTTTACTAACCCAGTATATTAGTAGTAAATGTTTTAAAGAATAAGTTAATTTTATCCTTTTGGTGCATTTTAATTAAAGTTTGGATACTTTTTTAACAACACCCAGTAATTGGGATAGTTCTAACCTTAACAACCATAATAATCCCCTATTTAAGTCCAACTGTCCCCCTGCAGTCCTAAATGTCTCACATAAAACGAAAACGCTGTTCATGGAAGCTGTTTAAGATTAATAGTAGTTTTATCTCGGGTTGTGAGATTTTAGTTTTATGTACTCTTATTTTGCCATTTATTCTAGTCTTATACAAAATGTGACCCTTTTTTAAGTAGTCAAGTAAACCAGATAATGGAGTTGCCACAGGGATTTTTTCAATAATTAAATGCATTGCACGGGCACTACAAATCGTTATAAAATTTTTATCTACTTAAATAGCCAAGCGGCCAGGCGGTTAGTTTCCATAACTATAGAATCAGCTGTAGATTCGCTAAGGACAATCGATCTTATCTAAATTAAATTAAACTGTGAGTCAGCTGACTGGAAAACCATGTCCAGATTTCTACCACATCGTGCAACCGCACCACGTCGCGAGCCTATCTGGACGTCGGAACGAACGCCGTCGCGAATCTGATTAGTAGCTCAAGGTTTGTCACGATCCACAGCTTGTTTCGTAAACTAAGGTAACATCAAAAAAATTAGTGTGCGATGACGAAGAACAAGTGTGTTGACTACCGAGAAAATAAATTATAATTCGTACAGTATGTACTATACAATACGTATACAGAAGAGTTGTCCGATGTACCGTACGTGGATGTGAGATTTTCATTCGCAAGGTGGTTCGCGACGTGGTAGGGTTGCGCGAAGTGGTACGAATCTGAATGCGGCTTAAACTAAGGCATAAAGTTGGGCTGAAGGAATCTAAGGGTACGGCCAGACTAAAACAACTCTGTTGACTACCGAGAAAATAAAATTCGTACAGAATGAATTGCATAAATTTTTGCAGTATGAGGTTTGAAGAGTTGTCCGATGCACCGTACGTGGATGTGAGATTTCTATTCGCAACGTAGTTCGCGACGTTGTGGTTGCGTGATGTGGTATAAATCTGAACTCGGCTTAAAATAAGGCAAAAAGTTTGGCTAAAGAAATGTAAGGGTACGGCCAGACTGAAAACCTGGAGAGGGATTTTTCGCGAGACGAAGATGCGGTTAATATTCGCTCGCCTACCGTCCGCTTTGTAGTTTGGCCGTACCCTAAGAAAGAAGTTTGAAAAAGAACGCACTATGCCAGACCTGCTCGGAACCCTTGAATTTGTTAAGAACCAGGTCTGCGGTTAACAAAGAAATTTAAGGTTTCAATTGTGTGAGACAAAAAAAAATCTGTCGTATATCTTTAATACTAAATTTGTTCTCCTTCCCCCGTCATTAATTGTGTTTTCATAGAAGATATTAAACTATAATTAGGGAAAAAACATTCCTAAATGTTAAGCGGTTAGCTAACCCAGCCCTGCGTTTTTAACAGTAAACCCAACAAAACATAAACCTACCTAATTACAAAAATGGTACGAAAATATAAATGTATTTTCATGTGTTATTAGAGCAAATGAAAAACAAACCTTTTAAAAATAAACACTTTCGCTTAATATAATTTAAAAATGTAAAAAAATAACACAAGCCTTCCTCATTACTTTATAGCCTTCAGCAATCAAATTTTAAGACAATACGATTGTTCGGCAGAAAGTTTTTTTCCATTTTAGCCACAAAAATTAACAAAACTAACTTTATTTTGATGAAAATTAATTTTTGATTTTTCCAGAATAATATTTTAAAAAAGAGAAACTTAGGATGACGAGTGCAATTTTAAAGTAAAATATTGACTATAATATTGCAAATGTAGCTTTATTTGAAGCAAATATAATTTTTAAATTAAAAGATCAGGTTTTATCTTCAAACTAGTGGGGGAAAGTAGGATAATATCAAGTATTTAACAGGTTTGATTTGAATTTTTGACAAAAGTTTAATTATAAAAGACCAAAATAAAGTAAGCTGCATACATGCGAACATACTTTATTTGGGTACGTAAACAGGTTGGCAAAATATTTAAAAAATATAACAAAAAATAATACCGCTTTTCTTTTCGCTTTACTCACCATCCTCACTATATTACTCCTTAAGCTTGCTTCTTTTTTAGGATAGTTTTCTTTTTTAACCGTTTATTGCTTAATTTGTCCTATTTTTGTTTCTTTTAACTGATACTTTGGTGGTTTTGCTGCAAAAATTGTTGTTCTGGTTTTTACTACTTTCTTTCTGTTTACGGTGGATTTTATTGCTTTTCACTTATTTCATTTTATAACCTCAAAATAATACAGTAAAACAAATTCTGTATCCAAAATAATTTCCCACAATAACACTTTAATATACAGGGACCCTAACTTGTTTTAGTATCCAATAAAACCAACATTACAAAACTAACACATATTTTGTTGATATTATTTTAAACTGCAAATAATGAAAATATTTATGACTTAAAAATTATGTTGTCCAAGTGACGTCCCTCACGATGCTGACATACTTGAATCCGGAGTTGCATATTTTCAAAAACTTGGCGACAAGTTGCACGCGGAAAGGCGATTTTGGTTAGTGGACAATCCCCGACATAAACATTAATGTCCTCGTCATTTTCCTAAGCTTGTTGTGTGGACTGTCATATCAGCAAGTGGAATTATTGGTCCATATTTTTTCGAGAATAAAAGGGGAGTTGCCGTGACGGTGATGGTTGATAAATATTGTGAGATGCTACAGGAATTCTTAGTTCCAGCTCTTCAACGATTAGAAGGACATAATGCTACAACTAGGTTTTAACAAGATGGAGCCACCTGCCACATTGCCACAGTGTCCATTGATTTGTTAAAAGAAATGTTTCCTGGAAGACTCATCTCACGAAGGAGTGATATTTAGTGGCACCCTCGGAGCCCGGATCTTACTCCAAAATGATTATTTTCTGTGGATTTACCTAAAATAAAGAGTCTATAAAGATAATGTAACCACATTAGACCATCTTAAACAAAACATTGTGCGGGAAATAAACGCCATTCCGCAAGCTGTGTCTTTCGCATTTAGGATAAACTGCAAGTGCGCATGAGGTTTATTAAATGTATTGGGTTATGACATTTTGGTTGGTTGGTATGACGTTTTTTTAAATACACATATGCGCGGAATTATCCAAATTTACTTTAACATTATAATAATATAAAGAATGGTTGTATTTGTCCAAATAAATCTACAATGCGTGTCTAGAGTCAGGACCCTCCCTCTAACTTTTAAATTGTTTGGAATTTTTTCATGAAAATTTCAGGACTGTAGTAAGACAATATTAAATTGCAGACAAAAAAATTACAGAAATAAATGTCAAACCAAGAGTGGGGCAGCACATCATTTTTAAGCTGTTGGTGAGTACTCTATAATCCTATATCTATAATATAAAGAAAATACCTTTACCTACTACAAAATGGCAATACTTTAAGAATTACCTGAATACCTTATTTGCATATCCATATTTCCGAAACTAATAAAGTTAGATACACTGCATTTGTTGTTTTAATATCCAATAAAACCAACATTACAAAACTTACAATATTTTTTGAACGGATAAATTAAAAAAGTAAAACTTTGGCATTTGAAATTGATGCATAAATACTAGATTTTAAAGTGAAATTGACAGATGAAAATTTCAAGATAGCGGTTGGGCGCCATCTTGAAAAAAATGAAATGGAAAGGGGGTATTATGACATATCATTTTAAAGCTCCTGACAAGTACTTTATAGCCCTAGAATATAAGGTTAATAGCTTAACCTAATACAAAATGGCGAAAACTAATAAAGTTAGATGTACTTAATAATGATATTAATAATAATAATAAATGGTTTTTTATTCCAACAAAAAGAAACAATTTTATACAATTTACAATATAATAAATTTTTTGGAATAAAGGGCTACATCAGCTTGCCCCATATAGAAGCAACTGCTAGAGCCCACTTAATGTGGTATTTTCTTAAAGTTTTTTTAAAGATCTTTATAATGGTAATATAATATACAGGGTGCTTCATTAAAAAAATATAAACTGTTTCTAACCTGTATATTATTACCAGTGTTACCATTAAAAATCTTAAAAAGAGTTTTAGAAAAATACTACATTTAGTACCTCTAACTTTGGTAAAAATGGCCATCCAAATTAGGTATTTATGTTATTTTTAAGTACCGCTCTTTTGTATTGGGTAAAGGTATTAAATTTATATTCTGGGGTTATAAAGTAATCGTCAGAAGCCTTAAAAAATGGGTCACAAGACCCCCTTTCCATTTATTTTCTTCTAAGACGGCGCCCAGCCATCAATTGAAACTTCTATCGGTCAATATCACGATAAAATATCGTACTTAATTTATGCATTAATTATATATCCAAACGTTTTACTTTTTAATTTCATCCGTTAAAAAAATTAAATGGAAGGTGGGACATTAAAGAAATGCACTATATACTTAATGTGGTATTTTCTGAAACCATTTAATAGATCTTTAAAAGAACTTCTAAAAACACCACATTAAATATATCTAACTTTTTTAGTTTTAGAAATATGGTACAATAATCAGGTAGTTAGATAATTGTAAAAGTACCACCAAATTTTCATGGAAAAATATCGAACAATTCAAAAGTTAGGAGTGGGGTTTTGACTTTGGACACGCACTGTAAAATTGAACATTTGAATGGGAAACCAATATTTAAAAATGTTTTTCTTATTTTTCTTCAAAAATTTTAGAAATAATTTATTGTTTTATAAAAGATATTTATCAAAGTAATTTTTAAAAATTAATATATTTTAAAAAGCATTCGAAACTGACACAAAAGCTATAAAAGTAAAACTTTGCAGATGTTTTGGCTAATAGAAAGGGAAAAATGTAATAAAACAGAATCAATCAATCAGTCAAGTAAAGTAACGAACCCACTTTTCTGATTTGTGGATAACTGTAAAGAAAGGATTATAAATAATGGTTTTCTTTATACTTTTACTTTTCATTTAAAATTTTAAAATTTATACGATTTTATTTAACTTTGTTAAAACCTTACTAATGGTTTATTTGTACTGTTAGTATTTCTTTTGTCATAATAAAGGGCATGGTTGTCAAAAGAGTGTTTCAGAATATGGCAAGGCTCAAATTAAGGCGCGTCTAACGCGTGCGCCGCAAGAAACTGTGCCACCACCACAAAATTAACGCGTTTTCTAGTGGACGCATCGCTAGTCAATTTGCGCTATAGAGGGTGTCCCAACTATATTTATACACAAAATAACTTTGCTTTTGTACAAGACACCAAAATAAACATAAAATAAAAAATATTCATTTAAAAAATCCATTGACGGTACTAGTCAATATACAAGGTATCAAAGTAATCATCCATTTTTCTCAAAGAATATACAAGGTGTCTCAAGAACATATTTTCATTGTCACGTGGGTTTTTTAAAATAAAAAACCCTGTATATTTAAAGAAAATTTGTAGTTTCTATTAAATTCTACATTAAAAATGTATGACATATTATACGTCAAATATTTCTGGTTTTTGAGATATCAGCAGTATGTGCGTATACTCATAAACGGTTAAAAGTGAAAATAATATTTTGGTTCTAACTATTTTTAAATTATTCTCTCACTGTCAATAAGAAATAATATAATACCATGTAAATATTTTCCTTTTATTGTAAGAACTACTAATTGTTTTCTAGTCTGCATGCCTTTTGGTGTTTCGAACACCCTATGGAAAAAAACGTTATTTAATCTTCTATCTACGGTATTTTCTTATATAGAAGTACATATGTTGATCACTGTTTAAAACTGTATACAACATCAGCTAAGTCAAAAGGTTCACAAGCAATGCATAGGAAAGACACGGTCTAACGAGTGTAGAATGCCAACAGGTAGAGATTAAATAAATAGTTTCGGCATGTAAACAAGCTGACCCACCACACAGTGCGTCAATATGTTGACAAAAATGCCAAAATTTTTTAAGACAACTTAAATCTATACTAATATTATAAAGAGGTAAAGTTTGTAAGTTTGTTTCTTTGTTTGTAGGGCTAATTTTTGAAAATACTGAACCGATCATGAAAAATCTTTCACAATCAAAAAGCTGTAATATTCAGGAGTGGTATAAGCTATATTTTATTATAATTAAAGAAAAAGTTTAAAAAGAATACAATTAACGCCCAACGAAGTCGGCTCGGGTCGGCTAGTGTATAATATGTGTAATAATTTGAAGATGTCTTTTGTATTGGTTCGGCGAATTCATTTAATTGATGGTATTTATTTAAGTACCTGCCAAATTGGATTGTTTTTCCTAAAACAAAATAAAGAAAAACCTTCCAAAAAATGTAAAATTGGTATCTAAAAGACTACAAATGGCAAGTCGGCCAAAGTTGTCAAGATAAAATTGAATAAAAGTAAAAAAAAATAAAAGGTAACTTATTTAGGTTTAAACTTTTTTCCTAAAAGACTAATACGATTTTTGTCCTGAAAGCCCATCTCTTAACTCACAGTACATTGGTCCCGTTTCGTTTTGGTTTACTCTCCTATATACCTTTTTACTTAGCTGAATCTGTACATACACACACGTTTAGCCACTTCCAAAGATTGTGGGCAATGCATGAAAAGGACACCAGAACACTAACAGGCAGAGATAAGAAAAAGAACATTTCCTGATACAGTGACGCATCGAACCCGCTTTGTTGTTGCTTTATTTGCCCATAAAACCTTTGAAGTGTCTAAAGTGTATTTAAAAGGACAGTTTTTTGTTAATTTTTTGAAAGCCCCCTATAGCAGGTAGCTTAAAAAAGCTCAAAGATTGATGGACGATGCATGGAAAGGACACGGTCTAAACCTAACCAACCAGAATACTAACAGGAGAGATTACATGAATACAGTGAAGTAATTTTCTTTTGTAAAGCAATTTAGTTTCACTGGTGAACTAAAGTACCTATTAAGGTGGTGACAAAATATTATTAACTTTTACGCAGAGTTGGCGACCAGACTAATAAAACGGGTTTTAAAATAGATACCGTAAATTAAGAACAACTTTGTAGTGATTTTCATGACAGAGTCAGTGGTTAAATTAAAGCAATAAGGTAAAATGTAATATTTGAATTTTAGTGTATATAATGGTTTTTGTAATGATTAAAACCTAAATGCTATAAAAACTCTAACTATTTTAAATATTTTAAATAAATATACAGGGTGTTCAGGAAAATGTAGAAAATCTTTTAAATATAACAAAATTTCTAAAAAATAGACTACAAGTTTTTTGACATTAAATTAGACTTTTAAATTACTATTAAAGAAAGGGTTGTTAATTACTTACATCCACGGAGTAGCTGCGATACCCATTAGGGTGGGTCAAAAAATTGATTTTTGACACTAAAAATTGGTTTTTAGGTACCTCCAGAGAATGCTCGAAAACGATGAGCTCTTAATTTTGATAGGAAGATCACCTATTACAGTTTTGGATATTTTTCTTACTCTCATACAAAAAATAAATAAATAAAAAAATAAATCATACAGCAAGACTCTGGAAAAGTTTTTTTGTATGAAATTGAACGCTTTTAAAAATTGTACTAGTATCTTTTTATCTATTATGCTTTTTAGGTTAGTTATACAATTCAAAACAAAAAATATTTGTCTTAAAGTTTTTTAATCTTTGCCCCTTAATATTTTTTAACTGGTTAGAATTATGCAAAGAGTTTAAGAGACCTTTTGTAGAGCATTTAATTTTCTACAAAATATTTTTTATTGTTTTGCTGTATGATTGGCAAATGGAAAGACATGATTTTTTTTGAATGTGACTGAGAGAAATATGCAAAAATGTAATAAGGCGTATTTTCCTATTAAAATTAAAAGCTCATTGTTGCCGAGCATTCGAAAAACGTCAAATTTACACTATTAGTCCTTAAGTTCTATGTCCGGTTGATTAAAAAAATCTGTTTAACAGAAAAAATAGTTTTATATTCCTCATCACCATATTATACCCTAGGAGGTACCCCAGTTTACCCGCACCATGGGGCAAAACAACTTTATTAAGTTTTTTTTAATGGATAGTTGAATGTCACCAAAAGTTCAACAGACATAAACAGTAGTTAAAATAAAAGCTAATATTATTTTATTCTAAAAGATAACAGAGTTAAACTTCTTGGTTCTCATCACTACTGTGTAGGCGATAACAATGAACCCTAAAGAAATTCCTTAAGAGCTCGTAATGGCATATAAAAGAAGCAGCTTATTTCCCATCACACCCTTTGTTGGTAGTGTTAAAAACTAAGCGAACCTGGGTCCATAAAATTAATACTTAACAAAATTTTAGTACTCTTGACAAACAGTCGAAAATAATTCTAAAAAAGAGACAGTAAAACTTCTTACTGATTGTAAATTACTTGCAAAGCAAGATTTTTGCATCCGGTTGGATATTATCCACTCTGGCAATGCGGATTTTTACACTAGCAAAAGGTCTTTCTTTCAGAGCTAATTGAGATCACCAACCGCAAACCGGTTTCGAGCTATTTCGGTGCTCATCCGTACGGTGCAGGCTCATAGATAACCTACATTTAGATCCGCAGTGGCAAGAAGCATTTTTCGGATTTTTACGACCGCGCGCAGTGGGTGGACGAACATGCGCACTTTAAAGCCGTGGCAAAATACAAACATCGGCACCCCGTACCCTTCGTCTGCGGTCTGACCGTAACGCTCATTAGCTACCGTACTTCGAACAAAAACCAGGACGCAGTAAACACATTCTTTCCTATAATGCGAATAGTTTGTTTGGGTCCCGGTGCGTTTACCCTCAACTGGCTTGCGTACAAACCGGTTTTTTCGCCCATGAAATGTAACTTTTGTTTCGCGCAGGTTATAACATTAGCAATCCATCGACATCAGTGTGCAGGCTAGAACCTACCTATCACAAAACCGGTCTGAGGTTGGAGATATCAATTATCTCTGAAAGAAAGACCTTGGCTAGTGCAAAAATCCGCATCGCCAGAGTGGATGATATGCAGTGGATACAAGCTTTGCAAGTAATTTACAAGCATTAAAGAGTTTTGCTTCCTTATTTTTTATAATGATTTTCGACTGTTTGTCAAAAACAATTTTTTAAAGTAATATTATTTTCTTAAAAATATGCTTTTATTGATTTTTAAACTTTATCCGACTCTCCCCTAATGTAAGAATATAAGTAGGTACGTAAGAATATAAAATAATAATTTAAAATTTTACAGCTTGTAAACAAAATATAATTCAGTACTTGAAATGACACTAAAGTAATGAAATTTTTGTAAAATTAATACTGCCTTGTACTATAACAAGTTTCAGCATTATTAAATATTTGCGATGACTTTAAAGATCAATCAAAATGTCCTTATAAAGCGCTTTTTGTTTAGTTGAAGTAAATTTAATATTGTTGCTTTAAATATTACGCGATGTTAATATTTCTTCTCTTTGTCCTGACAAGTTCAGATAAAATTAATCTAATACCTATTAAAAACAATTTTTGCTTTAAAAAATAAGGCCATTTAAATTTATATAAATATAAGGGTAATTTTATTGTTACTTAATTTTAGATTATAGAGATACTAATATTTAGATTAAGATAAAATTAATTAAATATAAAAAATTTAAAAGCCAACTATTATTTAGGTTTAAAATGTTAAAATTTTAGCTTTAGTTTTAGGAGATTCCGAAAAAACGTTTGACATTAAATGTCAATTTTTTTGTTTTTTTACCTACCATCAATTGAATTAATCCGCCGCACCAATACATATACATACATATCTTAAATTGTTTTATATCCTGTACCGTTTATTCTCACTGCATTTTTGTCCAAATTAGATATTTTTAAACGTATTTTATCACTTTATTTGTATATCCTATTATTCAGAGATAATTCACAATAGGTTACTTAAATATCAGTACCGTGTCATGCCCATGTTTATAAATTTTTGAATAATTAAATCAATAACCCTATGCATCATATTGTATATGATTAAACTTAAAAAAATCATTATATTAACTTTACAATTAATTGTTTTGTGTCAGTAACGTAGATATGAGAGTCAGTGCCGTAGAAAGCATAATTTAAAAATTTATTGTCATTCTCGATGTTTTAAAGTTGTAGCGAAGTCTTTTCAAACTTTTAATTTGTCAATAAAATAGAGTAATAGTACGTGAAAAAAGAAAAAAAAGAAATAATGGTAATATCTAAAAATGTTTAATTAAAAAATAAAAAGTTAGAACAGAATCACCCATTTATTTATTTATTTATTTTTTGTTAAGAGTTATATATAAGTTAGGTGTAAGCAAAACAAGTAAAAAACTTTTAAAAAGTGCATTCACGCCAGAAGTTGTCGCAACAATACAGAATATAATTGCTCAGTTTACCTGGAAGGTCATGTGAAGAAAGTTTTCCTAAAAAACAAAAGCAAGTCGGACCTAGTTATATGCCTTATATTTGTCATTATCCAATTTGAAATTTAGGAAACTTAAGGACTTGTTTAGTTATTTATGTAAAACAAATGTAAAATGGGGGTTAAGGACGAGACCGGATCATCCAACGAATCAAAAAATGTGGGTTAATACCTTTTTTGGTAGCATCATACCTATTTATCACGACAAAAGTGAATTAACTGAGCCACCACAATTGATATTAAATATTAGTCCCATTTGGACCTAATAAATAGGTTTATTCCACGACTGATAAAAAATGTATACATTATTGATGTAATTATAAACAGATAATAGAACTAGTTAACCACGGCCATTACCCACATTCATTACCCACGGTCGCCATAAGTTTCTATAAATGTGCATAAATATAATAATCTATACATGTTTTTGACAATTTCATTTTCTAAATATGACATTTCACTATTTTTCGGTACCTAAAATCAACTTATAATATAAACAATCACATCAGCCATGGCTGACGAATAATCTGTCACAAATCGGAAACATTAAATTTATTGTTTTTGTTGATACATGAATATCCACAAAAATGCATTTTAAAATATTTTCCAGACCAATAGTCGTAGAAAAAGTATAATATGCAACTCGCTCGGAATACTCATTCTGTGCTGGTCCCATAATATACTATTACGCTATTAAAAATACATGTTAAAGAGCTTTTTTTGTGGGATGGTCCCCTTTGGTTCTCAATGCTTCAAATGTTTTTTTGTAACAAAATACGGTTTCTTAAAAAAATGTATTTTTTAAAATAATTCGTACGTTGGGGACTGATATTTTTTAATTCACTCGAAACAGTTTAATTTAAAATTGTTTAAAAAAATGTTTTATAATTTTACAGTAAGAAAAACGAATATATAATTTTTTTCATGTTTGTAATATTAAAAGAATATCTGAATATTTTTCATAAAGCAATATTATTTAAACGGTCCCTTCCGTGTTGCTATTTTGAAGGGCCTAAAAGGAAATGAAATTAAATGGATTTGCCTGCATTTCTCTTATTTTCATTTTAACATTCATGGAGGTTGTATTGTCAAGAAAATAGAAAATGTGTCAGGCAAATGGTATATATTGAATTTCTTTCGAATGTAAAGTGAAATAGTCCCTGTCTGTTAATCCAATAAATTTCTTCGACTTTTCGTGGTAAAAAGAAAGGCCTTGTCCCAAAAGAATGGGGGATTTTCTTAGCTTGACTGTTTCGTGATCATATTTTTAATATAATAAAAGCCAAGTGACGACTTTGAACTGTGTAAAACAATGTTTAAGACATTTTTATTGGTTTATCCTTACGTATAATGGACTAAACTCAGCCTAAGATAGTATTTTACTTGCTTATACACTCCTTGGTATATTATTTATGGATCAATTAGTTTTTTTATAGGTTTTTAAATAATTTTTAACTTTTTTTATAATATTTATTATTTTAAATAATAGCTAGTTAAGGGGTTATATACAGTCAGAATTTTTAAAAAATCGTTTTTTTTAATTTTATTTTCTTAATGCACATACATTTAAGGATAGACACAGAAAATTTCATATCTTTTCGGTGAATATTTTAGAAGTTACACGCAAATTTGAAAAGGCGTTTCAGAGTGCTCTTATGTGCTTTTCAAACTTTAAATGCGCTTTTCTCAAAATGGTGTTTTCAAAGTCAGTGGCCAACATTACTCGAAAAAGGCTTAATCAATTATCTCATATTTCGACACAAATATATTTTTTGGTAATTAATAAAAGATTTTTTCCAACCGATTATTATTTGTTTTTTTATTAACATTTTAAGACCAAAATTTTGGTCAAAAATCGATTTTTTGTTTGAGAAACCGGCATTTTGTCAAAAAAACTTATTTTGCTTATTCCTTTGATTAATTACAAGATTTAGCATTATTTTAACAAAATCTGTTTGTTTTTTTAATTTCAAAGGATCCAGTTCAGAGATATAGTTATCACCGCAAAACGTCTGAATCTGAAAAATTCGCTTTTTTCGGCCTTCTAACTGTATATAACCCCTTAATCGCCTTAGTATATTCTGCAATGCGTAACTAAATAAAAAGCAGTGTTTGTAGTAAAGCGTTTATTTTTAAATAAAAAATTACATACATTGTTGCCATATTGCTAAATAATTCTTAGAATAATGCCTTATAAATATAAAGCAGTGTTTGCAGTAAAGCATTTATTTTAAATTACAAAAATACATTGTTGCCATATTGCTAAATAATTCTTAGAATAATGCCTTATAAAATAGGATATTTAATTATAAACTCAGCATGTATTTTGGTACGTGGTCGTATTTTATCTCCTAAAAATAAAATATAATCATTTAAATTTAACTTCTGGTGTAACAAATCGCTTGGTTTTTCATATGCTGTTGCGTTTATATACGTTTTAACAGGTGTATCGATATTAACATATTCAATAATTCCACTTGTAATGGGAAACCTGTAGTAATCAAATTTTGTGCCATTTATATAAAGGTGTTTTGACAAACCCTTTTCGCAAACCAACATAATATTCATGTAGCCATACAAGTTGTTTTCGGGCTTATCCTTTACACCATCTTCTGTTTTAAGCTTTTTGCTAAATGATATGGATGAGTTAAATTACGTCCGAATTTGTCGAGAGTCATCTTGAAAATGAGGTTATGTTACTAAATCAACTCTTTTTATTCAATAATATCGGCTTCCTTTAACTCTTCAATAATACTCATAATCTCATTTTGGTGGTTATTATTACCCACTTTCTTGCTAGCCATTAACAATCTTAATCTATCCACAAGCTCATTTGGATCATCCCAGTAAATATAATCAGTTTTATTATTGTTAAATATTTTATGTTTAGTATCAATTGGTAAACCATAGCCTTGAGTATTTTGTGCTCTTGTAATTCGCAACTGTTTATCGCGTTCTTTTTGTTTTCTTATTCGCTCCTCTTTTATACGTTCGAGTAATGGTTTAATTGTTAACATGTACTTGACACCTCTGTTGCCAACATGCTGTTCGTTTTCATCAAAATTTCTCTTACTAGCATTCGTTAGCAAAACCAATTTTGCAAATGCTCGCTCGTCTAGTGCTGTAAATTTGTTTTTTAACGGATTGGTCTTGAATATAAGTTCATATAGACCAGGAGTTCCAATAAATTTTTCCCCTTTAACATAAATATCTGGGCCGTTAAATTCAAGTCGAGAATCACCGAAAGTTAGATGATCAGTAGCCATATCATGTTTTAAATAGTTTCGATCGTACTCGTTTTCCGTATCTTTTATAAAACCTTCCACATATTCTCTAGGTAGCGGATCATACTGATCTAGATATTCTCGAAAGGATTCTTCCGGAATACTATCAATCTGAACAGGATTAAATTGTGGGTCGACTCTAAAGTCATCATCATCAAAGTAACTTTCTTCAGGTTGGTGCTCATAGATAGTTCTGTTTAAATCAGTTTCCTCTGTTTCGCCTTCTTCCATCATTTGATCATCTTCCGACGGCTCATCATCCATATATTCTTTTTCTTGTTCAGCTATATCGTCTTGTTTTTTAACGGGACTGGCAAAGTTAAGAGGAGTTCGTGCTTTCTTTATTACTGTATGAGTAAAATTTTCGCTTTGACGTCTTTTTAAGGACTTTGGTATAAATGGTTGTTTACCAGATTGAGTGTTTTGTATTGATTTGGATATTATTTTTGCCAAAGGTTTATACGTATTTTCCAATATAACAGCATTCTCATAACGACCAGCTTTTATTGAATCATATAATTTTTTTACACTACGCGAATGTTTATCAAGGAGTTGAAGAATGTTTGGATCTTCTTGCAAACTCCGCTTATCTTCTGAGCGCTGATCATCATTCGTGTCGAACTCTAGCTCGCCATTCTCACGTTGCTGCTTCTTTAAATCCTGGTATTTTTTCGAATACTATTGGTAGCTTCATTTATTTTACGCCTCACATCCTTGTCCAACTTGTTCAAATCCATGGTTAAGATATATTTTTAATAATTAGGGTTGTGGGGACGCCATGCCCCAGATATGAGAACAATATTCCAAAGGGAATCGGTTTGGACACATATAAAGAGTATAAATTAGAAGGAGAAACATACTTTTTGGCTCGAAAGAAAAATCCAAGCCTTTTGAAGCTGCCGTGGCTAGGGATACAATGTGTTTTATGCCAGTTAAGGTTACTTTCAAATGTGACGCCCACAAGATGGAAGGTGTCTTTGCTCTCTAGTAAAACTTGGCCGCTCATAAGTAGAGGATAAGTATTTGATGACTGTTTTTCAAGCGGACAAGGAACATGATCGTGTTTTGGATGTATTAAAATGGACGAGATATTTGGCGCCCCAATCCAATATTAAATTGAGATCCTGCAAAAGAAATATTTGCATCGCTCTGCGTTTGTTTTCAAAATCAGGTTTAGTGATGGGTTTAGAGACCTGAAAACTGGAGTGAAGGGTACTATCGTCGGTGAAACTATGAATGGAATTAGTTGTGTCCGAGAAAAGGTCGTTGATGTAAAGAAGAAACAATGTTGATGCCAGAACTGAGCCCTGAGGCACATCCAGCAATTACTTCGTAAAAGCTTGAAGAATGGCCGTCCACAATAACTGATATACGTCGATCAGATAGATAACTAGAGAGCCAAGTACAGAGTTTAGTTATAAGATCATAGGAGGAAAGTTTATTCAGAAGTGTGGCATGCCAGACCTGGTCAAGGGCAACGATCTGGGACTCACCTAGAAACTCAAGAGACTTAGTCCAGCAGTATGATACGAAGCAAAGAAGATCTGCTGTAGATCTTTTGTGGCGAAATCCATACTGCCTGTCATGCAAAATTTTGTGTTTTTTTAAGTACTTAAGAATTTGTGAATTAATTAATTTTTCCATTACTTTACAAATAACTCAGAGAATTGAAATTGGTCTATAGTTAGATGGAAGAGATTTAGATCCTTTCTTGGGAATAGAATGAACACGTGCAGCTTTTCAGCTCTCCGGAAAGATACCGGTGTCGTAAGAAATTCGAGCCAAGTTAAGATTGGTTCTGGAGAATATTTTTTAAAACGACTGCTGGTATGCCATCCAGCCCAGACGATTTCTTGGTGTTAAGAGATGAAAGGATACGCTTAATGTGTTTTACCTTAAAAATAATATCGGGCATTTTATAAGAAACTGGGGTAATAACTGGAATTGGGTGATTTACGGGAGGGTCAAGGGTTGAATTGGCAGCAAATTGTTTAGCAAATTCCTTTAGCGGTAGAAATAATTTCATCTTCCAAAGTTAATGGTGGAAAAGAACTGGTACAAAAATGTCGACTTATGTTTTTCGCAAAGGACCAGAAAGATTTGCTGCCATTTGAGCAAAAAGAACTTTCTTTTTAATACGACTGTCGAAGGAGTCTTTTGCTTTAGAAATTGTTTGATTGTAGTAGTTTCTTGCGTCAATGCTGGTGTGTCGGTTTTCTGAACTAGAATCCTGTAAAAACTTTTTGTGAGCCTGAACTTTTAAAATTCTAGCTTTATCACAAGATTTGGAAAACCAGGGTTTGTTATTGGATTAGGGTTCTTGATGGTGTGTGGAATATAGGTTTCAATGCCCAATTGAATTGATTCAGTTAGTTGATTGCAAATTTCAGAAGGATCACGTAAAGAAAAAGATGGAATCCCAGAGGTAGGTGGCGAAAAAGTCCCTTACGCCATCCCAGTTGGCTGAGTTGTGGTGCCATACGGTGCGTAGTGGCATGCATTCATTTACCTCGGGATGTGCAGGGTAAGATATAGTAACTAAGCCATGATCTGAGCGACCTAGGGGAACTGTGACAGATGCTTGATAGAGTTCAGGGTTGGTGGTAAGAAAGAGATCTAGGGGATTTGAACTATGATTTGGGAGTCTAGGAAAGTAGGTGGGTTCCATAATAAGGTTGGTAAGAGAGTTACTGACTGCGAAGATTTATAGAATGAATAAAAAAATAATAATTACTTTTCTTAATTTATTTACGTTTATATTAAATATTATTAATTTACGTTTATATTTAATTACCCAATATCTGCTAGTTCTTCGAAGGACACACATTAAAACCAAACCACCCTCTTTTCGAAATTTGGTCGACTGAGGTAGCAGTTATGATAGAGAAAAAAATGACAATCTTTCGCAATGATTTTTCAAGAATTCCAACTGACTAACAGTGGGCACACTATGCCACTCAATTAAAAAAAAACAGCCCATTTTTTTTAATAGAATAAAATAAAATAAAAGTTTTATATCAAAGCGTTTTTACGTAATAAAAAGTTATTGATGCAATTGTTACATGGGGACAAAGAATAACTTTAGAAAACACTACCCTTTTAATCACTTAAAGAACTATTTAATAAGCAGAAATAATAACAATAGTTATTAGTAATGAATTTGTTTTATTTGGAATAAATACAATAGTAAAAGGTAGTAACTAGTGAAACATCTAATTTCATATATGTTTTTTGTTTTTACCAGGGAAAGAATGATTTCGCGCTTGAACAAATAAAAGTTAATTGACCTTTATAGTATTTCTGAAAAGGATTTTCTTGGAAATAAGGTTTTTAGACACAAGATCTTTTTAAATCTATGGTATCCCAAGAAAGCACAAATTTCCTATGTAAAAAATATTAAGATGTAACTGAACATACTCTCGTTCAAAAGTAATTAAAAAATAGATAGGGTGTCAAACTGACGAAATTATTTTTTATTCTTTGGATATTTTTAATTTTTTGGATATTGTAATAAAACTTGATATGTAGGGGTTTATTGACATAAAAATTTAGATCCAATGTTAATTTTTACGAGTTTGCTAGAGCAGCCAACTACGCTTTTTTAAAATCCTTCAACTTTTTGGTACTTCCCTATATGTAGGAGTGTAAATCCCTTAATGAAAATAATGCTTGTACGCCAATGATTCTAAACACTACATAAAGGATACAACACGTTTGGATTAGAGTATGTTAAATAATTTAGTGCGCAAATTCACAAAATAATTAATGGCAGCCAAAACAAGTAGGTAATTTTATATATTTATTAACAATTAACATTTTCAATATTTAAATGTTTAGCCAACACAATGCCCACTGTCGGTAAATTTATTTGCATAAAATATATTTTTGAATATTGTGTATAATATCTAATGCCCATTTTAATATTCATCACAATATGTGGATAATTTTAACCGCCGAAAAATACTCAACTTATAATGAAATATTAATTTTTATTATTAAAGGTAAAAAAATAAACACAGGGTGTTCAACGAAATGCAAGACTTTCGACATGGAAATAATATGCAGGGTGTTTTAAAATTTGGTACATATCATCTGCCCCATGTTTTTTAGTTTTGTAAAACTTTTTTTTAAATAAAAGAGTTAAGACTTAGACATGCGTTTTTTAATGTAAATTTATGTCCTGAATACGAATCTGTGACTAGCTTTACTCCAGCAACAACAAAATTTTCAGTAAATTGGAAAACACTATTACAAATAACATTTTTTTAATTATTAAATATTTGTAATAACTGTTGGTATTTTGGTTAAATAAAACTAGTTAGAAGAACAACTTATAACAAAAATAATATTTTACCTATTTTTTTACAAAAATTTAACCAGCTTGTTTGCTTTAATTATAAAACTCCAAAATCATTTTAGTATGAATAATAATAATGTCCTGGGTAATTTTGAAACGTTTCCATTTTATTAATAAAAGTATCGCATATCAGCTATCCATGCTTCCGAATTTATCTACCATATCGGAACTCAATAAACTATTTTGGGGTTAATCAAAACTTTGCTGCCGGAACCACGTAAATAACTTCGGAAACAGGAAATTTTTCAGAACATTTCACGAGAAATTTCATAATAAAGCATGGGGTGATACTTCATAAACTTTATAAAAAGCCCAGACATTTTTACTCTACGTGTCTTTTTTCGGCCCTTCTTTTTGTAGCTGATTTTATAAAAGAGCTGACAATTGCTTTAAATAACTACCTAGAAAAAGTAGCTTTCTTTGAAAATGTAGTTAGCTTTTAAAATTTGATTTACAATGACTTTTAAAAATAGTAAACCATTCATTTTTTTTTGTCCTCTTGTTTCAGCAAATTTTATAAAAAAGCTAAAAATTACTTTAAATAACTACCTAGAAAAAATAGCTTTCTTCGAAAATATATTTAGGTATTGCCAGCTCTTTCATAATTGCTAAAGGGATGATACACCAATTTACTTTATTTTTTCTTTTTGTTTTAGTTGATTTTATACAAAAACTAAAAACTTCTTTAGTTAAATACCCAAAAAAGTAGCCTTCTTTAAAAATATAGGTAGTTTTTGCAAGCTGTTTTAAAATCACCTAAAAAATGGTACACAATTTTACTTTTTTGTCATTGTCTGACTGACTGTTGTTTTATTTAAGCTGCTCTTACAAAAAGGCTGACAGTTTCTCTAAGTAACTACCTAGAAAAAACTCTCTTCGAATTTACAGGGTGCCCGGAAAGGTAAGGTCATAAATGATAGAGGTGACTTTCATCTAGATTTTACAATTTTTTGTACTATTTTGGGTCATATTAGAATTCACCTTGTGGCTAATCAGTCTTTTTATTTATCTTTTATTCCTTTACAGACTTTTTTTTTAATCAATAGTTTTTTGAACAATAAATATAGTTTATTTTAAAAACATTTTTTAAATGTTTGGACAACATATTGCGGAAAAAAAAGCAAAACAAGCAAATCAAAACCAAATTTTGTTTGATATACATTATATTTATCAGAAACAGGATTGCGTATTTATCGCGTATTTCAGCGGCTTGTTAAAAATACTACGCTTAATTGTCACGACACAGATGCATGAGTAGGCAAATGAAATTTGCCACGAAGTGCAAAGCTATAAAATGTCCGTAATTCCTGATACGCTGTTTATATTTACTGGCGCAGCAATTCTAAAAGCGTTTTGTTTAAAAACACCCTTACATTGGTATTCACACTGCGTAAATTACTAAGAATATATGCGAGAAAGTTTGTAATATGTCGTGTGATGTATATCTGAAGACAAATTTAAATTATGCTAATTTTTACTAAGACTGCCTTTAAAAGCAACAAGTTTTTAACCGACTTGAAAGGACTTAAAATTATAAAAAAAAATTAGTCAAAATTCCTTAAGCCACTAAAAATCGACTATTCGAATTTAATGTATCTAATAACACATTTTGGTAGTTTTATAGGTTAAAAGTAATACCCCAAAACGATTTTTTTTTTAAATTTATTTAAAACTGATTAGAATTTTAAGAACTTTTTTTTGTAAATCACAATATATCGAGGGTTTCCTGCAAGAAGAGCGTATCCACAAAATTTGTGAAATTCTTTTTTCGCAAAATTTTACGCTTATGGCGATTTGTTTAACATGCTAGAATACCGTATTCCTGCCTCAATAGAATAGCCAATTATTGCACTCTTTTTGTGGCATATCAACATTTATTACAATTTCGAACATGCCAGGCCTTATGTTCTAACATAAAAGAAAATCACAAATTATGTGCATATGCCCTTCTGGCAGGAAAACCTCGATATTAGCAAATAATTACTGCATTTAACTGCAAACTTGTATGTCTGCTAAGAAGTAGTAGAGAAACTGAAAAAACATAACCAAGGTAAAAAAAAATTATTGATTATAAATAATTGTGTTGTGGAAGAATTTTGTTTATATAAAAATATTTAATATTCTATTTACTAAATAATGGTACAAGAAAATTTAGGTGCTCTCTTACCAGAAAAAAGATATAAAGGTTCGCAGAAAGTAGAAGTAAGTTTGGTGACTCAGCATAAGACATAGAGCTCGGGGTAGCGCGTCCGCTTTGGCCGCTGTTTAGTACATTTATTCACTAAATCGGCTAAATAAAACCAGTTCCTGGCACATTAAAGTATTTATATCTTTTTTTTTTTTGGTAAGAGAACACCAAAATTTTCTTGTACCATTGTTTAGTTAATGGATTATTGAATATTATTATATTAACAAAATTCTTTTATAACCCCAAGAAGTTAGCTAAATTTCTACCTGTTTATTATAAAACTAATTATTTATAACCAATTTTTTCCATAAGTTATGTTTATTTTTCTGTTCCTCTACTATTTCTTAGTTCACACATCAATTTTTAGTAATTATTCGCTGATATATTGTGATTGACAAAAAAGTACTAGAAAATTTTATTTATTCGTAAAGTTTTGAGAAACTTTAATTTTCAAAAACCGTTGTGGGGTATTACTTTTAACCTATGAAGCCACCAAAATGTGTTAATAGGTACATTAAAATTAAAAGTAGGTTTTTAGTGGCCCGCTTAAGAAATTTTAACTCATATTTTATTTCCTTTTTCGTATTTTAGGGCTTCTTGGCCATAAGGTCACCATTATAACTTATTTTCTTATACCAACACGTAAAAGTAATCGTTTTCAAAAACAATTATAGATCTATTGCCATGCGAAATGTCCTTTAATACAAAATCGAGCACACACTGAGCCGCATTTATAAAAAAACAAAGGAGTATTTAAACCAAAAGAAGCAGAACAAATTCTCTTATTAGAGAATTAAAAGAAAACCATATATTACTTAAACTTTTTCCGTCGCTCGTGATAATTAGCAAAAAACATTTATAAAAATTTGGTAATGACAGTCGGTACAAAATGGGATTAAAAAAATTAATGAATTAGGCAGAGAAGAAATATTTGGCTTATTGTAAAATATATGTATACGTATTAAATTTGCATAAACGATTTTTATCTTTAAATTTATTTGTGTTGTGTTGTTGTGTCTTTCTCTATCGTTTTATCTAATACTGCATACCCTTTTTGTATTAAGAAGGTATTCTGATGTAAAGCCATAAATTTTGGGTGATTTTTAAAGTGCATAAAAGCAATTAATATTTTTACTTTTTATTTTTTAATGAGGTATTTATTAACATCACAAAAATACAGAAGAAAAAATAAAAAAGTTAAAAATATACAGAATTAGCAGCTGATGTAGGGTGGGGTCTCAAAGAATTGGCATGTGACCATGCCCACGATGTCAACCCCGAGCAATCATACAAAAAACAAAAAAATATTGATCTAGAGTAATGTCGCTATGTCCGGAACGACGTAAAAGTTAAGAAAATATTATTTTGTTTTGAATTTATTATTGTATAGAATTACATTTATTTAATTTGCCATTCCTGCTTTATACATCGGACGTTCGTCGTCTTCAATAAAACTATTTTCCGCGTTTTTATCTTCCAATCAAACAGCTTTGATGCTCTGGATGCTCGTATTTCAGAGCGGTAAATCCAGAGGTTGTTCAATTAGTTCTGGCCGAGCCAGTATGGATGGATAACTCCGAAAATATTTTGGATTTTTAAAATCCTTTTGTAGGCATATTCTAAAATAGTTTAACTTTAAAAATATGAGAAAAATAAAAATCGATGTTCTTCTTATTTCTACACCAGAACACCCCTTTAACAGTGCAAGAAATAGAGATTGGCCAAACTTTCCCTAAAAATAGGATTTCTTTGTAATTAAGAAAAAAATTATTAAAAATATGTAGGTAAAAATGCCGCGTCGCGCACCGACACAGGTCGCAAGCACTAAGCGCTTCGTCGGCTTCATTAGTACGAAATCACACAGTAAGTCGGACACCAGCGTTTGCTTTAGGTTTTTTTTTACGTAAGAAGACTAAATTACTTAGCTAATCATTGTTATCTTCTAATATTACTGTAAAGGAACATTAAAAAAAAACTCTAATGTTTTACTATCCAAATTTTACATGCCGTCGGCGTAAAAATAAAAGGTTATATTCTTAAGAAATAAAAACAAATTTAAAATAACCATAAAAAAGGAAATGTAATTCTTAAAAATAAAATAAAACGTAATTTTTAAAAATAAAATAAAACATCCTAAATTCTAAAAATAAAACTGGATTCCGTGCTCAAAAGGACCTGCCCCTTGAGCTTCACAATAGCCTAGCCTATTGCAAAATTTTTAGCGTACTTTTTCACATACTTTGTAAGGTATATTTTGACACGTGTTTTAAATTTTAAGCCATACTTCCGCCAAAGTTGTCGCCGTTTTATGATGATGTCCCAATATTATTTCTTTTAAGTAACCCCATAAGAAAAAGTCATTACGCGCTAAATCAGGACATCTTGGCGGATATCTTATTGTGCCTCTGGCAGCAATTATTTTATCTGGAAAATGTGTACTTAAAAATTTGTGAACTGCTCCACTATTAGGCGCCAGGCAAGACATTTAAATGCCTCAGGGCCGGTAATATTTGTTCTTCTAGCATCTACAATTCCCGCCTAAACATTAAGGTTTTGCGGATATTGGGTTCTTAAAGGTATACTCAAATGTTTATTTTCCTTCGACCAATACCGAACGACTAAAGGATTATGGTGGCCATAAAGAGAAAATAAAGATTCATTCGAAAACATATTATTTTGTAAAAAATTATCATTTTAATCAATTTTTTCTTTCATACCTTTACAAAACTTTAATTATCGAATTAGATCTTCCGGAAAAATTTCTTGGGGTTTTTTACCTTAAAAATTTATGGCCATGTTTTTTTAACATACTTAACTGTACTTTTTGGTACGCCAACTGCTTCGGCTACTTTCGTACTAGTGCAAGGTTCGCTTGCTTCGACGAAAGCACAAATATTTACATCCCTTTCAAGTTGCGTTTGATCTTCCCGGTTTTGTTTTTCGTTGCAATATTTTTTTTTACAAGAATGGATGCAACTCGATTTGTAAAACCTTTTAAAAATACCTAAAATTGCTTGAGAAGTCGGCACGGGTTGATATGGATAATTAAAAATAAAATGCCAAATGACTTCTTTGACACTTTGAGCAATGCAGTATGCATTTTTAAAAGATACCTTTTACTTAACACACTGAAATCCTAAGTAAAAATAACTCCAGCCATCTGGCTGACTAAGCAGTAAGCGAGAAAGAAAGCGTTTACCGACGACTTACACCTTCAAAACAATAACACACCCACATTGGCATGGTTGTCTCGACCGCGTTATTCCGAAAGCCTGCGACCATTATTTCGGTTAAGGTGGATAAGGAAAGCTTTTTACCTAAAAAGAACGAGCTTTAAATTGAATTTAGCATAGGTATACAATACTGCATGCTAAATAAATTACATTTAAAAAGCTTTTAAGTTAAACGGTTTCATTACAATAAAAAATATGCAGGTTGTGTACTACAAGCCAAAAAGCACTTGGTAGGTCCTAGCTACCAGATCGCACCAATCTTCTCATCAATCTGGGGTATTGACCCGGCAAATATAAAATAAAAATAAAAATGGAATGGCTGCATGCACGTAGGTAGACAGGAAAACAGAGGAGTATTTGTATTTCGTGCAAAATTTTGCACGAAATGCAAATACTTCTTTGTTTTCTCTTTCCAAATGTAAAATCGTTGAGCATAGCATATCCAGGGAAAATATTATAACTAAAATTTCACGTGCCCAACGATTTTATTATTTGGCTGATTAAATACCACTAATTGATAAGAATATTGCTGCAATCTAGTAGCTATAGGACTTAGGAATTTTTTTAGCTTTAAGTTTATAACCTACATCATTTTTATTGTAATAAAACCGTTTAACATAAAAAAACATATTTTTTTAGTTTTTACGTGATATTTGTCATTCTATTGAATTCATATAATGCCTCCTAATTACATGGTTTATTTTCTGACAGTTTGTTATACATTGAGTGAGAAACCCATGCTGGTATCCCGATTATAAGTTGAAGGAGTTCTTTGTTTAAATTAGTAAATAACTGTCTAAACTATTTTAATTTTTGTAGAATCAAGCTCTACTTTACTAATTCAGCCTTTCATTAGGGACCCATGTCGAGGTATTTGTGGAAAATATGTAATCAGCCATTTTGTGGCGGCTTCAATCTTATTTTTTTTCTTAGTTAGTTCTATTCTGCCAATCAACTCTTTTATTTGATACCCATATTCAGGTTTTTGTGAAGTAATATGTAATTCGCCATTTTCTATCGACGGCCATCTTGAATTTACAATTATAAAGAATGTATTGTCATCAAGTTTAAAAGTGTGGTCCAAATATCAGATCGATCTGTTGTCAGAAAGAAGGCTTAAATTTCAATTACTAAATTTGACTCAAACAAATAAACAAGTAAATAAATAAATAAACTATGCAAGGTTAATAGAACCGTTTAAAAAGACAGGTTTAAATATAAAAATATAGAAAAGAAAATAAATTGGGAGAAGAAAAATGTTGTGTCGACGCCTCTAGAGATCTCAATAGTCATACTATCTTTATATTATCCGATCAAGTCAGAACAATTTAATGGGTATAATATACTAAATTACCAAATTTGCTTCACCAAAAAAAAGTTAATTATATTTAGGTATTCAATAAGCCCCTTTATCGTACAAATAATTTTGCCAATTTTAATCCAAATTGATAAGGGAGAATTCAAATATTATTTAAAAACCGATGTATCTTAAAAACAATGCATTTGCGGACCTATGTTCTTTTACACTTTATTTGATATACATATTTTTGTGTGCCCGTAAAATATATGAACAAAATTTTTGGACACCCCTGTATATTAGCCACCTATAACTTATGCTATTTTTAAAGCGTTTAAAAACTAAACTAAAGTCCAACACATGCTCTTAAAATAAATAGCTGAAATACGGCTATTTTTAAAAGTATCAAAAATCAATTCAACATAAAATTTATATTTGAAACCGTTTTAGGTTCTATTGCCAGTAAAATGGAAAATTTACTTTTTCAAATCGTATTCTGAAAGTTGACTGTTACTATCATTTTAATTAATTGATTTTGACGTTAAAGTATTGTGATAGTTTGAAACAAATTTAAATGACCGTATACCTATAAAAAATATACAGTGACCGCCAGAAATGTTGAACAATATGGAAGACTTTTTTATTTTTAATTTCTGCATATAACAAGACTCACAAAATATTGATGAAAATTTATATAAATCATAGCCTACACGAGGTAGGTGCAAATTTATAAATATGACACAAACTTAGAGAAAAATATTATTTGAAAAACTTGTTTAGAATTAAAAGTTGCCAATTAAAAATTAAAAAATATATACTTTTTTAGCTTACTCCGTATAGAGATTAGATCATATCAATTTAACTTCTCAAAGTTATCTTTATTGCTGCTAAATTTTAAAAAAATGTTAAAAATTTTGTTATTTTTAAAGCATTTAATTAATTTTAAATCACTTAAAAAACAAAACTAAATTTTTGCTTTTTTTTAGTTCAAAGGGTTAAAGATTATAATCCTTTTAAGAGGAATGTTCTATTTTATTTGTGCCTTATAAAAGCGTCTTCACATTTTTAACTTTACTATCATAGGTTTGTTTTTTATTAAGATTAATCCTAAGATATTTTCTATGAACTTTTTCCTTATTACCATAATCTCAATAAAGTTCAATTTTTGAACATTGTAATAGAAAATCATAAAAACATATATGTATTTTTAAAAAGTAAAGACATTTAAAGACTTTAAAATTTTAGCCTCATTGAACCACAAAGAAGCAAAAATTTACTTTTGTTTCTTAAAGTGATCTGAATATACTTAAATACATTTGGAATAACAAAGCTTAAACATTTTTCCGAAATTTTAGGATATTAAGGATAATTTACAGCAGTTAATTTGGTTTGATCCAATCTCCAAATTGGAAAAGTAAGTATTTTTTTCTTATTTTTTATAAGAAGCCCTGCTTTTAAAATATGACATTACTTTTAATTCTAAACAAGTTTTCCCAATATTATTTTTCTCTTGTATGATATTTCTTAATTTGCACCTATCTCGTATACGTGCAGTTTCGGTGTATGCAGAGATTTTTATCAAGAATATTTTTTTAAAAGAAATCAAAAATAAAAAGTTTTCCATATAGTTCAACATTTCTGGCGGTCACTGTATACACGTACTGCTAAATTAAAAGGTATTTATGCAAATAAAGCAAAAATGATGCGTCATTCTTGTTTAAATGCCTCTAATCTTTACCTAATAGTGTTCTACACCCGTTAGATCTTCTCCTTTGCACGCATTGCCTGTGTATATGTATTTTTCTGAACGTGTATATTTTTCTTATTTTCAAAATGCACAATTTAGTGAAGTAACAAAAAAAGTGTTCAGTTTATGTGTGGGTACTGCTTAAAGAGTAATTTATAATTTACTTTTTGTTGTGCAAAAAGACACAATCACAAATAAATCATTTTTATTTTTATCTTTTATGGTTCCTCGCTCGCGTCTATGTCGTAACGAAAACACTTTTTTTTTTATCTTTGAGTAGGCCTCAATGTTTTTTTATTTTGTTAGGCTTACATTTTTTATCCTCTTATTGAAACACCTTATTGCAAGGTAATGTAAATGAAACCCCAAAAAGATCCATATTCATATAAAGACGTAAACAACTTTTGATATACAAACACAGTAGCGCAAACTCTACTTTTTTAATATCACGTGGGTCACTATTTTTATCGTTATAAGAAATGACCTATGGCGCTAATTTGTATTCCTACATTTTTTAAGACTTCGGGCAAAAAGAAAAGTTAGTTCCAGTTGGTAACACGACTTTTTTATGCACCCAGAGATGCCAATACAATACACGAATCTGTGGTTCGAATTGGCCCATGAAGTCACATTTTTTTCGTTAGCTCAGATCAGAAAACCTAATGGTTTTTCTCAGCGATTTTCGAAAGCCTTGAGGCCGACAGAATAACTAACAAACTTAAGGAGATAATTCAACATGATAAAATAATGGTCCAGTTTCAGAGGCGGCGGAGGGTGTGGGCGACGTGGGCCATCAATTACGGCCTCGCAGAAAAGGGGAAAACCTTTTTTTTGGTCCTCATTTTTTCTTTCTTACGATACTATTTGTCAAGAAGGGGTCTCGCAAAATTTATCTTGCCAAAGAATATTTTGATTTTGCGCCGCCACTGTCTAGTTTTATATACTTTTTTTTATTTTATTGGTTTCTGAGTTAAAACCCCTCAGTTATTTATATTTGGAACATGGCCTTAGTCGATTGTACTCAGTGTTGGATTTACCAGCAGATTGAGTAGGCTGGTGCCCAGGGCGGCTGATTAGTTCATAAATGTTTTATTTGGATTTAGAACATAAAAAAATATATACCATGATTTAAGTATTAAAACGGTTAGTAAATATGCTTTTTCCGTGACGGGAAAAAATAATATTTTATCTCTGTTGACAGGTACCACAATGTAACTTTTTATAAAATGACTTTTTTCCGTGGGGAAAAAAGTAATTTTTTTCGGGCATACATACACGTAATTATAGATATTAAATTTTAAAATATTTTATTATACAGAACTTATTTCCTTTATATCAAAAGTCGAATTACACATTTCTTAATTTTATAATATTTAAAATAGCTACTTAAAAATCACTTTTAGTTCCAAATTTTTACTTAGGTCTGCCAATCAGAAAATTACATTGATAGAATAATTTCTTTAAAGGTTTTCAAAGTAAGGCTAGGTCTAATTGTCGTTTAAAATACAACAGCCGACCAGTTTAAAACTTTAAATTTTGTATGAATAATTTTTTGGCTTTATTATATTTTATTATTATGTAGTTTTTTTAAACATTAAGTCGTCGTTTCTCCCGTCACAGAAATAAATAGTGTATTATACCCGGAAAAAAGTTAAGTTTTAGCTCTTGGTTTTTGTTTCCGTTCGCTTCGCGTCGTGAGTCAACACAACCTTAAGCTAGAATGTGACTTTATATAAAAATTACTTTTTTCCTGGACATACATACACGTAATTAAGGGTACATATTTAATTTTGGAATATTTTATTATACAGAACTTAAATGTCCTTTATAACGAAAGTCCAATCAGATTTTTTTTAATTTATAATATTTTAAATAAGTACTAAATAATCGCTTTTAGTTTCAAATATTTAATTTAAATCCATCAAATCACAAAATTGCATTGACAGATATTTAATAATTTCTTTAAAGGTTTCCATACTAACGCAAGGTCTAATTTTGGTTTCAAATACAAATTTTACATGATTAATTTGCTGACTGTAATATATTTTAATAATATGTTTTTGTTTTTAACATTAAGCCGTCACAAAAAAAAGTGTATTATACATGGTAATAAATTTATATTTTAGCTCTTGGTTTTTTGTCTTCCTTCGCTTTGTTTCGGGAGACAGCACAACCTCAAGCTAGAATCTAGAGCTTTTTTCCTTGCCAAATAAATTACAATTTTTTTACGGTCAAAGGAGAATATGGACTAAGGTAACAAAATTTAGGGGCGGCAAAAATCAATAGCCCACGGGCGGCAAGTATGTAAATCCGCCACTGATTGCGCTCCATCATTTTAAAAATAATTTACATTGCCGCTATATTTTTTTAAATAATTTTTGACAGCTTCTTTATTTTTTAGCAAGATTTCTAAAAGTCTAACGCAAGGATTATAAAAAAATGTTTTTATTTACTCGAAAAATCTAACCATTTAGACCTATATCATTTTTTGAAAATAAGGGGGTAAATTTATTTTTCCCATCTGATTACCACTAGCTACCAGATAGGTACGTATTAAAGTATATAAAAGCTGAATATATGCTTTTTATTGATTAGGCGGATTCATTAATTCAATGGTCTTTTTGTTGGGCACACGCCAAAAGTCTATCTAGAAAGAATGGAACTGCTTCGGTCCTGGTCCCAGGGTATAGCGAGCTGACCTTGTTCAGCCCTATTGACCCCTATGAACTGGCCGGTTGCCTGAAACAAAATAAAGAAACACCCCCAAAAATCCAATAAAATATAATTTAAAAACGATTTTTTGGTGACAAAAAATTAACTAATATTTAAATTAAAATTGTATAAAACTTTAAGCTTTTGGTTACTAATACTCTGAAAATAGTTTAACCTTTGTGTCATTTTAATTTTTACATCCTGAATACAAATCTGTGGTCACTTTTGCTCCGGCACCCATCAATCTCCAGTAAATTGCAAGAAGCCGTTAAAATTGCGGTTTTTGGAAGTTAGAAAAAATTGTGGTGAAATTCTGGCCCCAAATTTGCGTTTGGGAAGCAAAAATATATTAAACAACACATATCGTACTCAAATAACAAAAAAAATCTAAAAGAGGTTTTGGCAAAAACTGTCAAAATTTCCGTTTTGCCAAGACTCAAAATATGGGTAATTACCCTCGTACCGACTTTAAACTTATAGGCACATGTAATTTCTATGGTAAGAAATATGAAACACCATAAACATTTCAAAATAAACATTTTAAATTTTCAACAGGATGCATTTGAATTTAAAAATGTTACGATATTGGCTGGCCGAAATAAAATATGATACATTTCAAATATATGGAGCAAAATCAGTCGTTAGTTATAAAGCTCATGATTTGTTTTGTTTAATATTTTATTTAAAATTGTTATTATGTTGTTGTCAGCATTTTTGTTTAAAATTATGGCCTCTGGTAAAATAGTAACTGTAACGAATTTGGTTTCATGATGGGATCATACCATATTTAAAAAAAAAAGCATATAACCGCATGCATTTAACGGATCAGGTTTATAAAGTGAAACTCTGGGATATGAAGTAAATGCATAAATACTATATTTTAGAAAGAAAAAAGTTAAATGAAAAAATTAATTTTTTTCCCAGAATGGCGCCGAGCCGCCATCTTTAAATTTTTATCTGTCAATTTCACTCTAAAATATAGTATTCATGCAGCAATTTATATCCCAAAGTTACTTTTTAAATTGATTTGTTTAAAAAATAAAAGAAGGGGGACATAAAAGAAATGCACTAATATAAACAAAGAACTACTTTAACTTAGAATTGAAATACCAGCATGGGTCTCCCAACCAATTTAAAGAATGCAAAAAATTGCCAGAAAATAAACAATGTAATAGTGAGGCTTTATATAACTTAATAGAATGAGAAATATTAAGTAAAAAACTTGAAAATAAAATATATATTTTTTTTATGTTAAACGGTTTTGTTACAATAAAAATAATCTAGGTTATGTACTAAAACCTAAAAATAATTTGGTTAGTCCTAGCTACCAGATCGCAGCAATCTTCTTATCAATTAGGGGTATTTAAAAAGACAAATAATAAAATCGTTGGGCACGTAAAATTCTATTATAATATTTACTCTGGACAGGGGCGGTCATAGGGGGGCATGGGGCCATGCCCCCACCCTTTAATGCCACATCCTTTGTATTACATATGTTGTAATGGCAAATATGGGCATTTTGGGCATTTAATGATAATATGGCCCAATGGCCAATAGAGTCACTTTTTATTTAAATATACAGGGTGTTCCATTCAACACACCGACTAGACAATAAAAAATATTTTTCACGACACCTTATTTATTTAATAATACAGTCAATAAAAAAGTGTATTAAGGCAAACATTTTTTATTTTAAGTTTCTTTTCGTATCGTGTATAGGGGCGAAGTAATTTCGTGTGTGAATAGACTTGGGACACCCTGTATATTTATTTTAAAAATATTTAGAATGTTGAGTTTGAATGCAGACTCACTACATATTTAAAATCTTTTTCTTCACTGGTCAGATCCAACTCCTTTTTTTATTTATATGTAATTATCACAAAATATAAGAAATATATCAGTCTAACTTGCGGTAAAAATAAATTACAATAAAGTTTAAAATATATGCCGTTTGATAGAACTTTAAAGGAAATATTCAGAAATCACCGATAAAATATGTAAGCGTTAGCTCTAACGCATAGTAGGAATATTCGAAATATAAAATCAAATTCCATTTGTCTGACACAAAACAACATGTTTTAGCTTAGAATTTATTGTATAAGACTTGTAATGCCTGTGCCGCGCAAAATATCTTTAATTTTATAGATTTTGTCATTTCAAATGCCTGCTGATACCTTTACATCAATTTCATGTTATTAAATTACTTTATAGATGAATAACTAAATTCAAATACAGGGTTACAACTTAGAACTCTTTGATAGTCAACTGTAAATGTGAAGAAGCTGGACCAATTTCATTTCCTTCTAAAATGACCTTACAAATTAGTGTCATAACGATAATATTCAGAATAATCGGTCACCAATTTTTTTAAATTTTTAAGAAAATCGCTAAAAAATTTTAGGAGAGCGAGAAAAGGTTTTTAAAATATACCAATACTATGGAAAAAAAACTTTCAGACCCAAAAAAATTATACAGGGTAAGTTTTTTTTTATGTTTTGTACAGAGATCTCAGAAACCGCTGCAGCTATAAATATGGTTAAATGGGAAAAGACTGTAGTTTTTAGAGCTTAGTTAAATTCACCTTTTGTTTTGTTCAAAAAATCATGGTCTACTAGATATTAAAAAAAAACATTTTTTCCAATAATTTGTTTTCCTCTGTAACACAGTTAGTATTTGGAATTTAAAAAAAGTGTAAATAGGAAACTTATTAATAATTATCTTCCTAATAGAAAGGTTAAATCCGATATTTAATGTAAAAGTCGGTTTTTAGCTACGACATAAAGTTGCATTTTTTTAAGTAGAAACCATTCTGAGCTATGAAATTTTTTTAAATAATAAATAACGTGGTTTTGGCCATAAATATATTAATTTTGTTTTAAGTCATTTAGCCTTAAACTATTAAACTAGTTTTATTGACAATGACTTTTCTTTTCTGTCTGTTTATTTTTATAAGTTTTTAAAGACTTTTAACGATACATTAATGGTATTTAAAATGTGTAAAACGTTAAAAGACAAACTAAGTACTAGGTATAATTATTGATTATACCCAAAAACTAACTTAGAGCGTCTAGAGACACGTGTTGTTTTAAAGTATAAAGAAATAGTTATTTTTTATAAAAAGGTAACTTTTTAGAGCGCGTCACAAAGAAAAAAATGACAACCACCCTAATGATATTACCCAATAATTTACTTAGATTGATCAGAGACACGTGTTGTTTTAAACTGAAAAAAACTTTTTTTAGTCAAAAGAAAGCTTTTAGGAGGCGTCGAAAAAAATTAACGACCACCCTACTGTATATTTTTTTTAAAAAGCTTTAAGTATTGCAATAAACGCCTAAAATCTTTTTTTATTTTCAGGTTTCACAATGCTAGAAAGACGCACATCCCTTATCGAATTCAGCGATGGCAGCCTTAAATAGATACCGTTCCCTTCAGCTTCCAGATATGACAGCGACGCAAGCATTTTTCCTTTTTGCACTCTATTGCAGCCCATTCTTACTGAAGGTAAAGCTCATAAATGTTTTCTCTACATATTGAATGATTTCGTCTCGATATTGTCTTCGGGGATTTCAATAAAAAATCGAGCAAAACGACGCACCGTATTGAAATTATGGCCCGTTGACCAAAAACCGACATCTTTTCAAATATACGGGCCTTTCCGTAGTTTTTTTTCATGAATTTAGCTCCTATATTAATAACATGGGATTTTTTTAAATTAAAATACAAAGTATTTAAAAATTGTAAATATTAACATTAGGTAAAAAATAACTATAATTATAGAGAAAAAACTAACAATAAAATTACTTTACCTTTCTATGTCTTGTTTTGTCCCTTACAAAGGCTGTTTTATATACAGGGTGTCCAGTTACCCTACCGACCAACCTAAAGTGGTAATATTATTTAAAACCAAAACCGTACATTTATTTAAAAAAATAATCACAAAAATAAATTTGTTATATACGAAACGGAAATGCAAAAACATATTTTTATTTTATAAAAATGCAGTGGCCTACTATTTTTTGTATAAAAATTAACTAAATCCCCCATGGACCCCACCGGAAACATTTTTTTGTATGTTAAAAAATGTCTTCTAATTAATAGGGGACGTCACCCACAATTTTTAAAAATATTGAAATTGGTATACAAGTTATTATAAAAAAACTATATGTTTAAATTTTTTAATACCCAGTAGTTTAAAAATTAGGAGAAGTTTTGTTCCTATTTTTTATTGTAAAAGCACCTCTTAGAGTTTGTCGGCTGATTACGAGGCATCCTGTATAAAAACTAAAATTTAAAATTTAGCACAATTTTAGGTCGTATGACACACAAATGGTTGGTTTAAAATATGTCAAAAACGTATTTTTGAGATTAAATTAGGACTTATTTATTTGAAAACAAATGTTCTTACCACGCCCCCATATTTCAAAAACAAAACAAAATGATACCAGTGAAAAAGACAATGTGGTTCATTACCACAAAATTATTTAAATACGTAAATAAGTCCACAAGAAAAACTTTAGCTGTTGGTTTTTTGATGGTAAAGGATTATAACGTTTTCACTATATTTTAAATATTAAAAATTTTAGACCCCCATTAAATACACAAAATTGTAAAAAGGTATTATATATATTTTTTTTTATTGCAAATAAACCTATTTTTTGGAGTATAAATTTCTATATCAAATAACTTATTATTGCCCATAACTATAACAGTTTATTTTTAATCCCCTTTTATGTTGTTTTTAAAGCGTTATTATTGAAACCGTTCTTTATTATCTCAATAAGAAAGAAAACTACACGCTATTAAAGATAAATCTGGTTAAAGCATTTACAAAATCCACACATTACTCTTAAATGTAAACCAACTTGAAAATATTTTAGGTTTTGCCTTTAAAACATTAAATTGTTTACGTAACCTAATTTGTAATAAATTAATTTTTTTTAATATACAGGGTTTTTGTAGTAAGTTAACTAGCGACTATAGTCTTTAAATTTACACCACTAAAATATTGTTTGTCCATACGAGATTTTTGGCGCCCCAATCCAATATTAAATTACGGTCCTGGAAAAGACACATCTGCATAGCATTGCATCCAAGTGTGGCTTAGAGATTGGTTTAAGAACCTGAAACCTGGAGTGAACGCTATTATCGTCAGCAAAATTATGAATAAAATTAGTTGTGGAAAAGAGAAGTTCGTTGATATTGAAAACAAAGTTGGTCCCAGAACTGACGTCTAAGGCACTCCAGCATTATCTTTTAAAAGCAGCTTGAAGAGTGGCCAAACACAATAACTGATATACGTCGATCAAAAAAACAACTAAAGATAAAAGAACATAGTTTAGTTGGAAGACCGTAAGATTGAAGTTTATTGAGGAGCGCGTCTTTCCAGACCTGGTTAAAAGCTTTGGATATATCAAGAGCAACGATCTGGGATTCACCTAGAAACTCAATAGACGTGTTCCTGTTGTGTGATACGCAGAAAAAACATGTACATCTTTATTTACCAAGGACACTTATAAAATATAATGATGCAAAATTAAATTTATTGAAGTTATAATAGAATAAACTATTAATGGCTTTTCCTTAATCTTGTTCAAATTTTATCCACGTCAAGAAAGGCGAAACCAGATCTAGACTATCTGGCAAATTAAACTTACATAATCTTAAGTTTATCTGTCCCCTGTCAAATTATTTTGAAATAAATTAATATACTTAATCCCCTATTAGAAAATGATTAAAGGAACTTGGAAACTTTATCTATATATTACGCTAAGTATTTAAGAAGCTAAGTCCTTTTTGAACATTTAGTATTTTTCATTATCACGAAAACTTTTTTATCTGTTTGAATCATTTTATATTTTAAAGTTATTTTTATTAGTGATTTTAATTACTATCTCTTGCTTTAAAACATATAAAAACTATTTTATGTATTTTTTAAAGTCAGTAAATTTAAAATATAGCAGGTAACAGTAAAAGTAAAATTTGAAATAATGCTTTTCTTTATTCGTCAAGTCCAAATAAAAACATCTCTAGACCCCAAGATATTAAACTATGTACAGTGAGGACCAAAAGTCCTCCTTAGCCTTTTAGAACATTATTATCAAAATATATTTATTATATCTATAAGAAGTTTAGGTATTGGCCTTTACATTTCTTTAGATGTAGTATAAAAAAATAAATAGCAAGTCACATAAAACAGCCAATAAACTTGGTATATTTGAAATTATGTTATTTTAAGTGATTTTTATAATTTTCTATCAAAAATGTCTATCCAGCACTCGAAGAATCAAAATTTTCTTTAGTTTTGCACAACAGTTAATAGGCTTTTAAAGAAGCATTCATTTGTTTTTCAGATTGTTTTTAGTAAAAAATTAGAAAAATTACTGAAAATACCAAAATTTAAACAAATATACCAAGTTTGAAGGCCGTTTTATGTGACTTGCTATTTATTTTTATACTATTTATAAAACCAATAGCTGAACTTCTTATAGATATAATAAATTCATTTTGATAAAAACTTTTAATTTTTTGTGATAGGCGAAAAATGGCTGATTTTTTTCCACCCCATTTAAAACGATAATATATAAGCAAGGTCGGCATTCTTTGACACATCAATGACAACTCTAAATGTCAAGGTGACAGCTAGGCGCACTTTAAATTTATTTTTTTTTTTATGAAAAGGGTTGTCGAGCGATACCTTAAACTCTTGGACGGTAGTTTATCACATTTGTTAAGAATTAGTTTTGAAAATTCTAAGATCGTCATACTGTCACCGTTTATATCATATGCCATTAGACACTTTTAATTCACACCCTGTAGTATGTTAGGCGCTTGTTTAAGCTCTAATAATAAATTGCTACCACGGCGTATATAAAGAATAATTGAAGAAAGTAAATCAAATTTAATTAAGTTGAGAATGTTTTATATTAATAAAACATTTGCCTATAGTGACATATTTCTCTAGGCTAATACTAAATTCCTAAAATATCATCCTTTATCGGGAAGGGATTTTACTCAATTTAAACTAAGGCGACGTGCCTAAAAAATTATAGTTTCTGCTATTTCCGGCTTTTGGTTCTAATTAAGCTATCGATAGCGTAGTAGCTCCATCGTAAAATTCCTTTACATTCTTTTTGAAATAGCTCTTTAATCACTTTTAAAATTTAATAAAAACAGTGTAAAGTATTCATATTCTAAATAAGCGGACTTTGAAAAATAAATTAAAATTGCCCGCATGAGGAAAAAATGTAATCCTACGATTATTTAATAATAATAAAATTAGATTAGAAAATATGTTTTATATATCATGCTCTATTTAAATGCACACCATATACTTTTTTCTTACATTCAAATATTGTATTCTTTTAATACACAATATAGACACCTTTTTATACCTAAGATTAATTTAAGAAAAGTTTTAATCTTTTAATATATGATACTCATCTTTAAATTCACCTCACCATTTTTCATAACCCTTGGTACTTATTGCATTGCAAAACAAAAACGAATAGTTTCTTAAATTAAAAGGTTAATAAAATAACTGTTAGTAATTTTTATTTATAAATTAATTATATACTTCACAGCCATAGTATAAAGTCTTCTACTATATTAAGCCCGAATAGTTTGATAAATTAATTGTCAAAATAGAGTAATCATAACTGTAGTTAGGAATTGCAACAGTTATAATTAGTGTAAACATATCATGGCGGAAGACAGAAAATCTTATTGTGCAAAGTAGACGTGTTTGGTAAAAGATAAGCCTGAAATTACCTCATTTAGAAAATCACCCCAAATCGAGTAATGTAACATGTAACAGTCTAAGTATATATCTTAATCCCTTTTAGTAAAAACATTTGATGTTTATTTGATCATTTTAATGACGTTTAAAACCACGATAATCTGAACCCCTTCCTATTGTTTGCTCTCTAATATGGCAAGTGAGTTTAATAATCTTTGATAAATAATTTATAATCAACATGTTTACATCAAAACAACCTTACATCCCTATATCTATAATTTGTCTTAGAATTTTGAAACCACAAGAAGTGGTAAACCCCTTTAATGTCTACAATACCACAGAAGCTTGTATTTATAGTTTTTAAAATGTAATTTAAACTTTGTAATTATGTTTAGCAAAACTTTCTTGTATAAATATAAAATATCAATTTGTTATAGAATTAGGCTCTATGTATAAGAAGCTTATATTAATGGTTAGTCTGAGAAAACCATATAATAGTTTCAAAACTTACAATATAATAATGTAGTAGAAATTTTAATATACTTGATTAAGAACAAACCAACCAAAACGTTTTATGTTACCTTAATCAATTACACTGGTCTGCGTTTTTTTTTTGTCAAAGATTTTGTAACCGTTTTTGGATAATTAATATGTGCTGATTTTATAAATGTAGCCCATTTTCTATATAAGGTCAAATTTTTTTGCTATCCGTATATTTAAAATAGTTTTAGAACGTAAGCTATACGACCCAAAATATTTGGTATAAAATATATTTTACAAGCTTAAAATTTAGGATCATATTTATTTAAAGGATCAATATAATGTTATAACAATACTGTACAAAAATCATGTCATAGTTGCGCGCTAGGCGGCCTCAGGGGCCTCAATCACTCTTAAGATATCTAATTAGTAAGTGTTTGTTATTTATCTGGGTGCGACCTTTACTAATTTTATATTGAACAGAAAAAAATGTAAAAACGACCCAGACAGGTTCTGTCATATATGTGGAGAAGTCACTTTACCTAATCGTAGGTCTAACATCACGAATTTTGTGAAAAAAATGATCTAGCCTATTTGGGATTCAAATAGTCCCTGAGCCAGTAATAAAATGAACTACATAATAAAAAAACTTTGAAAACCTTTTTAGGAGGTTCCTTTTGACGAGTCTACCACGAATATTCATACCGCCATATATGGAAGCGGCGCTTTACCCAGCCTGTCAATGTCAAATATTTCAGGTGTCAGACTGGCGAACGCGCCACTTTTTTATAAAACAAGTTTACTACAATGTTCATGACTGTAACCCTTAACATTTTTGGTACAAAAAAATGCATTTAAACTTGTCCGACAAAAAGTGACGTGTTTGCTCGGGTCCATTCTGGGGTTCCCCTAGTCTGACACCCGAAACACTTTACGTTGACAGGCCGTGGAAAGCGCCGCTTTCATATATGGCAGTATGAATATTCGTGGTAGCTTCGTCAAAAGAAACCCCCTAGAAAGATCTTAAAAGTGCTCTTATCATGAAGTTCAATTCATTGCTGGCCCAGGGACTATTTGAATCCAAAGTAGGCTGGGTACATATTTTTCAAAAAATCGTAATGTTAGACCTACGATTACGTAAAGTGACTTGTCAACATATATGACAGAACCTGTCTGGGTCGTTTTGATATTTTTTTCTGTTAATTATAAAATCCGTATCGGTCGTATTTAGATAACTTACTAATTGGATAGCTTTAGAATGAATGAGGTTCCTGAGGCTGCCTTGCGTGCACCGAGGGAGCTTAGGGCCGTATTCATAGTGCTTCCTTAAGGCGTCCTTACACCTTGAGGCACCCTTAAGGGGCCCTTAACTATTTAAATAAACACAATCACAGGAAACTTAGCACTATGTTCGCACGGCGTTGCCAATAATTTCAAAATTTTCTTTGATTTTTCTTACTTACTACTTAATTCTATTTTTACCACAGAATGAAAACTTGACCTGATCAAGCAAAATTTTATATTTTTCTGAAGCATGCAAAAATGATAATAATTCACCCAACAAAACTTTGACCTTAAAAATGTCGCAGACCAGTGTTATAATTAAAATCTCAAAAATTTAAAACATATATACACAAATTTGTAACTAATAAACTTTTTGTAATTAATTAAAATTTTACTTTGATTAATTATTCCATCGCTGGGTTTGCAGAATTTGCCCTTTTGTAATGTATTTATAAACTTTTAAAATGTAAAGCTCAAAGCATTGTTTAGAAAATATAAAACGTTTAATTTGTGCCCTAAAAAAGTACTAGCGTTAGACAAAAAAATTGTGAATTTAAATTAATTATTTTATTTAAATTATTTTTATTTTATTCTGCGTTATTATTAATGTTACAATAAATTATTAGATATGCATTTTTTTAATAATAATATTTACATACCAAATATGATTTAAATAATATTGACACCATTTCATTGTAAACCTCAATATGTTTAGGGTGGGCCCAATAATAATGAGTAAGACATTCTTTCTAAAATATTGGATTACCACTTTATGCTTCTATGACTAAAGCATTTTATTTAGAAGTTAAGAATAAATCTCTCGTTTTGACCCTTTCGATACACACAGGGTGTCCAACAATTTTGGAAACGCTCAATACTCAAAGGGTTTTGAACCAAATCGGACAAAATTCGGTACTTCAGGGTAAAACCATACTCTGAATTCAGTGTTGATATCGGCGATATTACCATATTTTCAGTTTCGCAGAAATTAATTCAAAATTTTAAAATTTAAATGAGATACCTGTTTTTATCTTATTATTAGATTCCCGCTGTTTTTAACCAACGAAGGTAAGGAAGTCAATTTTTAGTTTAAATTATTAATAGCAGAAAAGATGTTTAATTTAGTAAAAATAATATAACAGGTGTAAACCACAGTATAAACTGCGTAGGTATTACCTAATGTTTATACCTTGCAACTTTCAAACTAGTGCCTCGTCAGTTTTGACATTTAAATAAAAATAACCATTTATTGTAGAATTTTCTTGTTTATAATCTTGTATGACTTTCAAATTTTTTAATAATGAGGGTTGGGTGTTTTTTTTGTTTAGGAATTTAAATTATGTCAAAACTATTCAGCCACCAGTTTAAAATTTGCAAGGTGTAAACGGTAACTTAGGCACTTTGCACATGGGTCGGTAAAACAGCGACAAGATCGAGATTCGACGGGCTTTCGACAGTATGTAAGCATATATTCCAGATATTCGTGTTTGAAGTAGCGACAACCGTACAGAGACAAGCATACGTTTAATGGTCAATTTTTACCGTATTTTCAGCCAATGAAATCAGACGTCGATCGGAGTGCGCCGATGTTCCCCGAACCCGACCGCGACGGGGTAAAACTACCCCTTTGGATTATCCCACCGGGTCAAAGAGTGCCATAATAAAGCTCTCTAATACAAGTTCCCAAAAGCCTGAATCCTACCGAACATTATTTTACAGACAAAAAATTAAATATTTTGTTACCTGACAGGTTGACTTCTTTTGCTATTTCATTTCAAGCTCATTCTGTGTATTTTTTCGCAAATATTCTTTTAAAGTATAATTATAATCTCAGGACGTTTTTAAACCTCGTCCACAAATCTAATATTAAACAAATCCGTCTTTGATACAACAAGTTCTTGACGTAACATTAATTTTTAAGTGTAAAAACCAGACACAATTAAAATATAAATCCACTGGTGGTGCCAGGGGTGGGCGCTGTGAGGCGAGCGCCCAACCTAAATTGTTCTTGCCCGACCTGCGAAAAAGTCCTGTTCAAAAAATACCATCTCATTCTCATAAACAATTTATTTAATTCCTATTTAAGTAAGGCATCCAAATCATGCAATTCTTAAATAAATGATCTATGGTGGCAATATTAAAAATTACCAATGTGTTGCGCTATGTCATTAGACAGAGATTTTAGTGCAAAATTTAAATATAAAATAATATATCTCATCTAAAATGTTCAAAAAATTATCCGGTTAGTTTAATTAAAAAATTAAATTACAAAATGTTCATTTATTAAACAAAATTGGATATATCACTAAAGGTGGAAGTAAAATAAGTCATTACTTGGTTTTTATATCCTACTAACCAAACGACTTTCTCGAAAACCGATTGTAATAAAACAAAATTTGATTTTTTTGTTGCCGAAATGCTGGTGTGGCTTAACTTTTAAAAAATTGATTGTACATATCAAACTTGGTCGTCAACAGACCTTACCACCATTTTTATCGCCCTTTAACATTGGCTTTTTACCTTTTGAAAAACAAACAATAAATACAACTCCACACGTGAAAGGGGCTTAAAACTTTTTGTAAGATTTAATGCAAGAATGTATTTAACTCTAAAATTCTTATTATTTAACAAATTTTACCTACAAAAATGTATACTTTGCAAAAATTAACTTAAGCAGCCGTTTTTAAGATATTTGGATAAAAAGAAACGTTTTAGGGCTAGATACACAAAGTATTTCAAAAAAGATGCTGACCTTTAAGCCTGTGAATTTTTGGGGATATTAAAAAGGTTTAAATTAAAGTATATCATAAATGTCACCGGTGATATATTACTCTGAATCTTAAACGTTAAGCAATGAGGATTTAAACTTTTCTTCTTAAAATCACTTAAGGAATCACACTTTTAAAGATTAGCATCTTATTCTGAAACACCATGTGACCATGTATAGTTTCGACCTGGCCACATAGAAAGCAAATCCAGATAATTCAAAAACAGCTGCTTAAATTAAATTTTACCAGGTATCGCATTTTTAAGTAAAATTTGTTAAAGAATAAAAATTTGTATTTAAAAGTTAAACACATAGTGGCTCATAAAGTAATTTCGTTTTAAATGCCTGCTGGATAACACAGGACACCCCTCTATATTTTACAAATAAATTGAGAGCAGATTTTAATATTTCACATCCCAAGACCACCGCTAGACGAATATCGTGACAGAACAAATTATTTATTAAAAACTAAATCCTAATTGCAACTTTAAAACCCTGTTTCCCGAAATCATGCACTTTCTGATTAAGCTAAGTTTGGTTAAGTCGTTATATTCCCAAACAGCAAAAACTTTCCATTGAGCAATCCCCCATATAAGTAAAGCATGCGTGGCCACTAATTCTTGACCTTGCTGCAGAGCTGGGATATACTACCAAACAATGGTTAAGCTGTGGAGCGGACATAAAGCATCGCGAGACCCGTAAAGCATGGGGGATTGCCCAGTGGAAAGTTTTTGTTGTTTGGGTTATAGCCGCATTGGCAGCATTTTATCCGGACCTTTTAGAAACACCCAGATGTATGTCGAAAAACTATAATATATTTTAAACGTCTATTAATTTTAAAAGGAGGGGGCAATAGCACTTTTAATTGCGCCCCTGATTATACACAGTTTGCTGCCCACCCTCCAAATTTTTCCGCCGGGTATTTCCCACCTTAAAGCGCCGCCACTGTATAAATTACACACTGTAAACATAGTACAAAACGGTTCTGTAATGCATTTGTTTACTAAAGGACGCGGATTGCTATTGTCGGACACTCTAATATGCCTACGTGCTGTCGATACCTGTAAACGTCGCGTTCTCGTCGCTCAAATGAAAAAAAAGGTATCTTATTTAAATGTAAAAACTTTAAGTTAATTTCTGTGGAACTAAAGATCTGGCAACATTGCCGATATCAGCACTAAATGCAGAGTATGATTTACCGCCGTACTTAGAACCGAATTTTGTCCAAATTAGTTTAAACCTTTTTAAGATATTTTAGCGTTTTGAGACTTTTTAAATAGACTGTATAGCTCATTTTTTTTAACCTAGATTTGCTCTTACGACATCTTTGACTCATAGCTGGTAGTTTTCACTTCTACTTATACCCCTTTCTTTCTTCCCTATTCCTATATCTCCTTCGTCCCCTGTTATACTAACTTTCTCTTACCTAGGTTTACCAGACGTCCGGATTAATCCGGACAGGTCCGGATTTTTATCACTTCAAGTGCGTCCGGGCGGATTTTTCACTAACATCCGGATTTTAAAGTAGTTGTCTCTATTAACGACAAAAACAAATAAAAAGCATAATATACTAGTGTAAAAAATTGTCCATAAATGTAGCAGTGTTAATTTACCTTTGTATGTGTCCGAAATTTGACCCTTTCCGGAATATTGTTCTTATGTCTGGGGAATGGCATCCCTGCAACCCTTAGCTTTCTTAATGCCATTTAAAGAAGCGCTGTTCGTCTTATTAATAATCCTTTACCTACGGAAAGACTTTCTTCTCTTGCCCATTGTCGACTTGTAGAAGATCTGTCGCTCTTAGCTTTGCTAAAACATATAACGTCCGGATTTTTTAAAAGCTTGTCCTGGATGAAAAAGTTTTCATCTGGTAACCCTACTCTCACCTAAAGCTGCTGTTTTTAGGGGACCTTCGGAATAAATATAGGTGGAAAAAGAGAACTATATATCTAGAAAGGGTCAATAGTTATGAGGTTATGTTAACAATTCTTCTTCTTTAAACAATGCAAAGCTATGGTTACTTTCATGGAATCGTAATTCTTTAAAACAAGTTTGTGGAATCGATCTAGGTCTAATGTGAAATGGCCCAGACTAAAAAGTCCATGCTGTAGTAGCTACAACAAAAAGCCCTAAAACTGCAATAAATTCTTTTTGTCCGTTAATTATTTATTTTATTTAAAAACAAATATATTTAAAGCCTTTTTTAGGTGCAATATGGTGTGAAATCAATTGTATTTTTTCCCTATATGCCAAAGTTCTAAAAATTTGCTAAAGAATGTTAGTTTTTTTTGTTATTCAACGTTTAGTTATATCTTAGTATTTAATGTCTAATTCACTCCTATAGGAAAAAATCATCGCTAAACCTTTCATACGAAATCTGAAGTAAATATGGAGTCACTCCCTGTATAAAATAACAATTTTTAAATTATTAGCAACATTAATATTACAGCAAAAAACAAACATATTTAAACAGTCAATTTTGCCTGCACTTGCAATAACTAAGCAAGAAACAAATTGTTTAACCACAAATCAATCATATCATTGTAAATTTAGAAGGGTTTGACTAACTCGTTTACAAAGTTCCATGAGGTCGTAAATTTAATCGGCAACATCAGCTTTTAAACAAAATTCTGTAAAACATAGCTCAACAAACATGAAGCCGTATTTCTCGGCACAGGACTGATTCAATGCTCAATATTGTTAACTATGCGTATGTGGGAGCTTTTAGCCATAACTCAATGTCGTTGTACTAGAAGCAACAAATTAGTATTGTTGTTATGCCGACATTGCTAATCTGGTATTAGCCAGAGCTTTAGCATAGACCACAGCTGTGGAGACCGTCTCACTACCCTTCATATATTAGAACACTAACCATATCATTTACCTTCTTGTGTAATACAGTGATCCTTTTCAGCTAAGATGACCTACTTTTACAAAAGTTAAGCTTTGGTTAGGTTTGTTTTTGCCAGATTAAGTTCTGATATGTTTTTAACATAAATTATACAAGGTTACCTACCTACCTAACATACAGAAACTTTAGGGGATGATTTTTATGTCATTATGAAGAAAAGTTCTTATAAACATATGTCCGCACTTGCTTCATTTCTGAGATACAGGACGGTTTTAAAGCTCAACCCAGATTAAGAAGTCGCTTTTAAGGGTTTCGAAAAGGTATGCAACAACTTCGTCCTTAGTAAATAAAACAAGTGATGGTTTTAAATAAAAACACGACTGCCTATTTATTTTAGGGCAGATAATTGTTTATGTTTTATTTTGTTTTTTTATATCAAGTTGTCTATGGGTACTTCTTTGAATAAATAAGAGTGGATTTAATTCTTTTTCTCCTAAACGAAATAGATAAAACTAAAAAGTTGCATAGTTTAATTGTGTAATAAAAAAATATAAAAACTTTATAAAAGTCAGTGGGGTACTTTTTTTCCCAATAATACTATTAGCCCACTAAGACTATACTGGATCCAGTAATATTAATCGCTTTACAAGCGCCTTATTACATTAAATAAGTGTACGTTAAGGAGGAAAAAGGGGTTACTCTCCGCGTTTTTAGACGTTGAAGGGACTTTTAATAATACCTCCTTTGATGCCATATGTAAAGCAGCTAAGCAATTCTGGGTCAACGACACTCTAGTCGACTGGATACATAGCATGCTAAAGACAAGAAATGTCACAGTCGCGCTAGCTGGGGCAAGCGTCAAGGCAAGAGTCGACAGAGGATGCCCGCAGGGGGAGTTTTATTACCATTGCTATGGCTTCTCGTAGTAGACAGCCTGCTGGCCCAGCTAGAAAAAATGGGTGTTAAGGTGGTGGGATTCGCTGATGATACCTGCATTGCAGTTCAAGGTGATCACGCCCCAACCCTAAAAAGTAAGATGCAAAAAGCACTTAGCATAGTTGACGAATAGTACGGTCTCTGCTTCCTGAGGGTCAACCCTGGGAAAGCGGAGATTGTCCTATTCACAAAAAGAGAAGGATACTTATTAAATCACTTCAAATTCAAGGCGAGGATATTGCATCTAAGGACCAGGTTCGTTACCTTTACCCTTGACAAAAAACTCAGCTGGAATAAACACATCCGTGTACAAACAGAGAAGACTAAAAATAGCCTCTGGGCGTACCAGCGGATGATAGGTAAAAGCTGGGGGCTTAAGCCAGAAGTGGTCATTTGGATCTACTCTGCGATTATGATCCCACAGCTAACTTATGCATCGGTCGTGTGGTGGCCGGCAGCCACCAAGACCATTAACAAAAGCAGAATGGAGAAGGTGCTCAAACTAGCGTGTTTGGGCATTACGGAGGCATTCCGTACTACCCCCACAATGGCCATGAGCTACCTATTCTGCTTAGAACCCCTGACATTAAAGCTAAAGAGAGGCGATTAAAACTGCTTTTAGACTTAAAATCAGGCCGAGAGTAAAAAGATAGATCATATGGTCATGCAGCGGTACTTAGGAAGGTGTGAGAAAATGATATCTCACGGACTGAGGGCTCCGATGTCATACCGAAAATCTACCACTTCCACAGAAAATATAAAACAAAGATCCCGGACAGAAATTAATGAACGGATCATATGAACGACATTCTCACATCTGAAGGACTTGTCTGGTACACAGATGGGCCTAAAAAGAAGTGGGACTGGAGCTGGTATTTAAGAAAACCAAGGATGGAGCTAACCTTCGCCCTTGAGATCACTCAACAGTTTAAAGAGGTGTATGCGATCTGGGCTTGTGCCAGATGGATTTTGTATAGAGACTCTCAAGACATTAGCAGAGTCCAATGCGGCTAATCTAGTATGGTTACCAGGACACACTGGTATCAAAGGAAACGAGGCAGCGGATAGACTGGCGATAGCGGGTAGCAATAACCCAAACCTGGCAGTACCCCGCCCACCCGGCATGTCCGGTGAGGTCCTCAAGTGATGGGCCAAGGATTGGACCAAAATAAAGTTTGAGAAACTATGGTCATCGGAAACAAATATAATGCATACCAGGGCAATGCTTAAAGGTCCCTCTCAGGACCTTGCATTCAGATTACTGGGCATAAGTAGAACTCAGCTGAGGACTATTACATGCGTGGTATCTGGACACTGGTATACTAAAAGCACCTAGCCAGATCACTAAACCTTGCCGGACTAGACCTAGGGGGAATGCTACAGTTGGCACATAGCAACGACCTTAACAAAGTACCGACACTCTAAAGAATATCCCCCTACAAATGGGATCTGCGTACAATGGCCAGCGCTGGCTGAGTGCGCGGAAAATATCTTACAAAAAGACACTGTTCTAAAGTTTTTAAAAAAGTGACTTTAAACGTGATTTTTCGCTGTGCTTAGAGCTTTTGAAAACCCAAAACGTATCTCTCTCATGACCAAATCCATCTTTTAACTATTTTAATTTTCCTTCTTTTAGTCGCATCTGCTTTTTAAACCGTATGCGCTCTCTTTTACATAACTGTGATGCGTACCAAGTTTTTAAAAACAAATCTGTGGAACCACCGGCTTAATGAGTTTTCCAAAGCACAATTTAGATAGGCTCACTAGGCCAAATACAATACCACACCGTCATGTACCATTTTCTTTCGTGAGGTGACGTGCAATTAAAAATTTCAACATGTAAAGCCAGAATCGAACGAGGGTCACTTGGGTACGCTACCACAACTATATGCCTATTCTGTAAACTTTGCTTAAGGCAAAAGATGTATTTTATCGTTTTTATTAATATAACTTTTAAAAACCTTTATTTTAAATTGGTGTTTTTATATTTCTTTGTAGTAAGACTATCAAAGATACTAATTCGGTTATACTAACTGCCTTATGGTCTACTCAGAGGAAAAGCGTGATATAGTATCCAAATTCATCGCAGATTTTTGGCCTGTCGACTCTAGAGAATGGAGAAGTTGAGTGCCCCGCTATTCGCAGAGAATGATGATAGAGTTAAGGCAATAATAGGGATTTCCTTTTACCCGACTCTTAAATCAATAACTTTATAATAACTGTATTTTTTCTTCTAAATACAATATCTTTTTACTGTTTAATACCTATTTAATGTTAAAAAAAATTAACCGGGTGTTTCAAAATTCAATGCAAATATTATAAGGGAGCATTTTATAGGTTAAAATAGAACTTTTTTACAAAAATATGTGGTTAAATTACCCTTCTCCAAACTAAATTTATTGCAAGTTGCCTTTCTTAAAAAAATAACAAAATGATAACAATGACAATACAATGTGGTTATTTAACACAAAATTCATTTACACAGTAAATAAACATTACTAAACCAAGAACAAAGCTTAATATTTTTTTCTCTTTTAATTATATTAAATTGTTTTTCTCCGGTGTAATTTAATAAAATATATCATTTATTTTTTTCCAAAATAAAAAAAATAGATAAAATCTCCATTTTATCTACGGAGCTTAGTGCTTATAGAAGAGAAGAAAAAAGTGACAAAACTCAAAAAATACATAATTTTAGTTATGTTGGTAAATTGGCTTCAAAAATCCTATTTTTTTAGCAGAACAAGTTTTGCATAGATGTTTACTTTTATTTTCGTTATATGACGGTAGTGTCATTATTCATTTAGCGGTAAAATAAATATTTTTATTCTAGAACAAGACACTTCTTAGTTATACTTTACCATTTGAAGTGGTAACATTGTTAATTCTTACGAAAACTTTTATTTTGAAATGTGTCACAGGTACTTTTCAATGCTTTTAAATAAAAAATGTCATATTAAAAAAACACCAATAATTTAAAAGAAAACTGACATAAGTCAAAATGTTGTCCTTTTTTTGTTAAATCTGATGTCGTAGATATGTTGCCTTTGCTACTAACATAATTTAAAACAGTTACTTATTAATGTTCGTTGTTTATTATTAGGAAAAGATTAAATTTTACCGTTTAAAAGAAACAGCTAAATTATGATCTGAAAAATCATTTGTTTCTTCTAAAAAGAGTTGTTTTTTGAGTTGTAACACTTTTATTCTTGCCATATGTACAAATCTTTAAGAACACCCACAAGTCCAGTCATATTTTTAATAAATATTATAATTTTTTTTTTTTATCTTTGGACAAACCACGAAGGCTTAAAGCCTAAATACTAACGTACCGTGGTTGTCTTAAGCAAGTTAAGAGGGAGTTTGTTGACACGGGACTTAAATACTTGAAGATTTGGGGGGAAGGAAAGACCTCCACGGGAAGCAGGTTCCACAATCTAGAAACTCTAGGGATAAAAGAACGAACAAAGTGAGAAGTTCGGGGCCTGTCCAGCCGGACCGTATAGGGATGCATACGCGCAGAACCACGAGTTTCTCTGTTGGGAACCGTGAGTGGAGGAACTATACTGGACAATTCTTCAGAGCAGAAGCCATGGAAGTACCTATAAAAAAGCGATAAATCTCCCACAGCCCGACGATGGGCAAGAGAGGGAAGCCTTTCTGTAAGTGAAGGATCATTAATGAGACGAATAGCTCTTCTTTGAATAGAATCAAGAATGCTCAGGGTTGTTGGGGACGCCATGCCCCAGATATGAGAACAATATTCCAAGGGAGATCGGATTTGGGACACATATAAAGTGTATAAATTAGAAGCGGAAAAATACTTTTGGGTTCGAAAGAGAAATCCAAGCTTTTTTGAAGCTGCTGTGGCTATAGATACAATGTGTTTATGCCAGTTAAGGTAACTTTCAAATGTGACGCCCACGAGATTGAAGGTGTCTTTACTCTGTAAAACTTGGCCGCTCATAAGTAGAGAATGAGTATTTGATGACTCTTTTCGCGACAAGAAACATGACTGTGTTTTGGAATCATTAAAATTGACGAGATTTTTGGCGCCCCAATCCAATATTAAATTAAGATCCTGCGAAAGAGATATCTGCATTGCTCTGCGTTTATTTTCCAAGTCAGATTTAGTGATGGGTTTAGGAACCTGAAAACTGGAGTGAAGGTTACTATCGTCGGCAAAACTATGAATGGAATTAGTTGTGGACGAGAGAAGGTCGTTGATGTGAAGAAGAAACAATGTTGGTGCCAGAACTGAGCCCTGAGGGACTCCAGCATTTACTTGGTGAAAGCTTGAAGAATGGCCGTCCACAATAACTGATATACGTCGATCAGATAGATAACTAGAGAGCCAAGTACAGAGTTTAGTTGAAAGACCATAGGAGGGAAGTTTATTAAGAAGTGCGGCATGCCAGACCTGGTCAAAAGCTTTGGATATATCAAGAGCAACGATCTGGGACTCATCTAAAAACTCAAGAGACTTATTCCAACAGTGTGATACAAAGCTAAGAAGATCTGCTGTAGATCTTTTGTGGCGAAATCCATACTGCCTGTCGTGCAAAATTTTGTGTTTTTCTAAGTACTTAAGAATTTGTGAATTAATTAATTTTTGCATTACTTTACAAAGAACTGAGAAAATTGAAATTGGTCTATAGTTAGATGGAAGGGATTTAGATCCTTTCTTGGAAATAGGTTGAACACGTGCAGCATTCCATCTCTCCGGAAAGATACCTGTGTTGTAAGAAATTCAAAAGAGCCGAGTTAAGATTGGTGCAAGTTCTGGAGCACATTTTTTAAAACGATTGCTGGTATGCCATCCAGCCCAGACGATTTCTTGGTGTTAAGGGAGGAAAGGATACGCTTAATGTGTTTTACTTTAAAAATAATATCGGGCATTTTATGAGGAACTGGGGTAACCGTTGGAATTGGATGATTTACGGGAGGGTCAAGGGTTGAATTGGCAGCAAATTGTTTGGCAAATAGTTCTGCCTTTCCTTTAGCGGTAGAAATAATTTCATCTTCCAAAGTTAGTGGTGGGAAAGAACTGGTACAAAAATTCCTACTTATGTTTTTCGCAAAGGACCAGAAGGATTTACTGCCATTTGAGCAAGAAAGAACTTTGTTTTTAATACGATTGTCGAAGGAGTCTTTGGCTTCAGAAATTGTTTAATTGTAGTAGTTTCTTGCTTCAATGCTGGCCTGTCGGTTTTCTGGACTAGGATCCTGTAGAAACTTCTTGTGAGCCTAAACTTTTAAAATTCTGGCTTTATCACAAGATTTGGAAAACCAGGGTTTGTGATTGGATTTTTGGGGTTCTTGATGGTGTGTGGAATATAGGTTTCAATGCCCAATTGAATTGATTCAGTAAGTTGATTGGAAATTTGAGAAGGATCACGAGAAGAAAAGCAGATGGAATTCCAGGGGTAAGTGGCGAAGAAGTCCCTTAGGCCATCCCAGTCGGCTGAGTTGTAGTGCCATACGGTGCGTGGTGGCATGTATTCATTTACCTCGGGATATGCAGGGTAAGATATAGTAACTAAGCCATGATCTGAGCGACCTAGGGGTGCTGTGACAGATGTTTCATAGAGTTCGGGGTTTGTAGTAAGAAAGAGATCGAGGGGATTTGAACTATGATTTGGGACTCTAGGAAAGTAGGTGGGTTTCATAATAAGGTTGGTAAGAGAGTTACTGACTGCAAAGATTTCGGCTGCTCTGCCTTGGGGGTCAGTTTTTGAAGAGCCCAGCCAATCCTTATTATGGACATTGAAGTCGCCAAGTACGATTACTTCAGCTGATGGAAACTGAAAAATTATGCTATCGATTTTTGTTGAAAGAAAGTCAAGGAATTCGACATAAGAATTATTAGATGGGGACCGGTACAAACAGCAGATAAATTTAGTTGAAGACCTAAGGGAAAGTTTGAGCCAAAGAATCTCAGGCCTATCCGACTCAAGATTAGAAACTCGAGCACAAGCCAGATCGTTGCGGACGTAAGCACATACGCCACCATGTGGGCGGAAAGACGAAATAAATTCGTAGCCTGGGAAGTGAAGGTGGCCGGCTGAAGATTTAGTACTTATTTGTGTTTCCGTTAGAAACAGTATGTGGGGCTTAGATGACTGAAGGTGAACGGAGTTTATATTGGTGTTAAACCCACATATGTTTGCAAAAGAAATTAAACTTCTCGATGAAGGCCTCCCGGATGCACCCCTCGCCCGGAGATCCGAATGGAGGGGTATTTTACCTCCGGAATATTTTACTTCCGGGTGTGCCGCCATCATTTGTACATAGTTTGGGGGTTAAAAGGAAAAAAAGAAAAGAAAAAGAAGGAAGAAGGAAAACTGACTCACACACCCAGAACCCGAAACGTCCGTTAAGACTTCACGGGTCCTTTAAAGGGTGAGTGGGGTGGTACCTCCGCAGGCGAGAAAAGCTCCTCTACTACCTACCAATCTTTGTTGTGTGCACTAGTTTTACTAGTAGATGAACAATTAATTTGAAGATTGGGAGTCGATCTTCCATTTTTTTTTTAATTAAAAGTTTCTGTTTAAAAAGCAAAATATCCTGTAGTAGAAACTGCACCGCATTTATTTCCAGTTGTTGATCCATTTCTAAATTATCTAATTATCACATACCTCTGAACATACAAACTAGTTATTCGATACTTGTTAAAATTAAACGTATAATCAACCATTTATTTACACCGTATAATCATAATCAACAATAATTATTGCTACTAAAACTCTACCGGACCTAATACTACTACCGTTTAAGCTTCGACTTTTGCCTGAACACACTATTTTTGCGTTTATTATCAAAATAAATAAGACAATGCGGGCAGCATTCCGCGTTCTAGTACTAGTATCTAACTTTATTCGTTTCGTTTATGCCCCGGCTGAGAAAAAAGTTTTGATATTTTACGTTGCGTTAGAGTAATTTAGAAGTAAGTTTTGAGCAGACTATTTAGAAGTTAGTTTTAAGCAAAGTATCTAAAAGTGTTGTAACGGGATTAAAGTAAATATCTGACATTAAATTAAATTTAACAAAATTGTTCTTTTTTGTTTATTTAAAGAGTGGGCACGTTTCCTTGTGCCCTTTAGTACTAGCCGCCACTGCATTTTATGTAAATACAAACAATATGTCATTATAACAAATACAACTTTATGATCAATATGTTTTACACAATAACAATTTATAATCGATACATCACTGGTGTTGCTAATTGGACATTAAAGATCACATAAATAACTTTAATGCAAATTTTATGTTTTAATGACATTACAAACTTTACAATATACATGCAATACATTTTTATGGCTTGAAATATGACCAGTAATATACATTAAATAATAAGGCAACAAAATACAGGGATTTTATTTTTTTGTCAATAACATGACTTGAAAATTACTTCTGGTTTAACCGGAAGTAACATAAACTTTCTTATTTTACATACAAGTACCTACTTTTTGTTCTATATTTGTATTTTGTATAAAAATCCTTTTTATTGATATATCATACAGGGTGTTTAATTTTAAAATAGCGGCCAGAAAAGATTTTTAAAGAAAATCAAGTACTGCCATTATTTCCGAGAAATACATTTTTTGCTAAGTGGGCTGTAAAAATAAAAAATTACCCATTTTTTATAGGTAGTGACACATTTTATTTTCTTTAATTAATTACTTAGATTTCGTAATTTCAGTTTTTAATGTAATTAATGAGAAAAAATACATAGTTTGACATACATTTTAAATGGAAACACCCTATTTTATTTTATTTTTAAATTCTACACTTAAATCTCTTTCTAATGACATAACATACATATTGTTTATTTTCAAGATGGCGGTCATCGATCATATAATGACGACATCCGAATAACCGAATTCTCTAATAAATGATCTATAGCCGCCCTCTTGAAAATAAACAATATGGTGTAATATGTCATAAAAAAATGATTTAGGTGTAGAATTTAAAAAATAAAATAAAATAGGGTTGTTTTTGTTTAAAATGTTTGTCAAATTTTAATTTTTTTTTTTTTTTATTAATTACATTAAAACTAAAATTTCGAAATCTAAGCAATTTATTTAAAAAATGGAATATGTCACTACCTATGAAGAAAAATAGGTCATTCTTTTATTTTTACAGCCTACTTAGCAAAAAATATATTCAAAGAAGAAATATTGGCGGTACTTGATATTCTTTAAAAAATTCTCTGGCCACCATTTTGAAAAGAAACACCTTGCATGGTATATCAATAAAAAGGAAATTTTATACAGTATACAAATTTTGAAGAAAAACTAGGTACTTATATTTATAATAAGAAAAATTATGGTACTTCCGGTTAAACCGCAAGTGGTTGTGATATAATAATTAAACATTTTATTAGTTCCACTTAAAAACTGCAAAAAAAAATGGTGGGGGGTAAAAACATCCTGTGTTACCCAGTATATTAGTATATTAAAAGGTGATTATACACAAAAATTATTAAAAAAGGTTTATATAAACATTGGTCCGAAAATGCATTAGTTAAAAAATAAAACGTTTAAAAAAATGTTTTTTTTTAATATCTTAAACATCCCTTCATCGATTTTTGTAAAAAAAATGCTATGGTATTTGCACTGGACAAGAAAGGAAAAAAACAACCAGAAGCCAAAAAATGCACGAAAGCGTGCGGCGTATATTTTTTGGTTAAAGTAATCGATTAGGTATAATTGAGACGCCACTGGACTGTTTAAATATATTTAATCAAGTTTTGGGCTAAATTTTTCCCTTTATACTTTAAATACTTCTGCCAAAAACCGATTTTTTTATATTACACCCTGTATTTTGCAAACAATGTACTTCCGTACCTTTGTTCGTAAAAACATTTTTATATATATTTTTGTGTAGAATCACCCTGCATAGAGAAAAAATATTTAAAAAAAAATATTTAGAGTGCAATAAATTTGCTCTTGGATAAAGCAGTCACATAACAGGAATCATGTGACCGCTAGTTTACTGACACACTATATTCAAGGCGTAGGGAACCTCCCGCACATATCTGTGTTGCATACCAATTTTTTACACAGTGGTTTGTCATTGCCTTCTGTGAGGTGACGAGCTATTCAAAATTTAGATTAAAGATACTGGGATTGAACGTAGGTCGCTTAGGTGAGAGGGGTTGGTACACTACTCCTACAGCACGCAGGTCACACTTTTTGACCACCTTGCAAAGTATGTAATAATACCTTTGTGGCTAGTAAGCAGTTAAAGCAAGGCAAGGAACGTAAACGTATCCGTATTAATTGAAAGCTGCGCATGCTTATTATAAATTTTCTCGTCGTAAGGAGTTACGTCAAACGCAACGCTAGGGATTTCTACGTGCGTTCAAAACGCAACCTGGCCGAACATTCCAACCTATTGAACCGAAGGGACACGAATAAATATCGATATCGAGTTTGGCCTGTTCGTAAAGAAATCACTAACTAGTCAGCGCCATTCCTATATAAAAAAGTAAGGTTAAGTTCTCAGTTGTCTAAGCCTGTTATCTTGCTTTAACTCTATTTTAACCATTTGGAGTAGAAACAACGTAACGTATATTTTAAGTTTACGTCGGTCACATACGTCAACGTCTTTGGTTTGCTTAAACTGTCCATTATTTAAATTTTTAAACCCTGATGCAAAAATTTCTTTTTAAAACATTGATGTGTTACCGTTTTTCATCATAAATCTGAATTTGATTAGAAAAAGACAAACTTTGAGGAAGATTTATAAATATGGGCAAAGTGCCTAAACTGCATAGGAAAATCGATTTCCGCCAAAAGACTTAAAGCATTTTTCTCAGTTTTATTCATATGAATTTAACAATAAAACTGTGTTTTACTACCCCAAGAAATTCAGTCTGTTCGCTTCGCCCAAACAGCGGTTTTGATTGTACATTTTACTGCCCTTTATTTGTTTAATTCCGCTGTTGATATTTGTCTAGCAATTCCAGTTAATTCAAAAACAGCTATTACCTAAGCTTTGTAGCTTCTGCGCTCAATGTTGAAGTTTAATGATGCGGAACAATGACATAGTTTTCGTTTATTAAGAACCGTTACACCGCTTGTTCGAAAGGGGCTGGTAAATTGCCATGAGTGTCTTAATCCAACAGTAAATTGAGCCGGGATTTGGATTTGGCTACTGGCTCAAATTAAATTTTTGCCCAAAACTTTTATACGGGGTTATTTTTAAATTGATATTTTCCTTTTAACACTGTATAGAATGCAAGGAAATAAAAAATAAATAAATAAAATTGTGTCCGAAAATGCTTTCTCTTCTAGATACAAGGGGGTTAAAGTTTTAAGAAAAGTAAATCCTTTTTGATCATAACTTCCTGCCACTTCAGATATTTTCACAAAAGTTGGTACACTTCTTTTAACCATTTCATTAAATTTTTTGCTGGAATAGTTTTAAAAAATACCAGTGGAGTATAAACAGGATTTGTATTGATTTTTTTAAAGAAAAAATAGTACGACACTGGTTTCTCTTTGAATCAACATTATTTTTGAAATACCCATTTTCTTTTGGGTGAATTTGGTAACTTATTATTTTTCCTTAAGACGAGCGGTTTTCGTTTTTTGATGACATGGTAAAGTAGCTAAAATCTGATATGGTGTTTTACTTCTAAAATAGGATTGTGACTATGTAATAGCTTTTTAAGAGCAAAAACTTTTTAATGACACAACTTGAACACCCTGTATTTCGAGAAAAAAGCATTTTCGGACATAATTTTATTTCAAAAATTTTCTTATTTTTGTCCACTTAATACAGTGTTAAAAGGAAAATACCAACCTAAAAATAACCCTGTATACAGTGTGTCAATTTAAAAATGACCACCCTTCATATGTAATGAAAAGCAACAATACGTAAACTTTGTTTTCTAAAAAACACTTTGTACGCTTTATTTTAAAGAACTCTCTAGGGGTCTACCTTGTTTTAAGAACGTTCTATGGTATGTTAAGGACACCAATAGTCAACGGCTATTGGTTTTTTCTCACTCATAAGTGCTGTCTTTCTTTACCGACTATGGCTAACTTTGTTTACCTACCACTTGGATTATCGAAAGTCACTAACTTCAAACATTATTTTTAAAAAACGAATACCGCTTACTTATGTTTTTTTAATACTTGTTATATCTTCAATTAATAATTCATAGTTTTTGAAAACAATCGCAAGAAAAGTATGGTTGTTATTAAATAAAATGCTAACTTTTACCACGGTCAAAATAAGGAATTCGTGTTAAATGTAGGCGAGGTCCGGGAAGCCCCGTCCACCTAAGCAAAGGAGGAGGGTCGATAATCGAAGATTTTCCTACCATCAAACACTCGAAAAACCGAAATTTAATTTCAACATTGTCATGAACTTTTGTTTAGTTCAGGATGTATATTTTTTCTTTTATAAGATTTACTTATCCAATCATACAGCAAGTATCAGATATTTGAACTCAAAAAAGGGTGTTTCGCTATTTTCGTACGTTTTTGACGTTTTTTAATAGTTTGAGAGCTATTTCACTTAAAAGCGTTTTGTGAACCATATGTATTTTGACTTCCATGAATACTACTCTTGCTTGCTTGCATTTCAACACTATTTTGATTTGGTTCATAGTGCTCCTCTTTACATAGTATAAAATAAAATCCCCTTTTCTGTCTGTCTGTAATAAGTATGATGCTTAGATCTTTGTAATTTCCTAACAGATTTTGATGCGTTTTTTTTAAATATATAGAATGATTCAGAAGGAAGAATTATATGTATATTAATATCTTAAAGAACATATACAGAGTGTCTAAAAATATTTTTTATTATATTAATGATGCAAATTAATACTTTTTTATCATAGTAACGTTTGAATGTTTACCGAAGAAAAAATACGTTAACCTGCATCCAAAATATTTTTCTTTTCGACGACTGAAGGATTAAAAGCGGTTTCGCGGAGCGCAAATAAGCAATGACGATGGACGGCGTTACCCGCTGGGAGGGGCTTTCTGGACCTCCCCTACGATTTCAATTGCTAATTTTTTTAAACTTAGCACCGCAAGAACTATTGAAAAAATATTTTATACAGGGTGAGCCAAACACATACGTCCAAACTTTAAAAGGTAATTCTACACTAAAAATATTATATAAAATATTGTTCTAAACGTCTTAGTTTTCGAACTACAGGGTATTAAATTTTTAAAAAATATTGTTTTTTTATAATACCTTTTATACCAATTGAGATATTTTTAAAAAATTTGGAAAACGCCTTTTATGCACCAAAACACATTTTTTGCATACCAGAAAAAAAATTAATTTATACTAGTGTCGTCCATGAGGAGTTTAAAGTAAATATTAAAAAAAAAACAGGTACGCCACTGCATTTTTTATGTAAAAATTAATTTTTAAAATTCTTATTAAGTTTGAAACAAATTTGATTTCTTGACTTTTTTATTTGAGGCACGTTTTCGCGTAAATAAATAAAAACAATTTCTCGGCATGGTCAAATCCGTTTGTAAATAAGGAATAAATATCCATAAAAATTGACCATGCCGAGTAATGGTTTTTATTTTTTTACGCGAAAACCGTGCATTAAATAAAAAAATCAGAAAATCAAATCTGTTACAAACCTAATGGAAATTTTAAAAAATAGTTTTATTTTAGAAAAATGCAGTGACGTATCATTTTTTATTAAAAAATATTAACCTTAAACCCCTCATGGACGACACTGGTAAGTATTAATTTTATCTTATATGCTTATGTGTTTTGGTGCATAGAAGGCGTCCCCAAAATTTTTTAAAAATATTTAAATTGGTATAGCGGGTATTAGAAAAAAACAATATTTTTTAAAAATTTTAACACCCTGTAGTTAAAAAAACTCAGACGTTTAGGACACATTTTTATATAAAGTTTTTTTCATATTTTTAGTGTATAAAGGAACATTTGGGGTATATTTATTTCAAAATTAATAGATATTGAAGAAAAAGTGTTATACCAGGGACTGTTCTTAAAGGTCATTTAATTGCCTTTTCAAAAATACCATACACTTTGATCTGACTTTGCCAAAAATTCGTGTCTAGGAGGCAAAAATACACCTAAACATATATGTATTACATCCTTGGTAAGAGTAAAACTAGACTTTTTGTATAGTACGTTCAGAAAAATAAAAAAATATATTTTACATATATTTTGGACGAACACACACCCGACTTTATTAGTAGCAATGTTAAAATATTTAATCAAAACATCAACTAAAACTGCTATTGCATTTTTTTAGATTTTGCTCTCAAATTAAAATAAAACTCATTTTTAAATTCAAGGCATACGTACCTCTTGTTACAGGATGTGTTAAAACTCACTACAAATATTTTAAGGGCGGATTTTTGAGGTCCGTCCAGTTGGACTCTCCTTTTTTCAAACATGTTTTCCAAAAACGCACCTTCTCCAAAGTTAAAAACATCATTATCATCATCATCAAAAAAGCATAAATTACCGCTTTTATGCATCATTTTGCAGACTTTAATTTAATAAGTTTAAGACAATGTCGCTTTTAGAACTAGATAAATTGTAACCAAAAATCGTGTAAAACACAAAGTTTGTAGGTTCATTATTCTAAAAAAATAACAATTACCGTAAACGGGCGAGAAATTTACAAATTTAATCAAATAGCGCGCCCGCCAAATGTAACCCATCTCGACTAACCAAATTAAAATTCTCTACTCTGCACTAAAAGCAACGTTACATTGCAGCCGACCTCTCTTTATTCTAGATCTAGCTTAACTTCCTTCGGGTAAAATGTTTAAAGTTTATATAAGCATATTCTGTTTTTCATTTCATTCTTTAAATATTCTTTGTGTTTTTAAGAGCCCAGTTTATTTCGACCCAGTTTTAAACACCACAAAAATTTTTTAAAGAATTTTTAAATGTTGTTTATAAGGAAACTAACTAAAAATACATTGGTGTTTAGTATTTCTTTAAAGAAACAATTTCTTTTATTTTAGTCGTCTCGCCCTAACATATGTTTGTTGTGTGTCCCCGAAAGTATTTTATTCATGCATTCAATTTATAAACCCAAGTAATAATCGTAATTTCTTTTGAATAGAATTCTTTGTGTTACACAGGATTACTACGCAGTACATATGGTTACTGCGCGGTACATAGGTTTACTGCACAGTTCTGCTTGGACAAAAAACACCGACCAAACATTACCGAATACTTCGTATACAGGGTAATCGATCCTAAGTCGGCATCACCGTTTAATAGATATTTTAAAAAGCTTTAAGAAAATAATACATTTGATATGTGTATCTCCTATATTTTTGGAAATATGGCCATCCAAATCTGCAATGTATGTTAAATTTCCATTATCTCTACGGCTCTAAGATATAAACACTAAGTTTAGTGTAGTAAATAAAATGGGCATTATATCTACTATCTTTTAAGATTTAGATCATATTTCCAAAACTCTAAGAAATAGACATATTAAAAGAGGCATTTTCTTAAAGATCTTTAAATTATTTGTTTAATAGTGATGCAATATACAGGGTGTTTTATTTAAAAATGCCAATTTTTTATTAAATTCCGGCGAATGGCCATATTTCCAAAACTATTCAAAATTGGATATATCACATGAACTTTTTTAAAGCTTTTTGATAAATCATTCAAATGGTGATATATTATACATGATGTTTCATCAAGAAAAAGTAATTGTTCGGCAATAAATCTAAAACCTAATGTTCAATTGTTTTCGGTTGGCTGCACGTTAATCAGCAAAAAAACTGGAACTTCACTAATTTAACCGACTTTGTATTACCAATAATAAAGAAGTTAGCAATAGTGCCGACTTAAGTTTGATCACCCTGTATTAAAAAGATTTCCAAGAGATTAAGAATACAGTACAATAATAAAACATACATTTAATTACAGACCACTCTAAAAAGTATCCTTACAAAGAAGAGACCGGACAAAACCGTAATAATATCTACTACCCTTAAAAAACAATATTATATTATACAAAATTATTAAATTTAAATGTTGCTTTTAGAGTTTTTGATTTAAAATCAGTGAAGAATAAAACATATTTTGCCATGGTTACCACTTTAATATTTCCACACTTCAGCAAACCTAATATAACGAAGGTTTAACAATTAAATGCCGCAAAAGCACCGAAATCTGGTTTGTCCCATAAAATTTAAAACGTTATTTTGTAAAAATAATACTTTTATGAATAATAGCTCCCTTGCCTATAGAGTTATTTTTCAATTTGAGCAGATATTGATTCTGTTTTAAAAGTTATTAATAACCGAACCAAAGCTATTTCTTTAATAAAATGGTCAACATTTAATACCGGACATGGTACAAAATCATTTTATTTAAAATTACAAAAATGGTAGGCTGCAAAATTATTATTTTTATTCTAAAAAGCATATGTATTTAATTAACAACTTTTACAAAAGGCACAAATGTGTTTTCAAATATTTTTAAATCCGTTTTTAATACCTCCAATTTATACAGAATCAGCCAGTCAATTATACAAATAGGCAATGCGTGAAAAAGAGACAGTCTAACGCGAATACCCGGCCTATAAAAATTTCGGTTTAGGTGACTAAAAGTGCTTGTTTTGTTATTACATTACAAGCCAATATACCTTAAAATAGCTGATGCGATATACAGTGCATTCTTTTTATTTTTATCTTTGGACAAACCACGAAAGCTAAAAGCCTAAATGCTAACGTACCGTGGGTGTCTTAAGTAAGGTAAGAGGGAGTTTGTTGACACGGGACATAAATACTTGAAGATTTGGGGGAAAGAGAAGACCTCCGCGTCCAGCAGGTCCCACATTCTAAAAACTCTCGGGATAAAAGAACGAACAAAGTGGAAAGTTCGGGGCCTGTCTAGTTGGACCGTATAGGGATGCATATGCATGGCACCACGAGTTTCTCTGTTGGTAACGGTGAGTGGAGGAACTATACTGGACAATTCTTCAGAGCAGAAACCATGAAAGAACCTATAAAAAAATCGATAAATCCCCCACAGCCCGACGATGGGCAAGAGAGGGAAGCCTTTCTGTAAGTGAAGAATTATTATTGAGACGAATAGCTCTTCTTTGAATGGAATCAAGAATTCTTAGGATCGTGGGGGACGCCATGCTCCAAATATGAGAACGATATTCCAAGGGAGGTCGGATTTGAAACACGTATAAAGTCTATAAATTAGAAGGAAAAAAATACTTTTTGGCTCGAAAGAGAAATCCAAGCTTTTTTGAAGCTGCCGTGGCTATAGATACAATGTGTTTATGCCAGTTAAGGTTACTTTCAAATGTGACGCCCACAAGATGGAAGGTGTCTTAACTATGTAAAAGTTATTGATGACTCTTTTCGCGACAAAGAACAGGATTGTCTTTTGGATGCATTAAAATGGACGAGATTTTTGGCGCCCCAATCCAATATTAAATTAAGATCCTGCGAAAGAGATATTTGCATCGCTCTGCGTTTGATTTCCAAATCAGGTTTAGTAAAGGGTTTAGGAACCTGAAAACTGGAGTGAAGGGTACTATCGTCGGCGAAAGTATGAATTGAATTAGTTGTGGACGAGAGAAGGTCGTTGATGTGAAGAAGAAACAATGTTGGTGCCAGAACTGAGCCCTGAGGCAATCCAGCATTTACTTAGTGAAAGCTTGAAGAATGGCCATCCAAAACAACTCATATACGTCGATCAGATAGATAACTAGAGAGCCAAGTACAGAGTTTAGTTAAAAAACCATAGGGGGAAGTTTATTAGGAAGTGCGGCATGCCAGACCTGGTCAAAAGCTTTGGATATATCAGGAGCAACGATCTGGGACTCACCTAGAAACTCTAAGAGACTTATTCCAGCAGTGTGATACAAAGGAAAGAAGATCTGCTGTAAATCTTTTGTGGCGAAATCCATACTGCTTGTCATGTAAAATTTTGTGTTTTTCTGAATACTTAAGAATTTGTAAATTAATGAATTTTTTCAGAACTGAGAGAATTGAAATTGGTCTATAGTTAGATGAAAGAGATTTAGATCCTTTCTTGAGAATAGGTTGAACACGTGCAGCTTTCCAGCTCTCCGGAAAGATACCTGTGTTGTAAGAAATTCGAAAGAGCCGAGTTAAGATTGGTGCAAGTTCTAGAGCACATTTTTTTAAAACGACTGCTGTTATGCTGTCCAGCCCAGACGATTTCTTGGTGTTAAGAGAAGAAAGGATACGCCTTATGTTGTTCACCTTAAAAATGATATCGGAGATTTTATGAGGAACTGGGGTAATAGCTGGAATTGGATGATTTACGGGAGGGTCAAGGGTTGAATTGGCAGCAATTGTTTAGCAAATAGTTCTGCCTTTCCTTTAGAAATAATTTTATCTTCCAAAATTAGTGGTGGAAAAGAACTGGTACAAAAATTTCTACTTATGTTTTTCGCAAAGGACCAGAAAGATTTGCTGCCATTTGAGCAAGAAAGAACATTGTTTTTAATACGATTGTCGAAGGAGTCTTTCGCTTCAGAAATTGTTTAATTGTAGTAGTTTCTTGCGTTAATGCTGGCTTGTCGGTTTTTCGGACTACGATCCTGTAGCAACTTTTGGTGAGCCTGAACTTTTAAAATTTTAGCCTTATTACAAGGTTTGGAAAACCAGGGTTTATTTTGGATTGTTTGGGGTTCTTGATGGTGTGTGGAATATAGGTTTCAATGCCCAATTGAATTGATTCAGTTAGTTGATTGCAAATGTCCCTTAGGCCATCCCAGTCGGCTAAGTTGTAGTGCCATACGGTACGTGGTGGCATGCATAGATTTACCTCGGGATGTGCAGGGTAAGATATAGTAACTAAGCCATGATTTGAGCGACCTAGGGGAGGTGTGACAGATGCTTGATAGAGTTCGGGATTGGTGGTAAGAAAGAGGTCTATGGGATTTAAACTATGATTTGGGGCTCTAGGAAAGTAGGTGGGTTCCATATTAAGGTTGGTAAGAGAATTACTGACTGCGAAGATTTCGGCTGCTCTGCCTTGGGGTCAGTTTTTGAAGAGCCCAGCCAATCCTTATTATGGACATTGAAGCCGCCAAGCACGATTAGTTCAGCCGATGGAAACTGATAAATTATGCTATCGATCTTTGTTGAAAGAAAGTCGAAAAATTCGACATAGGAATTATTAGATGGGGACCGGTACAAACAGCAGATAAATTTAGTTATAAATTAAGACCTAAGGGAAAGTTTGAACCAAAGGATATCGGACCTACCCGACTCAAGATTGAAAACATGCCAGATCGTTGCGGACGTAAGCACATACGCCACCATGTGGGTGAAAAGACGAAATAAATTTGTAGCCAAGGAATACAAGGTGGCTGGTTGAAGATTTAGAACTTATTTGAGTTTCCGTTGGAAACAGTATGTGGGGCTTAGATGACTGAAGGTAATGGTGAACGGAGTTTATATTGGTGTTAAGCCCACATATATTTGCAAAGGAAATTAAACTTCTCGATGAAGGCCTCCCGGATGCACCCCTCGCCCGGAGATGGAGGGGTATTTTACCTCCGGAACATTTTACTTCCGGATGTGCTGCCATCATTTGTACATATATTGAGGGTAAAAAGATAAAATAAGACAAGAAAAAGAAGGAAGAAGGAAAACTGACTCACACACCCAGAACCCGAAACGTCCGTTAAGACTTCACTGGTCCTTTAAGTGAGTAGGGTGGTACCTCCTCAGGCGAGGAAAGCTCCTCTACCACCTACCTTCTTGAATGTCCCTCCTTTTATTTTTTGAACTGATTAATTAAAAAAGTTTAATTTTGAGATAGAAAATTATTGCATAAATACTATATGTTAGAGTGAAATTGACAGATGAAAATTTTAATATGGCGACTAGGCACTATCTTGAGGAAAAAATAAATAGAGAGGGGGGTCTTGTGGCACATAATTTGAAAGCCCCTGACTAGTACTTTATAACCCTCACATATAAAGTCAATAACTTTATCTAATAGAAAATAGACGTATTTTAAAAATTACGTAAATACCTTATTTGGACTGGCCATTTATCCAAAAATAATAAAGTAAGATGAACAAAATGTGATACTTTCTTTAAGCTTTTTAAGATTATTTTTAATGGTACTATAATATACAGGGTGCTTTATTAAAAAATATATACTTTTTTCTACCCTGTATATTATCATTAAAATATTTTTTAAAGAGCTTTAATCGTTTCGGAAATATGGCCATACAAATCAGGTATTTAGGTAATTTCTAAAAGTACCACTCATTTTGTACTGGTTAAAGGTATTGACTTAATATTCTAGGGTTATAAGTACTCGTCAGGAGAGCTTTAAAAAGGGTATGTTACAATTTTTATTTAACTTTTTTTTTTTTAAGATGGCGCACATCTGTCAATTGTACTGTAAATTATAGTATTTATGAATAAATTTCATAATTAAGAGTATTGCATTTTTAAATTTATCCGTTCAAAAATAAAAGGGAAGTAAGGATATTAAAAAAATGCACAGTATGGATAATGGAAATATACAAAGAGATAAGCAGATAGATAGATAAAGAGCTGTATTTCAAAAACAGTGAACACTATGGAAATGTTTGGTAAAAAAATGAAACCTTTTTGTAGCTAAAAATGAAGTAAAATTACTTTAATAACCCGCAAATATTTGACGGAAATCAAAGACAAAATAGCCATATGTAGTATGTATACAGGGTGTACGCTAATTAATGGTACACAAAAACCAAATATTTCTTATGTCAAAATATCAAGATTTATTTGGTTAAATCTTGATATTTTGACATATATCTAATAAGGAAATACAGGGTGTCGAAGTGATAAAAATATTTTAATACTTCTTTTTCAATAATTTTTGATATGTTTTAAATACTACACTATTAAAATTTTTCTAAAACGCCCCAACTTTTTGGTGCTACTGTGTATGTACTATCCAAGTAAACCAGTAAACTCCCGCATGCTTTCTACACAAAAAAGGTATACTTTGTAAGAATAGCTCCGAGCAACCGTTTTCAAGATATTTGCATTTAAGTGGCTATGCTATTCAAAACAATTTAAAAATTATCGAAATAAATTAAAAATAACTTTTTTACCTTGACACCCTGTATCTTCCCTATTATCAACTTTTGGATATACAAGGTATGTTTGGTTAAATCTTAATATTTTGACATAAGATATCTGTGGTTGTTCTCTGCACCACTAATTAGCAAAAGTCTGTATACTTGACTATTATTTTCCTAATTATCTATACAGGGTGTCCGGAAACTATACTGCTAAATTTTAGAGGTGAATCTCTAATAAAAAATAAAACGAATAATAATAATAATAATAATAATAAAATAAATATATGTCCTAAAAGTCAAGGTGTAAGAATCAAGAGATCAAATCTGTTTAAAACTTATAGAGAACTGAATCTAATATTTTTATTTTAAAAATTGCAGTGGCTTACTATTTCGTTTAATAATTTTTATTACAGAAAAACTTTTACGGACGACACTGTTTAATATATTTTTTTTCTTTACGCCCAAAATATTTTTAAAAAATTAAAAACATCTTTTAAATTTTTAAAAAATATCTTGATTAGAATAAAAGTTATCATAAAAAATTATTTCCTTAAAATTTTAAAACCGCATAGTTTTTTCCTTTTTTTTATTGAAAATTTACCCCTTAAAGTTTCGCATCAAGGTTACTGGACAGTCTGTTAAAAACTTTTTACAGCATCTAAAATTAATTCTAATTGGCCAATGTTCTGACACCATCTTTCTTCATATTGTTTTCATTATAACATAACGCATATTAACGCATTATAACAATACGCACGTTTTTATTTATTTTGTTTCCATGCACTGGTATAGCAAAATAACTAAAAAATATGGTCTTTATTGATACTAGCGTCAATCTTCAATAGCCAATTGCTGCATAAAATTTAACATTTTTTTTAAATAATAGTATCAAGTGGTCTTTTGAACAAAACCAGTTATTGTTAGCAGTTAAACAAAGGCATTTGAGAATGATTCTCTTTACAACTGACAAAATTCAGAATGGTTGCGTTCGCATGATAAGAGTATTTGGTATTCTCAACCGTTAAGGGGATCATATTTAGGTTTCATTTAATATATCATGGTATTGATTTACTATTTTGTCATTATACTGCGTGACCCAGCTGTCAGCTGATGAGTTTCTAGTCGGCTAAGATAACATTTTAAAACTTAAAGAAGTTCTATAGCGTGTCTTTGGAAATTTTTACCAAATCAAAAAATTTAATTACCTATTAACTTTACGAAAAAAGTGCCTCTTCATAAAAAGTCCTGCTTGATAAGAAAATACATTTTCAGAGAAATAATTGTATTATGGATGTACAGGGTGGCTTAAAAATACTTGTTTCCAAATGAATATACAGGGTATTTTCTAACTACGGCACGGAACTTTAAAGTGTGATTTTTATGTCATTTTTAGAAAAAGAAAAGTTTCTATAAATATATGTCCAGAGTTGCTTCGTTTCTGAAATACAGGTCATTAATTAAAGTTATGAAAAAAATCGATATTTTATAAATATCTGAAATACCTTTTAACCGATTTGGTTAAAATTTTGTACGTTTGTTTAATTTAATTAAGCATTTTTAAAGCTCCTAGATTGACCGTATTGGGTCCAGTAGCGTCTTAGTGGGCACAACAGCCAATATTATTGAACGAAAAATATAGGTCACTGGCGTTTTATGTGGTTTTTATATATTTATATATTTTTGTAAAGCAACTAAAAATGCAACTTTTTAGTGCCATACATTTTTTTGTATCTGGCTTTCTTATAAGATATTAACAACACACCGATAAAAAAAAATGAACGCCCTGTATCTCAAAAACGAAGCAACTCTGGACATATGTTTATTGGAACTTTTCTTTATAAAATGCCATAAAAGATCACCCTATAAAGTTTTGTACCGTAGTAAGGAAATAACCTGTATCTTAATTTGAAAAACAAGTATTTTTAGGCCACCCTGTAGATTCAACATAAAAATATTTTTGTGGAAATGTATTTTTTCATCAAGCAGGACTTTTATAAAAAGGTACACTTTTTACGTTCACAAAAAAAAACACTTTTTGTTTTGTCCAAAATATAATGGCTTACTAGATATTTTCATAAAACCGTTTTTTTTAATTTGTTTTTTCTTTATCAGTTAATACGTTCATATTCGAAATAAAAAAAAAAGTGTTGATAGAAAATTTATAGATAATTATCTTTTAATAGAAAGGTGTAATCTGAAATTTAATGTAAATGTAAAAATGTCCGTTTTGAGCTACAGCATAAACCTGCATTTTTTTTAATGGAAACCATAGTTGGCCATGACATATCAAAAAGGCCTTTTTAAAGACTTTTCAACGATGTGTAATAAGATATATTTAAAAAATAGTTTTGGACATATTAATTTTTAAACTTGTGTGTTTTTCTAGTTGGTCGTGAAACAAGTAAACTAGTGTTGTTGAAAATTTCTTATTGTTTTTTGACAGCTTTTTCAATAAATATTTTAACTCTCATATGCTTGTGAGACTTAGATCACGTAACAATAATTATTTAAGAATATTACCAATATACGTAGTGTCTAAAAAGCAACAAATTTTGTTTAAAAAAAATAGCATTGGTATAGGTAATAATCGTAGAATTTTTGACAATTTTTAAATAGTAATGTTTCTTCTTCTTTACTTAGTTTAATTTAAAGCACTATTTTAATTATTGATGTAGTAAATTTAGTGGTTATTTGATTTTTTTACTGTTAATTGTTAGATTTTATTATTTATTTTAATCATTTTAGTTTGGTTTAAAAAAATCAATTTAAAATACCATTAATGTCTCGTAAAACGTTTTAAAATTGTTAAATAATAATAACCAAATTATTTTTTTATTTCAAAGCTATTAAAAACCCTATAATGCCTTTTGAATTAATAGATTTAAAAAAATTTGCAGTACTGAATGAGATGAAAGAAAATTCATTGTCAATAAGACTAGTTCAATTGGTGTAGTGTTATTAAAATGACAAAAAAAAAAACAAATTTAAAAAAATATTGTGTTTAAAAACTACGTTGTTTTTTTTTTTATTTAAAGTAAATCTGGTATGATTGTTAAAAAGCGTATAAAAAGGCCCTAATGGTTTCCATTAAAAAAATGCAGGTTTATGTGGTAGAGAATTTTTTTAAACTTAAAGAAGTTCTACATTAAATATCGGATTTTTCCCTTTTTTTTTTTAAATAAGATAATAATTTACAAGTTTTCTTTACACTTTTTCATCTTTTTCAAATTATGTACTACAGAAAAAAAGAAATTTGTGAAGAAAACGGTTTCCTTTTCAAAATATTATTAGCTCAATTTTGACCAAACAAAAAGTGATTTAAACTAAGCTCTAAAAACTGCAATTCTTTTCCATTTAACCATCTTTGTAGCTGCAACGGTTTCCGAGATCCCTGTACTAAACATCGAAAAAACTCACCCTGTATAATATGCACGTTTGAGGCGGATCCTCAACTAATGAAACATCAACAAGCTTTTACGACTTTTTAAAAGAGATAAGGATCTCTTCCTTTTCTTTATTCCAATTTTTCTTATGTTCTTATAGAATCTCAGCCCAAGAAAGTAAATTTTTTAAAGAATATATCAGTGTACTATAAACTTGGTCAAAAATATAAACACGTTGAATTTAAACAATATCATTTTTAGGTAACTTACTAAAAATGGCAATAAAATCAAGTTTAAAAACTTGTTTTATGAGGATTTTTTTATAACGTACGACTAATCTTTAAAAACTAATAATAATTTCTATAAAATATAAGTCTATGGGAGAACTTCTTTATTCATAACTAGAAAAAAAACAATTTTAATGTTGGTCGGTTTTTTAATATAATATTTATAATTAAGTGGTAATAGCAAGCTACTTTCTTTATTAATATATTCAAGAAACTTTTATATAAACTAAAGACAAAGTAGTTTTATTATTTTGATTTGAAAGCTTCTGGTAAAGTCGGTAATAAAACTGGCTTTACCTCGTATAGCGCTTAAGTGCCCTTAAACCTTTTTTATTAAGTAATAACCTTTATGAACATATGATTTTAGCATAAAAAGTTACAAGGACATTGTTTATCCAGTTAGGCTAGATATTTCAACCGCACAAAGAAATGTATATCATTACGTAATAAATTGTTTGAAAAGTTATTTTATATTTTCAAATCGAGACTGTGAGCTAAAATATTAAACCGCTCTTTAAAACTCTTTCTCAAGAAGACAGCCTGGGCATTAATTTAACTTTTTTTTAATTTTTAAAAATCCTTTTATTAATTTTTGTTAAATACGTAATACACATTTTCATGAAGTAAATAAATATTTCTCTTAGTATTATTTTTATGGTCTCAATTTAAAGAAGAACCACCCTTAATAAATATGTCAACACTCATTAAAAATTTGAAGAAATGCAAGAACGCGTTTTTTTTTTTTTTTTAGGGAGTCACTTTATATGTTTGTTTTCAATAGAATTGCGTCAACTCTTTGGGGACGGTGATAGCTACCCTTTAAAGTTTTAAATTGAAAAGAAATTTATTGGTGCATTGTTTTAAAGGCTATTTAATTGCTCTTTAAAGAATACATTTGAACTTCTTGATTTTGTTTTTTTGCGAAAAAATTTTACCACAAATTTTTGAGGCTAAAATATGATAATTTAACTTAACTTACCTTAGTGCAAAAGTGGATGGTTATTATAAGTGTATTGTTACAATATTTGGCTACAGGGGAAGGGGTTGGAAGGTGAGAAGTAAGAAACTGTCATTAATTTCGTTGTGAACACTAAAGGCGGACATTTGCAGTATCTTCCACAAATTAAAATAAACCAACTTTTTTAAACCACCCTTCAACTAACTTGCTTATAGGAATTGTTATTTTTCAACATATTATACATAAAAAAAGGTGTACTTGGTAAAAGTGAATTAAGGAAGCCGTTTTTCAGATATCTGTATATTTTACAACTTTTGGAAAGTTCTTTCAAAATCCTTAAAAAAATCTTCATGTGATATATCCAATGTTTCGTAGTTTCGGAAATATTGCTATACTCAGGTTCATAGTAAACTGGCATTTTTAAAATAAACACCCCGTATATTGCTTTACCATTAAATAGATATTTTAAAAAGAACTTCAAGAAAATATCACATTTGATATGTCTTTTATAGTTTTGGAAATAAGGTAATTCAAATCTAAAAATTATGTAAAGTTTTTATTATATCACAGTTTTAGGCTATAAGCAATCAAGTTTAGTGTCAGAAATTAAAGAGGGAAATATTTACTATTTTTTAGATTTGGATGGATATATTTCCAAAACTATAAAGATGCGACACATCAAATGTGGTATTTTTTAAAGCTCTTTAAAATACCTTTTTAATGTTGATACCATAATATACAGGGCGTTTTATAAATAAAAATCTTGTTTTATTTAACTCCTAAGGATGGCCATATTTTCGAAACTATGAAAAATTTGATATATCACTTTGGATCATTTTTCCGCACCTTTCAGAAACACCCTGTGGAGGATGGTGCCTTATAAAATTAACTTTCTATATATTTCGAATACAGCAGCTTTAAATCATATTTTTAAATTTGAAAAAAATGCCCCAGTTTACACACGAAGACTATAGATGGGTCTTTCTCTGGCGTACGAGCTCTTTACCTGAAAACGTTTGAATTTGCAGATAAATTGACTTTTATGTCTTTTAAATCTTGTTTGATGACGCGGCGGTATGGAGAGTAAAGAATAAAGTCGGGGGTATTTTTTGTCAGATTACTTTTCATATGGAAATAGGTATTTTTAGCTTTCAAGCGCTAAATGCCCGCACAGGTAAGCAGATTTTTGAAATATTTGCTCTAAAAACTTGTGATTACTAGCACATAGATTTTTTGTTTTAAAATCTGTATACAGGGTGTCCGGTAAGTATATGTCTAAAATTTATAATTAATAGTTTAAAAAAACTAAAAAACACGCTTTTATATGCAACCGAACTAAAAATTAGAAAATAATTTTCATTAAAAAATATTGTCATTTCATAGTAAAAAGCGTGGGATGCATTTTACTATTTTTCATAACTTTTCCATCATAGATATTTGCAAATATAATAATTATAACATTTAATATATTTATCACCCCACGCTTTTACTATGAAATGACAATATTTTTTTAATGAAAAAATTATTTTCTAATTTTTAGTTCGGTTGCATATAAAAGCGTGTTTTTTTAGTTTTTAAACTATTAATTATTTTTCATTTTTTAGTTTCTGCTACTCTGGTGCAACTAACCCTATATTTTTATTGTTCATAAAAATTGAACACCAATGGTGCAACTAACCAAATTGTGTAAAAACTAAAAATTTCTTCTTCATTTAATAGCAAAGTTTGAAATGTTGCCAACAGATGGCATCCTAGGTGTTGTTTTTATAATATAATGGAATTTTTTCCTGGCGATTCAAAAAGAGATAACGGGATACTGTTTTTAAATTATTGCATCTTCATCGGTCCTTGACACGTGTGCAAAGTTTCAAAGAAATCGAATAGCTGGAAGTTGGTTAAAATTAGGCTCAAAGATTCCGTTACATAGATAGACAGATGGATAGATTGTTACAACCCAAGTTAATAAAAGCGTGTTAAAAAGCGTGTAGGAAAAGTCAAAGTAACACTAGTTTTTCATATAAAAAAAGTTCCAAGGTTCTCCCATAACGGAAATATTGGGCTTAGAAAGAGGGTACCTGAATTTACTTTTTAATTCGTAACTTTTAAGTGGACCTGCATATTTCAATCAAATTTTAGTATGTCGTATAAGCAATAAAGGCTCACAAACTCTAGCTATAAACTGTATTTAACTGCATCTAGGAAGACGAAATCGGACTTGCTACTACACTCGTGTGGCCAAAATTTTGACACGTGTCATTTTTTGCTTTAAAACCTAATTTTTTGATAGACTGAACACTGGACATTCTTATAAAAGAAGGTACTTCACATTTATTTTAAAAATATCAACCGTTTTCGAGAAAAATCACTTTTTTGTAGCAACTTCGCAAGGTTTGTTAATCTCTTTTACAGGATTTCAATTTAATATTGGATTGGGGCGACAAAAATCTCGTTTAATTTAATGCATCCAAAACACAATTATGTTCCTTGTCGCGAAAAAAAGCATCAAACACTCACCCTTTGCTTATGAGTGGCCAAGTTTTGCAGAGCAGGGGCACATTCAACTTGTGGGCATCACTAACCAGAACATTAACTGGCATAAACACATTGTATCTATAGCCACCGCGGCTTCAAAAAGCTTGGATTTCTTTTCCCAGCCAAAAAGTTTTTTTTCTTCCAATTTATACACTTTGTATGTGTCCCAAATTCGACCCTCTCTGGAATATTGTTCTCATGTCTGAGAAATGGCATCCTCTACAACCCTCAGCATTCTTGATGCCATTTAAAGAAGAGCTGTTCGTCTTATTAATGTTCCTTTACTTACTCAAACACTTCCTTCTCTTGCTCATCGTCGAGCTGTGGAAGATCTAGCGCTCTTTTATAGATACTTTTACGGCTTCTGCTCCGACGAATTATCCAGTATAGTCCCTCCTCTTGCAGCTCCCAACAGAGAAACTCGTGGTGCCGCACGTATGCATCCCTATACGGTCCAATTGGAGAAGCTTCCAACTTCCCATTTCGTTCGTTCTTTTATCCCTAGAGTTTCTGGACTGTGGAACCTACTGCCAGCGAAGGTCTTTCCTTCTCTTCAAGTTTTTAAGTCCCGCGTTACCAAACTTCCTCGTACCTTGCTTAAGACACCCACGGTACGTTAGTATTTAGGCTTTTAGCCTTCTTTGATCGTGTATAATATAATAATAAAGATAAAAAAATACAGATAGCCTATGTACATTACAATAATATCAATACCTTATTTATTCAGTATTATTGTAATGTAGGTATCAGTATCAACAAACGTTGAAGTTGTTACAAAAAAGTGAATTTTCTCGAAAATGGTTGATTTTTTCAAAATAAATGTACCTTTTTTTATAATAAGGTCCATTTATTCTTAAAAATAAGGTTTTCGAGGAAAAATGTGCTACATGAAACATTTCCGTTATGGGGCATTTTAGGAACTTTTTTATATGAAAGGCTGGTGCTATTTTGACGTTTTCTACACGCTTCTAAATTCTATACCTATACTTATCGGACACCCTGTATTTAAACGCGAAGTCAAATATTTTTGCAAGTCTTACAAAATCTTTTTCCTTATGATCCTTTGGTTACTAGTACGTTTGAACTCTACTTTTTTATCGTTTTATTGCCTATTTTTTTATAAAAACAAAATGTATGATATGCACATTTAAGGCTGGTCGTCAACTGGTCATACATCAATAAGCAATATGTGTTGCCTGTTGTGCATAAAATACCACATGTCGCTAGATTTTGTACATCAGCAGGACTGGGATTCTGTAAAAAATATTTAAAAAATATTTTTGTATTGTAATAAATGTCAAAAAACCGATTCTATAATCTACTTTAGGGTCACTACCGACTCAATCGAATAAAAACCGAAGGTTAAAAGGAAATGGACATTTTTCAGCATAAATACTTGTTTAAAATCTTTGGGTCTCTAAAACTGAAACTAAAGGCGACAGCACTATTACACATAAGGGCATTTGCTTAAGGTCTATAAAATATTTATTTTAGCCACTATCCATAAGAGTTAGGAAGGATCCTATGCCTTTTTCAATTTATGTTGAGCTACCGCAGACTCCCTTTTGCAGCAATTAATTAAAAAGCAACCAGGTGTTGTACAAATTATATTTTTAACTCGCCCTTGCAAAACGTCTCCAAAACTCTACCCTTGTTCGTATTTAGGAAATAAGGAAAAATAAATAAACTTCTTTTGAAAAAATCTTTATAAAATACACATAGTCGCAATTTCTTTTTGTGCCTCAGTTTAAGTAAATATTTCCTTATTTTAATTAGGCCGTTTTGTCTCAGTTTCCTTCTTTTTCAAACATTATTTCTTTTAAAAATTGTTTTGTTATTGTCACAGCAAAAAATGGCACGAAACGTACCTAAAGTGTGTCTACTTTTTTATAATTTATTTTACAAATAAAGTTCTTTTTATAAAAGTTCTACATAGTCCAAAACCTAAAAAGCAACCATCAGATATCAAATGTTATCAGTCATCTACGAGGTTGTGCCAAAAATGTAATTTTTGCTAAAGAGAAATTTACCTGATTTTCTGCTAATATCGCAAATTATTATAAGGGAAACATGTTTAGAATTAAAAATAATTTTTAAATATGCAATTTTGTTTATTTACAAAAAAATCTGCAATAATAGTGAAAATTTAGGTGTTTAAAATAATGCAATAAATTTCATGATTATACATTTTATAGAACAATTTTAAAAATATCTTCTAAATTTGGTGGCATCAAAATATTAAGAATGTACAATGCACTAACGTACAAACATTAACTTTCTTCATTTTAGCAGAAAAAAAAATTTTTTTTTATTTCTAAATAAACCAAATTGCATATTAGAAATAGTTTTAGTTGTCAAAATTCTTTTCTTTATAACCATTTTCGCTATTAGAAAAAATACACAATACACAAATTTAATATCTGATGATTGTATTTTAGATTTTGAACCATGCACAACTTTTATAAAGAATAACTTTTTTGTAAAATTAATAATAAATAAATAATAGTTTAAAAAAACTAAAAAAACACGCTTTTATATCGCAACCGAACTAAAAATTAGAAAATAATTTTTTCATTACAAAGAGTTTGTCACTTCAGAGTAAAACACGTGGGGTGCTTAATATATCAAATGTTATAATTATTCTATTTGCAAAATATCTATGAGGGAAAAGTTATGAAAAATAGTAAAATGCACCCCACGCTTTTACTTTGAAGTGACAAACTCTTTGTAATGAAAAATTATTTTCTAACTTTTAGTTCGGTTGCATACAAAAGCGTGCTTTTTAGTTTTTTAAGCTATTATTTATTTTTCATTTTTTAATTCGATATATCAATTAGTTTTTTTAAAATAAATGCTTAAGTTTATTCACTAAAAATTCCTTCGCCATTTTGTCAAGAGTAGTATTAGGATCTGTAAAGGAATTTATTTATCCTAATCAGGATAACGGGATACTGTTTTTAAATTATTGCATTGTCATCGGTCCTTGATACGTGTGCAAAGTTTCAAAGAAATTGAATCGCTGGAAATTGGGTAAAAATTAGGCTCAAAGATTCCGTTACATAGATAGATAGATAGTTACAACCCAAGCTAATAAAAGCGTGTTAAAAAGCTTCTATATGACGGCAACTTACGTAGACACACTGTATAATGAATAGAATAATGTTCTTATAGTTAAGCCCGACGCGTGGGTTAAAATAAATTTATTTTGAATTTGGTAATTTGGTTTTTAAATAAACGCTTAGTCACGTGTATCTATATTTTTAATTGCGATTTTATGATGGCAAAATTATGTATATAGAGTGGCCCAAACGTAAGCGACGAACATCAACTTCAATTTTTAAACAAAAACGGCAATTTTTTATTATCGAAAATAAGTCCTACTTTTTTCATAAACATATGTCCAAAAACGCTTTCTTTCAGATATAAAGGGTGTTATAATTCTAAAAAAAAGTGTTTGTTATAACTTTTAAACCACTTTAGATATTTATTTGGTATTATGTAGGTTGTTTAAAAGCAGCCACAGACATTTTTCATGTAAAATATTTAAAGAAAAATTACCAGTGGTGTCCGTACCATAATTCTATGGATTACTTTTCAAAAAAAAATGTTGCGCTACTGGTTTTTCCTACAATAAAAATTATTTTTAAAATTCCCATTAAATTTGAAACAAATTTAATATTTTGACTTTTTTTCGAACGATGCATAGTTTTCAAATAAAAAAATAAAAACCACTTTGATGCATGACAAATAATGAAAAAATGTTAGATTTAAAACCTAATATTTTAAATTATTTTTGTGAAGTTTTAATTACCAAATTCGTCATGCATTCAAGTGGTATTTATTTTTTGTTTAAAAACTCGGCATTGTTCGGGAAAAAGTCATGAAATCAAATTTGTTGCAAATTTATGAAGATTTTAAAAATAATTTCTGTTTTAGGAAGAAGCAGTGGCGCAACATATTTTCTTAAAAAGATTTCATAAAATATGGTACGAACGTCAATGGTATTTTTTTATTATTTTAAATAAAAAAAGTCTTTTGCAGCGGTTTAAAAACTGTGATAGAAAATGTTTTTGTATTTCTAAAAGAAAGTGTTTGCGGACATATGTTTATATAGGAAACTAGGGCTTATTTTTGACGTAAAATATGCCATTGAAATTTAATGCATGAGTTTCGGAACACCCTGTAAAAAAAACATAGGTCTATTTGAAAAATGTTCCTATTTTCTTGCATTTTTTGTTGTATTAAGAGGAATATATCATATCTAATGTCTTTAAAATATTTGTATTAAATTTTTAAACGCCCTGTTATATTACAAATAACAATAATCCAGCGAATTACAAAAACAAAAACATTAAACTCGAAATATAAAGTGTTAACAAACAGGTTTACCAGAAAGTTGTAATAAAATAATGAAAAGCTCCTACACTATGAAGGGTTAGCGCGAAGGTTTAAAAACTTATTTTAACTTTTCACTTTATTATTAAAACCCATTTATAACAAAAGTGATGCAGCAAGTTAGGAAAATGTTAATTATATTGGTTTTATTATAAAACTTTTCTAGGGAACATCGAACAATTTTGAAATTACGGCAAAACTGTTTAAATGTATGTGTAGATGCAGTAAAGTTTCGATTCACTTTGCGCGGTTGAGAAACCTATAGATAAAATTAATTTTGCAAAATAGTTTAACAGCTAGTTTGGTTTACTGGACTAAGAGATTTACAGAAACCAAGAAAATTGGATAACTTAAATACCCCTAAAGGTAGCAAGTCCGAAACTAGTTTATTGGACACTTTTACAAAACCTTAATTTATAATTGAAATGGGACGCCAAAATTCTTGTCTTTAATACATTTACAGGGTGCTTCCTAATTGCGATAAGAAAATGTCAGGGCATATTCCTGGGCTATTTTTATAAAGAAAAGGTTTAATAAACATGGGTCCTCAAATGTTTTGGTCTTAAGATACAGGGTGTTAATCTTTTTAAAAAAACTTAAAATTTCTAAAACACTTTTTTAACTAAATTTTGTTAGACTGGATATAAACTTTATTTAATTAGATATTTGTTGTTGTTGTTACATATTTGCTAATAGGAAGGTATAACATTTAATTTTAAAAAAAAATGTTTTTTGAAAACTAAGCAAGCTACGTAAAAATATTAACAAACAAAAAGTTGTATTTTTAGGAGTTTCATCCAAAAACTTAAAAGTTGCAAAAATCAGTGGCGTTTGTTTGTTAATAATATTAGCTGAGATGCGTTACACGCCGCCACTGGTCTCACTAATTAAAATTAATTTTGGGCTAAATTAACTTTCTATTTTAACAAATACCACAAACAAAATTTATTTAATTCGGATTAGGTATATTTAAGACATTATTTAAAACCCGATTTTCTTTTTAAAGTTTAACAACCTGTATCTCATAAACAAAGCATTTCCCGACCTATGTTTCTATAAACTTTTTTATATAAAATTCTTTTGGAAATAGGCTCCTTAAATTTTCTTACCGCAATTAAGAGACACCCTGTATAACATATTCATGTTCTATGTATGTAATGTAATACTTATCCTTGGGTCTACGTCATTGCAACGTGGCCATTTCGGCCTTGCCGTTTGGACGTGGAGCTATTTCGGTGTCGGCCATTTTGGCGTCAGACTAACCCTTAATTTTTTTAGTTATTATTATTATAACTAACCAAAACTAACCAACCACCAAGAAACCGGAAATATGCTTTTCCTACGGGTTGCACATACTAATTTTTATCCGATTAAAATGATTCTTAAAATTTTATTTGAGTTTATTAAATATAAACATCAAAATTATTTAGTTATTATTTAGAATAAAAAATAATATTATAATTCAATCAATCAAATCAATCATCAATTATCATCAATCAAATCAAATATTTAAATTAAATACCATTTACCTATATGACTTAAATAAACTCGGACACCTAAATGGCCGCCGTAGAAAGTGCTGACGCCGAAATGGCTCAACGTTTAAACGGCGACGCCAAAAAGACCATGCCAAAACGGTGATGCTGAAGCGGCCACGCTGAAACAGGGATCTCCAAACGTCTCATCCCGCTCATTTTTATGAGCGTTTAAGTTCTGCAGAGCAAAGCAAAATTTAATTTTGTGGGTGTCACATTTGAGAATAATTTTGACTGGCATTAAAATATCGTTTTTCAGTTACGGCAGCTTCAAAAAAGCTCGATTATCTCTTTCAAGCCAGAAAGTGTGTTTTCCCTTCTAATCTGTACATTTTTTTATGAATTCCAAATTCGCCTTCCTTGGAATATTTCTCTCTTGTCTGTGGAATGATTTCTCCTACAACCTTGGGCAATCCTAATGACATTCAAAGGAAAGCTGTTCTCCTTATTAATGATGTTTTACTTACAGAAAGGCTTTCTTTTTCTTTTCTTACATTAGCTTATTTAAAAAAATGTTAAAGCTTTAAACTAGTTTTAATTTAATTAATTAAAGGTCGACAGTCTATATATTTTAAATTTTTAGACCACGCCTGGTAAGGTATTAAAATTAATTTTAAAAACAATTCTAAAATATCTCTTTTAAAATATAATAAAATACCACGCCTGTGTGAGACCAAAATAAAGGGTTTTTTTGTTTTTTGGTAATTAATAAATTTTTGAATTGCTGTATCGAGCATTTTGACATGCGTGATAAATTACATTTTAAAAAGAATCCGCAAAACGTATCGAGGTTTTGGAGCACAGCTCACTATTTTCTTTTGTAAAATACAGTTAATATCGTTAATAGTACTTAGTCTGTGAAATTTTTGGCTTCTAACAAGAAAAATATTTGGTTGAAGTATGTTTATCTATATACCGGGTGTTAACGTATACCTTTTAAATTTTACTATATAAATTCATATGCCTACTACTTCCGGTATAACCGGAAGTGACATAAACTTTGTTTTTTTTAATAAAACACACTGAATATTTTTTGGATTTAAATTCTGCAAGTCATCCCAAATATGAAACCTTTTTCAAATCCATAACCTATCTTTTTTAGTTAAAGAGAAAATGGAGTTTAAAAATGTCCCGACGACCGCACAATATGCAAGTTTGAACATCACAAAAATTTGAAATTCCTAAATTGTTTCTTTTAAAAGACTTTCTCCGCTAAAGTTATTATATTACTACTTCCTGTTTTACCGGAAGTGGTGTAAAATCTGAACTTCCAAATATGAGAACCTTAATTTAAATGTCATTAAACTACAACAAAATAATACAAGTTCAACAAATGCAAAATATGGAACGAACAAGTTAAATAGGTTGGACATATAATTTAACACAAATGTATAAATATACAGAATCAGCCAGTCAAATATGTCAACAGGCAATGCATGAAAAGGAGACAGTCTAACGCGAAAGCCAGCATGTAAACATTTTGGATTGGATAACTAATAGTGCTTGTATTGTTATTGCATAACTGTCCGATATACCTTCAAAAAGAGCTGACACGATATAATATATAATTGTAGCAAGTATAATTTCTCCTTATACACGTATGCAACCCTATACTTACCAACTGAATAGGCACACGCGTCCCCCTCTGTTTGTTCTTTTACTCCTAGAATTATTGAAATTTTAAATCTGCTGCCCTCGGAGTTCCTCCTTTTTCTTCAAATTTTTAAGTATTTAAGTCTACCAAGATACTTTAGTATTTAAGCTTTTATCCTTCGTCGACTATTCAAGAAAAAAATGTTACTCGATATACTAGGAAAGAATATCCTTAAAATTTAAATATGTTTGCTAAAATGTCCTTTTTGGGTAAAATGACATACATGTAATTGGTGTAAAATGACATATTACGTGTTCGTAAACGTCAATTTTTACTACACGCCAAGGTCCTTTAAAGTAGTCTTATGCTAAATGCGCTTATGGCTCCCCTAGGGCAAAGACATTTATCTGTGAACTTTGTTTTTAAGTGAAAAACAGTGAAGTTTGTTTACATTTACAAACTTAGGTTTACGTTATATATAATTTTATTACTATATTATAAATGTTAAATGTTTCTAATGAAAATAAGTTTTAAATTTACTTAATTTATCTGTTTTAACTTTATAAAATTTTGAACGTCTTTTTGTTAAGGGTATATTTTTAGCCTAAACTATTGCGTTATTTTATCCGAAACTATGTCTAAAATGACATACCTTGAAAAATTATGAAAAATAGTCATTATATTTTTTCTTTGCTGCATTAGGTTATCCGTGACTTGTATAATAAGTAATAAAAGCACTTTACAATTATAAATATATATTATAAATCGCGTTATATCAATATATTTTTTTTAAATATGGGCAAAATTTAAGTACTAGCTAACCCGTGCCCAATTCGTTGGCTGTTATTTTTTTAACTTCTTGTTTCATCATATTAAAAATAAAGCCTATAGCATTCCTAAATAATGTAGCTTTCCGATTGTAAAAAAAAATATGATCGGTTTAGTATGTCCGAAAATTACCCCTTACAAACAAACAATCAAAGTTACAAACTTTACCTCTTTATTTATAATATTAGTATATATGAATAGCGAAGAAAAAATGTACTAAAAATAAGTTAATTCGATGCGTCGAGTTTTTATGATTGGTTTAGTATTTCTGAAGATTAGCCCTTACAAAGTTATAGTTTATCCAAGATGGCCGACCCGTGCTCACTTCGTTGGGCGGTAATATCTAAACTATAATCTATAATAAAAATATAGCATATACCACTTTTAAATAGTGTAGCTTTCTTTATTGTGAAAAATTTTAGGATCGGTTCAGTATTTCCGAAGAGTAACGGCTACAAAACAACAAATATATAATAATAATAATAATAATAATATATAAACAAAGTTACAAACTTTACCTTTTATAATATTAGTATAGAAATTTAGATATCATTTAAGGCCAGTTTTTCCTATCTTTAATTATTAAATTATTTATTTATAGCAAACTTTAATTACTTATTTATTTTTAAGCAGTATATTAAGAAATTTAACTTTTACAGATTTATAGTTGTTAATAAATCTGTATTCGATATTCAAGTTAGCATTGTACATGGGCTCAAATCTAATAAGAGTAAAACGTGTTTAGTTTTAGTAAACACCGGCATATTGGCCAACCATTAGATTGGCAAGTTGTTCAGTGCTATCAGTAAATAGTATTATCTTTATATATGGTCTTGGCTACGTAATATACATAAAGCAAATTACAATATTTGGCAAATTGGCAGTGTAGATTCATGCATACATTTGCATAAGTTATATGTAACGATGGTAATCAGGATACTAAGTAATTTATGGATAAAGGAACGAATTAAGTGTAAAGTACGAGCTTCTCCAAATACACTACAAAGGGACGCGTAAAAGTGGCAGACCTAGTTGGTCGGATGGACACACGCTAAAAATAACTACATAATCGGAGCTATATTACAAAGAACTCCACAACCTAACTACGAGGTCAAGTGTATTTAACCATCAATACAAAACAACTGCAAATTTAATATTTAAATACAAGACGACTTTGGAAAAAAGAGTAAAAACTGACTTAAAAAAATCTGAGTGTTTTCATTGTCGACTGCTTCATACTAAGAAAGGGGGATGTACACCTTGTATATTATTAGCTGGTAAAGTTGTATTTAATTGGGTTTTAAATATATTTTTTATTTATTTTTTAAAAGTTATTTTTCTATAAGTATCCAAGACCCCATCTGAGTAACGTACCCCAGGTTGCGTATTTGGTCTACTTAATCTACAAATTGCAAAGTGTTATTTTAAACTTTGCATTCACACTAACAATATGCAGTTTAAAAATATCATAATGTTTTACTTAATGATATAGCTTTATTTCTATGCAGCGAATACTACTTGTACCTTAATAAAAACTATGGTTTTTAACCCTATTGTTAGTACTAAATATTACAGTTTTTAAAAACGATAAAAATTTAATGGTGTTCGATCCGGTGATCCAGGGGGCCATTACAGGGCCCCCGCTATCATGTGTGCAAAGTGTGCAAGGCACACGGGCGCCATCCTTGTGGAGCGCCAAAACCCAGGGTCAAAAACTCCAAAAAAAATATTAGCAATTGAACAAAAGTTTTTGATGGTATAAATTTTAGCGATGTAGGTAATTAATAAATTTGCAACAGCAAAATTTCGGAAAAAATCGCTACTACTATACTTTTTTATTTTTCCATGGTTTTGCATATTCTCCAACCCAAAATGCAATGATCAGATGTAAAGTTAATGCAGTGGTATACGAGGTATGTCAAAATATATGAATATTTCTTAGGAGAAAAAAATCTTTTTTTCATAGCATAGAAAATTTTTATAAAGGAAAGATGTTTAGGATTAAAAAAGCTTTCAAATATGCTATTTATTTTTTTTAACTTCTTTTAAACATTTTTTCTGCGTTAAAAAGCGTTCATGTAACTTTTGCTGTTTTAACAGTTCTTTAATTTTCTTTACATATTACATTTTAAAATAAGGATGCACTCTTGTACAAACCAAAATTTTCATCATTAACGCCTAAAAAAATAAAAAAAAATGAAAATGAACAAGATTGTTTTACATTTTATCCGACAAACTATAAGGACTAATTTTATAATAAAAAATAAGAAAAGTTGGAGGGAGGGTTAGAGTGTAAAATACGGTTTTCTTTATTTTCGACCAAACTACAAGCTTAATGTAAAGTTGTAGGCAATGTAAAAAGTAAAACTTTTGTATATAGCTTTTTACATAACCTCACAATTTATGTGAAAAAAAAGTTTATGGTTTTTATTTTTATGTTTTACAAAAAATATTTTTTTACGAAGTTTGGTAAAAACGTACCTTTATTTGTCCCAAATATACTGTAAGTTTTGGTTCTAAAATATTTATTTTTATATTTTTTTGACTTAATTATAAAAAATACCCTCATTTTCAATCGAAAATTCACGTGTCAAAATATCGGCATTTTTCAAAAAGTCAAATGTCGTTTTGTCCGTTAAAATCTCTACTTTCTAATGGTGTAATTAAACTATACATTACAATGGTAAATGTTCTCAGAAAACGCAAAAAATTTGGATCCGATTTTTTAAATTCATTATTAGACTAGGGTCGATAATTGTCGAAACAAAAAAAAATTATACGAAGTATGAAACCCATTGAAAAATATAAAGTAAATAACAAAAATAAAAGAAAAATAAAATTACAGACGATCTGGGGTCGGAAAGTGAAAGGGGTGAGTTTTCAAGGGTAAAAAACGGTTTTTGTCGATTTCCGGCAAAATAACTAGTCCTATGGAAAGTCATTTCCTGAGAAAATTTACCGTGGCAATGTATACTTATTTTTACATTATCGGAAAGTAGAGATTTTAAGGAACAAGAAGCTTATCGACTTATAAAAATGCCGATATTTTGACACGTTAATTTTTGATTGAAAATAAGGGTACTTTTTCAATATTAAGTTAAAAAATGTATAAAAATAAATATTTTAGAACCAAAACTTGCAGTATATTTGGGACAAATAAAGATAAGTTTTTACCAAATTTCGTAAAAAATAATTGTTTCTGTAAAAGATAAAAATAAAAACCGAAAACGTGGTTTTTGAAATTTTTCACATAAATTGTGAGGTTATGTAAAAAAACTAAATACAAAATTTGTACATCTTTACATTGCCTACAACTTTGCAATTTAACTTTTTCCATTAAGCTTGTAGTTTGGCCGAAAATCTAGAACAACCGTATTTTCTTCTCTTTAGAAAAATATCTATTTTTTTACATACCTACCCCGTATACCACTCTAAGAAATTAATATCTGATAATTGCATTTTGGGTTTTAGGCCATGCAGAACTTTTTATAAAGAATTTTTTTTTCGTAAATTATTTACAAAAAAGTTTTCCATTTTGAACTTATGTAGACACGCTGTATATGTGGACATTTGGTAATATATCTGTTATTTGTTTCTAAAAAAGATAAGATTTTCAGTTTTGGGTTATTTTTTGTATTTTATAAACAACAAGTATGTACCCCATTGATTAATCAAATGCTTTAAAATGGGTGTAAACAAGAATTTGATTTAATTTATTTTGTTATGATTTTATTGTTTGTTTCATTTTAATATTATAGCCTACAAATAAATATTACTTTTGAAGTTCTGTTTTTTGCCTTATATTAAGCACCTACCTACCTACCTTATAAAAAATAAAATAAATAAAAACATGATCCAAAATGCTTTTTTGCACACGGGTGCCAGTAGCCCTTACGGGGGCGCTAATTTTGTTTTTAATACGTGATACGGGTAATGACCCGGTATTGAGAAATTACTTCTAGTTTTACAACATTTTGGTATATGCGTCAGAAACAATTTGACTGAAACTTTTGCTTGACGATGAGGTACACAGGGAATCATTGAATTACCCCTAGATCACCGAATCTGACCAACCTAGTTTTTTATTTTTATTTTTAAAGTCATTTTAAAACTGTAGTCTATCGCAATAACCAGAACTCACCAATACAAAAGCTATGTATCTTTCCACAGTAATATTGTGTGGGGTCTGTTCTTTATGCACTTAGTCTAAATTACAAATGAAAGCTTATGATACCAAACTTAATGTATGCATCTGCATTGTCAATTACAGGCGTTACTGTATTTAGGTTATTAATGGGATTAGGTCAGTGTATGTTTATTTAGCATATGGAAGACTGTATTAAAATCAAGCACTATTGCTTCTATAATTTTAAATATCATCGTTTTTTAGATCCTAGATAGTAAAAACATGGTTCTTAATATTGTCGATCTGTTTATTTATCAGTCTATGATTTTTAAGGACTTGGGCTTAAAAAAATATATTTTTTAGTTTATAAGCTCAATAAGAATTGGGATTCTAACCTTTATAAAAATTGAGCAATTAAAACTATTTGAGGTTTATTTATTGTATAAGTATTAAAAAAAAATTGTTTTACTTTCTTTAAAAATTCTAGACCTTGAACTTTTTTATGTGACTTATTGATGGGGTTTCCTTTTTCTTCTTTCATTCTTAAATAGTGATTAGTGTCTTTTGGTTTTACCCTTTTTAGGATTATTTTTAAGTTTATAATACCTTTTTTCAGCTTTTTTTTTCTTGTAATTTTTATTTCCTGTACAGTGACAAAAATGATACCGAAAACATATTTTCGACCCCTTTCTTTGTAAAATTAAATATATAACTTATTTTTAAATACTTTAGTTAACAAAATAATTATTTGAAAAAAAAAAGTAACCAAACAGTCAAAGTAAAATATAAAATTTAATACCTCTGTCAAAATACATACATGAAATAAAAAAACGCCTCACTCTGTATATTTCTGACTTATGAAACAGCTGTTTACCTATGGAAAGATGCATTACTATGAGGTTATTTAGTTGCCCAAATATTATTGGTACTTTAGCAAAAGTTGCATATAAGTTAGTTTGTTTTAAGGTCAATAACTCCCAAACGAAGCGCGATAAGCCTTTTTTTGTATATGAAGTACCAACATTATTTAGACTCACTCTATTACCCCTATCATTTATGACCATCCCTTTTCGGACACCCTGTAAAGTACTCGAGTGGTTTCATGCCAGAGAAATGAGTACTTTCCTTTGTAGCAATGTAAAGTATTTATTTTTTAAATAAATTTAAGATATGTTTAAAAGTTTGTAAAAACTATCATTAGAAAAAAAATAAAAGTAACCTAACTAAAAAATATGATAATATGATGATATGATGAATATGATATGAGGAACAGTAAAAATTATTATTTTTAAAGATTCACTAATGTATCGATGTATCTAAATATAAAAGGAAGAAATATAAATAATAGTTTAGGGAAAAGAAAATTTCCATATAATGCATATATTATATAAACTCATACATTCTAAACCTTCTTGCGTTTGACAAGTTTAAGAAAATGAGATACAAGACAAGTAATAGTAATCCAAATCTTTTGTGCATATCATATTAAATACGAAAAGTTTAATAGTGTGCTTACAAGTCTACGAAAGTTTTCGACATTCTGTTGTTTACTTAACTTGAAAATTTTCATCTGGTTTTGTAAGATTTTATAGGAAGTACGTTACTTGAAAATAATAATTAGGATACTATAACCGGCGCAATTTTAAATAATTAATTTGCTTAACATCTTTCTAAATTTTTACATAAACTACGGTTTATATGCGTATCGTGTCAATTTTAAGAGGGAGTGGGGGTTTGGTTAATTCGTGCTTAAAAGTATATTTTTCTCGACAACACAAGACAAATTTATTTATAAAAGTCAATCCTACAATAAAATATATTACTAGATGTATATTATGTATTATTAAAAGAGTCTGGATAAGAAGGTGAATTGCGGTGGATATCCTGATTCCCTATTGAAAAATATGAAAAAAGTTCCTATAAACATGGGTCCGAAAATGCATAGTTTCCAAGATACAGGGTGTCCAACATTTAGGTTCAACATTCACCTTCTTTATCTTCAGTTGACCTTCACTTTTTAATGTCATTAGATTAGTCCTTAAAAAGTTAAGATAGGAAAGTAAAATTAATCTTGCTCTATCTTCAACTGTTCTTGCTCAGTAAATGGCCAAAATTCAAAATTCCGTCCCAAGGAACACATGCAATAAAGTGGTTTCTATTTTTTTCCGAAACGAAGCAAGATCAAAAAACTTTCAGAGATAAAAAGTTGTATTTGCAGTTGCTTATTCCTCAAAAAAATAAAAAAGTTACAAAAAGTCAGTGGCGTACATTTTTTTACAATTATTTTCGATAAGATGTCCCGCGAGACGCCACTGGACTTAATAATTTTAATTTAATTATGCCCTAACTTAGGCCCTTATTTCTAGAAATAACACTGAAAAATTCTCAAGAAAATCGGTTTTCATGGTATTCAAGATAATTACAAAAAAGAAACATTTTTTAAAAAATGTTTAACACCCTGTATCTTGGAAACTATGTGCATCTTTTCGGACCCGTGTTTATAGGAACTTTTTTTCATATTTCTTTTCAATGAGGAATCAACCTCCTGAAATTTGGCTGTGCATTTTTTTCGAACAAACCCTGTATAGTATAGTATGTTATTAAATCAAAAAGCAATACATAAAACAGTAAAACCTAAAAAAGAGAAGTTAATCTTTAACGTTTTTACCATTTACTTAAGTAAATAATTTAGTTTGTATCTCTTAAATTTGTAACGTAAAAAAGTAACTTTTCTTTTAACCTTCATTATTAACTCCCAAAATTTTGATCCGTGGAAAAGTTTTGACACCAGGTAGATCATTATTTTTAGTGAAATAATTTCTGTTGCATGTAAATATAAACGCAGCACCAGACAAAACGCTTATTATACCCAAACCAAATTACTTTACCAATGCCATATGTATGAAATTGATAGTACGTGTTCTCAACTAAACGGAATTAATTAAAATTTGTAAGGAGATTACAGTTACTAACAGTTTACCTAATATTCCTTATCTGTACAAACCTGAATTGTATCTATTACAGACGAATTGGATGGTTTAGATATAAATATGACATAAAACACATTTAATCCACGATTATGCAAGTTGTATTATAATTAATCCTAATTTAGAAGTTTTTTCAGAACAATTTTTTTACCTGTATACAGTTTTTTTACACTGTCTTAGAGTAAGTTAACCTACGTTTTTCTATAACAAATAGCTATTAACCTAGAATTGGTTTGGATATATTATAAAAATTTAAATATTTTAGGCGAAGAGATTAATAAATTTATGATTTTCGATGATGTAATATATCAATTGGTTCCAATTAGTGAAAAACTTGGTTTAACAATGAAGAAAACAGTAATTTAATTTTTTCTTTAACTTTAATTGTGAATAACTTTTAAAAAACGATTTTATTTAAAAACATTGGGAGACCTTTTTGTGGAGCATTAAATTCCGTTTAAGAGTCTTTGTTTTTTTTTTCTATATCGTTGGTTTAATAGTAAAACTTACTAAGTGGCATTTTTTATGGTTAAGAAATAACAACGATTTTAAGCAAAATTTGTGAGAAAAAGAAAAGTTAAACAATCTTTTTTATGTACAGGGTTTTCCATAATAGGCCACCTATTTTAATATTTGAATTAATTTTTTTACTTTACCAAACAAACTTTTTATTTTACTAAATTACGAGCCAACTCTTTGGGATTTACGATAACTTATAAATTTTTGGCTAATTTAATTGTTAGAGTAAGTATTTCATAACAGTTCAAAGGGATGTTAAAATATTGTCTCAAAGCAAAAAAAAGTTAAAATAATTATTGATTAAAACTAACAAACTTCCCGTAGAAAAATAAAGTTCCACGAAATTAAAAACTTATTTGTGACGAGCGCCTACTTGATTGAGAGAAGAAATAGGCCAAGGTTTGCTACGCCGTGTAACGAACCACTTTTTATCTAATAATAAAAATGTCAAACCATATTGAAATTGTTATAAGTTAAATATAAGAAACCACATACAATAGTTACAGTGAACAATTGTGTCCTTTCTGTGTGTGTGATTAAAATTAAACCACAATCATATCTGTCTCTCCAAACACTCATCACACCCTCATATTCGACACCCTTCACTTGCCTCTACACATCATTCAAGGCACAACGCGTCATTTTTGGTACAATAAATCTCGAAATCATTTGACTGAAGGGTGTGTGAAAAGCGCTGGTTATGCCCCGTTAAAAGTTCGATATGCTTCAACAAAATGCCAAATACGTTGCTCTTTTATAATTATACATTCCATTTCATTCCATATTTTGATTTCTTGGTATTTATGCTATTTTTTTAAATTAATTTAATTTTAATAAAGTCATATTTTCAAAAAAGTGTCCTATAAAATATATTTATCAACAGTCTAAAGCTTAGATCATATACTTGCGAAATGCGAATTACGCCACTTGCAAGTTTATGATTTAAGCTTAACTTCATCATAATGCTTTTTATTTTTCATTTCCACTAGGCAACAACATTACCTACAAATTTCTATATTGATTTTAATAATATAACATTTTTCTTTTGTGATGAATAAAGAATACAGCAAATTTATTTGGCAACGAAGACGTAGAATCGCTGCATATGTATTATAAATGATAAGGGCTTAAAAAAGTTATAATTAATTTAAATCCAAAAGCACAAGATATAAAAAAAAAACACAAAAATAACGTTCTAAAAGCTAAAAAAATGGCATAAGAATAACATTAACAAAATTGTTTCTGAAATGACATATGACATACAACCTCTTATTTCTACGCATGTGCGCACGCGAATACTCGCCAGAAATTTAAATGATTTCAAGTTTCCCGCCCCCTATATTTAAATGATTTTAAGTTTCCTGCCCCCTATATTTAAATCTTGTGAATTCCCAGGACGTTTAAACTATTTTAATTTTAAATTACCCGCCTTTAATTTTATTTCCAATTAACCAATTAAAAATAAACGTGGGTCATAAAGTAAAAAATTATGATATCTTTATCATACCTATTTTAAATATGATTTTTATTTATATTTTTTTGTATAATATGAGACAAAATTAAAATAATGTTGCATTCCGGAATAGTAAGACTGTAGGTTTATATGTAGATGTATGATACGAGGTGTCTTACACCGAACTGGGGTCATTGATTTCTCGGCAAATAGGCTTTGGTAAATTTTGAAAATTTGGCAACATTATAAAGTCTGTAGGAGGCATACCACTAAATTTCTTTCATACTTTTAGCACTTTTGGCTATACCAGAAATTTTTAAAAACATGGTTTTACTGAAATAACATTGATTTGGTAAAAATAGTACAAGTAATATGAAATATAAATATAACGATGGGTTTTTGACAAAACATCGTAAACGACTTACGTCAAATTTTACAGAAAACGATTTTTTCTCATTGCGTTATTTTTAAAACAAAGTTTCTAATTTTTTTGTATATACATAAGTGCAGATCTTTATTTTAGTTCTCGGTTTTTGTTTAAAAATAACGCAAGAGAAAAAAAAGTTTCCCGTAAAATTGACGAAAGTCGCTTACGATGTTTTGTCAAAAACCCATCGATAAATTAAAATTACAAAGTTTAAAAGAAAAAAGTTTTTTTTTATTTATTTTTTGACCTTTAATAATTCATTCATAGATTTATCAAAAAGTATAGGTGGTCTTTTTTGTAAAGCGTTTAATTTTCTACAAAAAACTTTTGTAAATTTTTGCTGTATGATTAACAAATGATGAGACATGAATTTTTTTAATGAAACTAAGAAAAATATAAAAAACATTAATGAGGCGGATCTGCTTATTAAAATTAAGAGCTTATCGTTTCCGAGCATTCTCTGGGGGTGCCTAGGAACCAATTTTATAGTGTCAGAAGTTAAAATAAAAATAGCCTACTGTATATGCTCTTTATTATTTATTCGATCAATACAATAACTTTAAAATAAAAGCAAACTATCTTGAATAAATTTGTTTATTTTATTATTATTTTAAAGAAAATATTTGCATGAATTTATTTGAAGAATTTCGCAAGTAAGGAAATGGTTATAGCTTTAAATGCGGAACAAAGAACTATAAAATTGAATAAGACCCGGCTGTTACCATAGGCTTTAACTATCGGAAACCTGTTTGCAGTTTGTGAACTTTTAGTAATTTAAAATTTAAAGTTCTGCGTTTAAGAAATATACAATTTAATAACTTTAAAAAAATTAAACGCTCTTTTTAATTATTTTTTCGTAAAAGAAACCAAGCATACTTAACTTAAAAAGTTGCAACTTTTTTGAAATATTATTTGTAATTCGAAATTAATAATTGTAGCGTTCTTTGAAAAAATTAGCTTTTATGTACCTTGGAGTAACCCTAACCATTTTTTTAATTGTTAAAAATATCCGGATTATTTTGCATTTTATCTGTTTTCTGTAATAATACCAAGCTTCTTAAAAATAAACTTGTGTCATAAGGTAAAAAAATTATAATATTTTTATCATAATTTTTTAAAATATGACTGTTTTTTTGTTGTTATAATTATGTGTATAATAGTGTACTAAATTAAAATTATGTTTCATTTAGAAACAGTAGACTGTGGGTTTATATGTATGTAGATACAAGGTGTCTCACACCGAACTGGGGTCATCGATTTCTTAAAAGTTGGCTTTAAACTTTTTTGAAAATTTGGCAACCTTATAAAGTCAGTAGGAGGCATACGACTAAATTATTTTCATAATTTTAGCACTTTTGGCTATACCAGAAATTTTTAAAAACAATTTTTACTGAAATAACATTGATTTGGGAAAAAAATAGTAAAATCATTAGGAATTACAAACATAAATTTAAATTTTAAGCCGGCTGTTAAAGTTCATACAATCCTAATTGAGACAACACAAAAATTGGGGTATTATCAATTTACCACGATACCTATTGAAATAAATAGCCTATATCATAGTTGATCTTTCCCCGTACACAGCCAACGTGGACTTGACAAGTTTGTCACAGGAAAATGGTAGGCGGAGATAAATCATATTGGAGCAATTCGAACCTAACCTAATGCGATTGGGTAGAGATTTTGACGCGAGATAAAAAACTATTTTAGTTTCTTCAGAACGAATGCACCTGCGAGTATTCGACAGTGGCGTCGTCGTCGTTTGTTTTTATTATTTATGACTTTATATTTTAAGTGCCCAATTTGGATCTTGATAAAAGTTTTTATTTACTGTGTAAGGTGAAACGGTTTGTGTGTTTGTGTTTGTTTTTAAGTTTATATTAATTATTGGGCAATTTTACTATTTAATTTGACAATAAAATGGCATTTTGGCGGCCATTTGATACTTGTGATAACGAAATGGATAATTTAGGTAAGAATTTATAGTTTTTATTGTGCAGACATATATTAAATAGTAAATACATATACCACCGTGTAATAAATTATGTACGGTATCTATATCAGGTACCTACCAGCAGGTGTATGCTGAGTTAAGGTGGGTTTTTACGCTTATACAATTTGCGCAAGTTGATTTATGCATGCCATTTGTGCAAATTAGACTGCACTATTACATTCATTTTTACGGTCAAGTCTATTTGCACAAATTTGCTTTGATTATCAGTAAACAATGGAGTACGACGACAAATTGTTAGCATTAGCTGGTGTTTGTTTAATTAAAAAATTGAGCGACAGACAAAAAAACCGAGGAGATCGCACAAGTCAATGTGCGCAAATTGCATAAACGTGAAAACCCATCTTTAAAGGCATCTTTCTAGAGTCCCCAAAACAAAATGCTTTCGCAAATGTCTAGCTTTTATCAGGTTGTGTGCGTCATGGGTGTATGTTACGGGATTGTTGAAGGGGTCAAATTAAAATACATGGTGGCCATTTGAAAATGAAACAAAGCTTATTTTGGAAACTACAGGTCATTTAAGGAAAAACGCTCGAACCGGTCAATTTTTTATTCTAGGGGAAAATACTTTTTGCTACTTTCACCCCCTGAACTGCAACCATCTAGCAGGGGTGAGACTCACCCCAAAATCTTAAATGAAAGAGGGGTCGAGTGATACCTTATTTTAAAGGTCTCTTGACTCCGATCACAACTGCCAAAATTTAAACTCTCTGTTATTATTTCCGTTCATATGACAGCTTGTCAAAATTTGCAAAAGCTTGTTTAAACTCGGAGAATATAATCAGGGCTAAATGATCTTTAAAATTACATATCAATTAATCTTTCTGGCGAGGGTGTGATTCACCCTTACATTTTAGGGGTGAGTCGATTAATATCTTATTTTGAAGATCGAACCCTTATCATATCCCTTTAGTTTAAAGTAGCTTGTTCTTACAGGTAATTTAATAATATACTTTAAAAAATAAAAATCAAAATTTTGACAAGCTGTCATATCAACGGAAATACCAGCAGATACTTCAAGCTTGGCAGTTGTAATCAGGGTCAATCTTTCCATTTAAGATTTTAGGGGTGAGTCTTACCCCTACTAGAGGGTTGCAGTTCAGGGGGTGAAAGTGGCAAAAAAATGTTTCCCCGTATAATCAAAAATTGACGGGTCCGAGCGCTTTTCCTTAAATATCCTGGAGCGCCCAAAATTAGCTCTGTTTCGTTTTCAAATGGCCACCCTGTATATAAAAAACAGGATTACAAAGTTGAACGAAATTTAATACAAACCGTTTTTGGTCAAATAACTAGGTTCTATAAAATTGTGTGAGTTAAAGGCAAACGTTAACGAGATTTTTTAAACGGTCGAAATTTAAAAAAAGCATTAGGGAAAGACGATAGTTCATTAAAAGTAAATTTAAAAATAATTGATTGGAAGTACATATGTCTTATTGTAAATTTCTACAGATTGTGCAAATCATAAGGGTACGTTAAGTTAATTTTTGAGAAAACAAAATTTAAAAAAAAAAACAACACAATAACCAAATTAAACCAAATTTATTATAGTAATTGGTTAGGCGAAAATTTTTGTTCAGACAGATTGTGAAAGCCGTAGGCGTTCCTTAACGAAAAGGGGACAAAACTGAAAAAATATATTAAAACCTTATTTCCAAATTGGTACAAGGCTAGAGGCAATTTTAAAAGGATGCGTAAGTTTTAACCCGGTGAAAAATAAAAAATATGTACATTTTTTTAAATACAATTTTTAACTTTCTACCTTTTTAATCCAAATTTGTCGTGCGTAAATGACATTAGAAATATTTTTCTTTAGATCCAACTCAAGTCGAGTTCGCCAATAAAGACTTACACGTTCAAACTTAAAGAATTATTTTAAATATATATTCATGTTTACGAAATGAAAATGCGGATTCTTCCGGAAAACAAAATTGTCATGAGGATTTGTGAACTTACCAAGCTTAGCCGTGCTACAATTTATAGAGTAATTAAAGCAGGAGATGTTATTGATCTTAATACTAAACGGAAAAAAGTTGTACAAAAAACTTAATAAAATTGATACGGGCGCCAATCAACATTTTTGTAGTAGGAATATAAATGCTCTATTAAATTTTGACTCCGGCCGCGCCGCCTATGCTTAACAAAGAAGCCGCCTGTGGTCTGCGTGGAATTCGTTTTTTGCTGTCTCAATTGGCATTGTATAAACTTTACCAGGGCCTTTTAAAAAAATAATATAGTTTTTGTATTAGATACCGAGCCGTTTGTGGAGCGCCACCCTGTATAATGAATGTATTTCAAAGTTTAAACTTAAAAATACTGATATGCTTAGAGATATCCTTTAAAAAAAAGATATCTGGAAAATAGATCCATAATCAATTAGTATAAAAACCGAAAAGAAATTGAGAGAATTCTAAAAAGTTAACCGACCATGCACTTATCGGAATAAACATATTTATTTATTAAGTAGCTTAGTTCTAGACTAAAGGGCAAATTAAAAGCCAACTGCAAGGGCCTGATTTTGGGCTTGACTTGTTTTATCGCCGAGATTATAATTTTAAACCTGGCATTTATAGATCTTTAGGAGACAAGAGATCGTTTGGGAATTACAACTTTGTTGAAAATAGTGTAGGGCACGTTGTAAGCCGCAATCGGCTAGAACCCTATTAAACTTAGTTTAAAGATAACATGCTAAGTCAAATTTAAATTTAAGATGGCGCAAATTCCGTGAGAATATAATTATTCTATTTGACACCTTAAAATAATATTCGAAACCCTGAATTCTTAATAATTCAATAGATATGTACAGGGTGGCGCCTTTTTATTGACCTTGAAGGGTATAGCGAAAACTAAAAGAGATAAAACGAATCTGATTGCGCAATCTTGATTTAAATTTTTGAAACAGTTTAAGGGGTAAAAGTAAATCATGGCTAACTTAATACGTTTTAAAGATATAAAGTGTAAATCATGGTTAACTTAATACGTTTTAAAGATATAGAGTGTTTTTCAAATTTTGTCAATTTGGCCAGGCACTTGTAACTCGCCTAATATTAGGGATAGAAAAAAATCGTAAAAAGAAAAGTTTAAGGGATTTTTATGTAGAATTTAGCATCGTACCTATATTTTTTTCTATTGACTTAAGATTTAAACTTATAACACATAGTTAAGTTTATTTTTTTAATGAAAGATCCTGTATATTTTATTACCATAGAAAGGTCGCCTTAAAAGCAGTAAAAAAATACCACACTTCATATATTTTATTTGTTTCGGAAATGTTGCCATCGTCAGGAGTTAACTAAATTCCATTTTTAAATAAAATAATTATTTATATATTTTATCACCTATAAAAAGATAATTTAAAGCGTAGCTTAATGCGTATATCTAATATATTTAACTATAATAATTAAATCAAATGTAGTATTTCTTATTGCCTTTAAAAATACATTTAAACTAATGATGAAATATAAAGGGTGCTCCATTAACAAAAAAAAACAATTTTGTGGTAAAACTTTAAAATAAAATTTGGAAAAAATAGTGGTATGCCACTGAATTCTACCTAAAAATTCCTAAAACTTTTCTATTTATATGTTTTTTCTATCCCTAATATCAAGCGAGTTACAAATACCTGGCCAAATTGACAAAGTTCCAAGAACACTCTGTATCTCCAAAACCAATCAAGATAGCCATGATTTACTTTTACCATTGAAATTGAAATAAATATTGTGTAATCAGATTCATTCTATCTCTTTTAGTTTTCGCTATACCCTGCAATGTCAACGAAAAGACAACACCTTGTACATATGTATCTGCAGCATAAAGTTTGTCAAGTTACTCAACAAAAAATACAAGTTTAAAATTTAGTATAAAATTTTTAAATTAATTAGTCTAATTAAAAATAATAGTCGATGTCTTAAAACAGCCAGAAGTCAAAGGGAACTAAATCTGGTAAATAGAATGGGTATTGCAACAACCTAAACTTTAATCACTGATTTTATTAGGCTGTATAAGGGAGAGTTCGTTGCCTTAAGATATAAACAGAAATATTATTTAAAAAAGTTACTTTTGGATTTACCCAATTAATTTTTGCCAATACCACTTTTATTTAGCTATAATTACTGATTTTATTGTTTTAAATCTTAAAGGTTAACTTGGTAAGATTTGAAACATTGTTTATTTAATAATAAATACAGTTACCGTCATTCTATTTTTTTTTACTTTTCAGATTCACAATAATTTGTGTTTGGGACGTAAAAATAAACCGAAAACATACAGGGTGTCTCTAAATGGTGGGGAAAGAAGCTACCACAAATTCCTAAGGCTAAAATACAACCATCTCACCCAACTAACACTAGTTCAAAAGTGGATATTTTAACTTGTGCTCTTTAAGGTTGTATTTTAAATTTGAAGACACTTTAAAAATCAAGAGAAATTTTTTGTTTCAAGTTCATTATTCTGTATTTAACGTTTCCCTCGATACGTATCTCCACAGACAGATGAAAACATACTAAAATTAAATTTTATTAGGTACTGTATTTAGGCAGTCAGTCGGTTTGGGATGTATTTGTTCTTGTCTAATCTCCCTGCTAGTATTTAACGCATTAAAACTAAATTTAAGAAATACTTTTTACTTTTGCCAGTCAAATTTTGACAAGGGATTCTTGTTTAGAAAGCAAAAGTACATTAAAAACCATAAATAATATCTATCTATGGGTTCGTTACTTTTTTTAAAGTAGTGTTGTTTTTACAAAAAAATCAATAATATTGCGCAATAAGCTACAGCTGTACTAATCCAACACCGTTGCATCAAAAGTGCTATAAATTACAAATAGTCGTTTTAGAACTAAAGCAGTGTTGTTATTAGATCAAACAAAAATATTTAAAAAATCACTTGATAGCGGAAGAAATAACTAATAAAAAAAAATGTTTCATTTTTATGTTTAAACTTTAAACTTTTAAGTTTGCTTGTTACATTTAAGTGCTTTTAACTAGGAAACTCCACAACTTAAAATTAAATAAAGGGAACTTTAAAAAATGATTTACAATTCGTTTAAAATTCTTTGAACAACAAACTCGACGAACTTAAAGCAGTGTCCGTTGCATGAAACACAAAACTAAAACATTATCTGCAAAACAATTTCATAATAGACCAGTGTGTAATCCGTCTACTTTAACATAAAGCTTTTTTCTTTTCTAAAACGAGCTTTGGAGAGTTTATCTTTTTAAAGTCTTTAAAAGCTGTATTAATTTAGTCGGGTTATCCCAATTAATAGCGATTCAAATTAAGAACACAATGTTTCTCTCTCTTGGCTTAAAACACACCTTTTTGAAACAACGCATTAAATTTAAGAAATAATATGAAACATTATTTTCAATCAACCTAAACAAAACAAGAAATGGTTAACAGTCAGCGTTCCGAGCAATTTTATTTAAAGCCACGAAACCTAAGTTCTTAGTTATTTAGACTTGAACTGCAGGCACAACAGAACCGATTTGTAAATTTTCCATGATGGCAACCACTAAAACACTTCACACAATTTGTAGACTAATTTTTTTATTGATTTATCCAATAAACCCTAAAAAAACATTTTCAAAAATATATCATACGCACTGCAACAACATCAAGCAAAGCATGACAAACAAATGTCATGTAGTGCACTAAAAGGTGCGTTCAGATCAGTGGCGCATTTACTAAAAGGCTGAGTAGGCTGAAGTTTATGGCGGCGTTTTTAGGGGGGCGGCAAAATATTAGTAAATAATTTTGTGGATGATTTGGATTTATATTTAGTACGTAGACTTGAAAGAAAAGAAGGTCCTTTTCTTTTTTTTTTTTTTGCTCTTTTTATCGGAAAAAGTTATACAAAGGGGCGGCGAAAATAAAATAGCCTACAGGCGGCAAACTTGTAAATGCGCCTCTGGTTCAGATTTAAAACACGACTTGCAACCGTACAACGTCGCGACCATATCTGAACGTCGGAATGAACGCCGTCGCGAACCTCAATCCGCAATATGAATCGCATAAATGGTTGCAGTTCGAGGTTGCGGAGTCGCGTCGACGCGCACTATTTTTTTGATGTCAATTTACCGACAAACTGTAGATCGAGGCGTACTTCGACCTGCAACACTTACCAGGTTGGCAACGGCGCCGGCGTTCGGTCAGACATCCAGATATGTTCGCGAGGTGGTACGGTTGCAGGTCGTTGTAGAAATCTGGACGGGGCTATCATAGTTGCAAGATCTTTGTTTGCAACGTGGTTCGAAACGAGATACGGTGGCAGATCATGGTTCAAATTTGAGGCTTTAAAAATTGCCGTTAAAGCCGCCTAACCTGAATCGCTTATTTCGTATACTAACATAATATAAAGTCATTACATTTTAATGTTTGGTCCACTATTAGATATTTGCGTTTTTACTCTTTATTACACAAAATCTTTAAAAACAATAAAAACGTAAACAAATCAAGTCAATATAAATTTTAAAGATCGATCTGCTTAATCTTTAAAATTCGTATTCGTATTAAATGTTTTTGAGATAATGTGACAGATTTTTTAATATGGATCAAGTCAAGTCTAAGCACAGATAACCCACATTTAGATCCGCAGTAGCTAAGAGCATTTTTCGGATTTTTACGACCTTGCGCAGTAAACAAATCGGGTTGTGTACGAACTTGCGTACTTAAAAGCAATGACAGAATACAATACCGACACACAGTGCTATCCGTACACGGTCTTTAGCTGCCGTACTTCGAACATGCTTCGAACGGGAAACCCAGACAAGGCGTTGATAAATTCTTTCCGATAATGCGGATAGTCTGCTTAGCGCCCGCGCGTCCACCCTCCGGGATGACTGATACTCAAACGCACAATCACATTTTTTCGCCCATGAAGAGTAACTTTTGTTTCGCGCAGGTAATAACATTGGCAATCCATACAGATCAATGAGCTTAAGCTTTGTTTGGTGAGGGGTAAAGTATAGTGTAGTCTATTGTGATGGAGGACTAAAAGTTGACCTAATTTTAAAAAAAGCTTTGATGCCAAGCGCGTTTAACTGAGGTATGTCACAAAAATTCAAAAAGGCATACTGTTATTTATAAACAAATAAATTTAATTTCTACATATTTGAGTTTCTTGTTCTCTATACTTGTTTGTACTATGGTCCAAAGACTTCTTCGACAAGAATTATCGTTTTAATACAATGTACCTAACTGCACGACACTGAAAATAGTGTAGTTGAGTTTGAACTAGTTATAACGAGGACTGAATGCCAAACACCTAGTCCTGAATTACACTGATAATACCAAACGGTTTTTTTAGAGAAAAAGTTAAAACTAGTTATAGCTTTTCGTTATGCCAAACAAAGCTTCAGTGACATTCAAGGTTATGTTTTTGTTGGTGACTTTTAATTTTGCCACATAAGAATACAGGTTTTTATAAAACTTTTTTACGAAAAATCTTTAAAATAGTACAAACGTGAAGGAATCGAGTAAATATAAATTTAAAAGTCTTCTGGTTGAGCTTCAATATGTGTATTCGTATTTAGTCTTTTTGAGAAAACGAGCAGATTTTTATTAGGAATTGAGTCAAGCTTAGTAACGTTTATGAACACCGGTGCGCTAGTACGGATTGGTTTCAGTAACTTGAAGAAAACTATTACACCAAAAGCAATTAACAATGTCCAACAGCGAAAAAGAAAATCTGAGAGAAAAAATCATAACTTAAATTCTAAAGTTAAATATTATCCGCAACACAATTTCATAGACTGTAATCCGTCTACTTTAACATAAAGTTTTTTTTCTTTTATGAAACCAGCTTTGGAGAGTTTATCTTTTTAAACGGTTTAAAGCAAGCAATAGTGCGGCACAAATTCTGCTATATTATGCAAGCTTACTACTATTTTTATTTTACCTAAAATATCTAAACACTTTATGTTGTGTTATGTGTGCCTGTTTTTTGTTGGCTAACCAACATACGCTTTTATCCTTTTATAAAGTATACTCAGAAATAAATTAAATAAATTTGGACTTTTTTATCTTTCGGATTATCCACAAAGGTTTGCTTAATAAGCCCAAGTCCTAAGGTCCTTCATCGCTAAATTCCAGTAGCAACCGTCGGTTCGACGATGTGGCAGCGACTTGGTTTGGGCTTCTTAAATATTTGCCGATAAGTCCGTGATTTTATTACCGCCTTTGGGTTAAATACAATTAGGTACCGTAATTTCGGGTGACTTAAGACAATTTTGAATTCCAAGTTAATTATCCTTGAAACTATTTGCACTAGACCCCTGAAATTCATGTCAGATTTTGAGTCTTGGTCTAAACAGAAAAATAAAAATCTATTAGAAGCTATTATCCTAAGTTTTCCTTTTTTTTTTTAATTGTTTTTCTTGCTATCTCAATTCACCCGCACTTTCGGGTTACTTGAGATACCTCTTATTTTACATTAGTAACTTAAGATAAAAGACAAGCGGGCGGCTTAGGACAAAAAAAGTTAAAAAAAAAAGATAGCTAAGAAAAAATGCAAAAAAATATTAAACAAAGTCACTTATTAAACCTTATTAAAACAATTCTTATTAAACTTATCCAATATTTCTTATAGGGATAAAATAACTGATTTAGAAATATTTTTTATTAAATATCTACAAAAAACTCTTTCTTTCTCTTTTTATAAAGATCGGTTTTAATAAAGAAATAGTTTGAGAGTCTTCTACATTGGCAAAATTTGGTATATTAGGGAAAACATAAATATTTTTTATTAGTGTTAGTACTTTTCTTAAAAACTTACACTGAAATATTGGGTTGCTTTTTATTTCTGTTACAAGACCAATACATTTTTCATTTATTTGTTCATTGTTGTGCGCTTCGTAAGGAATTTTTCACCAAAATAAAGCCGTCTACTTTAATATATTTCAGTTTTAATTCCTCTTCGGGATCTGTTTCCAAATTCTCTGAAGAATTTGATGAATCTTGAAGGCAATACGAAGTCCGATTCAGCGGTTTTGCTATTGCTACTTTATCTCCACGTTCTGACTTGTGTTTTGTTCATTTTCTTGCAAAGGTATAAATTAGAGTTCCCTATCTGAGGTTCGTCATCTTCAACTTCCTTTGAAGCCGAGGGTACAGGAAAATATTCAGTTTCTGGAGTAGGTTATACTGGCACCAGGTTTAACGTTTAATCTTTGTTGTTTTACATTTGTTGTTTTGGGCATAATTTCTTTTTATATAAATTGCCTAAAAAAATATTTCAGAAGGCATTTTCTATTGTAATATCAGCTTTTTACTGGAGTTTCATTAGATGGCAATTTTTTAAAACACAATTTTTATTTAGTGGGTTTTTTCCTTCGTTTAGTTTTTGGAGAGTTTTATTTAACAACCTCGAAAAAAACGTATTTAGGCACATTACACCACTAAATTTTTAGCGGTCTAAAAAAGGCCACATCTAGTGGTTGGCATATGTGAGTTGAATTAGCGTGAAGAAGTACATACACGATATTGTATTCTTCGCATGCATCAATTACCCTTGCCCTCAAATGGCTTGCTAAATTGTCACCAATCAATACTTTGCGGATTTCCAGAAAAAAACAAAACTTTTTGAAATATTTTAATGCCACTTCAAAAGAATCAATCCTTATATATGCATTCATTAAACCCCTTACTTTGTTCCTGTTATATCTAGTGTCTGCGGGCCCATTTTCTGTCCAGGTAGTGTACAAATGTTCGGCCTTGTAGACTACGTACAAAGAGTGCAAGGTGCCTGAAGCCGTTCCTGCAAACATGACCGAATTGCTTGCTTTTGAGGACTCAACAATGCTGTGCGTATGTTTGGATCCTCGTCTCTCTGCAATCACCTTCTGCCTCCTTGGGTCATCACAAATGTTTGTTTCGTCATAATTAACTATTTATTTCGGATCTACATTAGCAACACTTTTTTCAAATTCAAATAAATATTCGCTTACTGTTTTTAACTGTAACCCCGCCTTGGCCCTTTCAATATTTTCTATCCAGCGCTGACTTAAAGTTTCTTTATGCCTGCTTAAAAAGCTATACGCCCAATCTTTGCCAGGATAATTATATTTGTAAATAAGTTTGTTCCTTTTGCATCGATACTGATTTTACTGTTGCTCTTAAATCTCGGCTTGTAACAGAAAAACCCCAACTGCAAGCAGACGCTATATATTTTACTAGTTTTGCTTCCTCTTAAGAACTAAATTTTGTTTGCCCCCTGGTTTTTCATATTAAGATTGTTAATCTTTCTTTGTATTGTTGATTGACTTACTTTATATTTTTTCAAGTGTTCGAAAGCTACCACCCTTTATTTTATATTCCTTGACCGCCATATCCAATTTTTCGGATCATAAACAGCATATTTGCGGCCGCCAATCTTTTTTTGTATTTTTCCATTTTTAACTAAAATAAATATTAAAAAATTAAAATGTGGCATCAAATAAAGTATATCAGGAGGGTGACCTGAAACATAGTCTTAAGTCACCCTTAACAAGGGACATTTTTAATTTTTTTGTTTTTTTTTGTAACGACGAAGTATAAAATAAACAGAAATAAACATGAGAATATTGGGTATCTCTAGTAATACAAATTAAATTTTATTTAAATTACAAAATATTAATAAATAAGGACTACTACATAAAATTTTCTAAAATATTTTTTACCTCCGAGTTTCACAATTCCCTTTAAAAATTCACAGAAGCGTAAGTAAATTCTTTGTCCAGCCAAAAACTATTTCAGAACCTGCTAGGCGCAACAATCGTCTACCACCGTTCTCCGATTCGCGAATCTGTGTTGCCAGATTGAATTAAAAAATTAGGAAAGTTCTGTCTCAAGTCACCCGAAATTACGTTATTAGGTATTTTAACGTCCTGAAACAGCCCTCAGGTTTTAAAAAAGCTCCAAATGGGCCACAAAATGGTTATAAATGATCACTAAGTACGACAAGTCATCGATACAAAAACTTTTACAGCGTGTTTAAAATATCAACGTCATTGAAAAATTTTTGACGCCTTAAATTAATTAAACATGGGTTAATGAAAAAGGATGCAATTGGTCATAAACTTGTCAACATTGGTAAGTATGATTAATTTATTGGTTAGCAAAATTAAAGGAGTTCCCTATTAAATGAAGACATTCATGACGAGAAAATTTTGTGAGCGGCCCAAAATTAGAAATTTCAGATTCAAAAGGCAAATTCTGAAAGCTAGTAACAATAATTAAAGAATTGATAATAGGTATTTAATATTTAGTCAAAGATACTGGAATAAATATAAAGTGTTTGAAATTTGAAGGGCACTAATTGCTACATAAATATATTTGGCACCTTAACTTCAACATTCGGAGATCGTTTCATGCTGTAACCATTGGTCATGAATTGGTCACGATTAGTCACTAGGTCACACAGTAACAGTAACAGTAATTGGTCAGCAGTAAAATAAAATTCATAGAAGTTATTTCAAATATACACGGGTGGTTTCCGACTATTTTTGTTTTAAACATATGTAACGTGACCAATTGGTGACTAAGTTTTGTAGCTTAAGAATGAGCTCTGAGTGTTTATATTGAGGCGCTACTGTGTATATTTTTAAAAAACAGGGTAAAACCGCCCCTGTATATTCTCGTCAATCTCTGACCAATCACTATAATCGACTGGCCAACCGTGACCAATTCATAACCAATGTATATAGCATTGAAAGGCACTTAAGGTTAATATTGAGGTGCTAGGTATTTTTATGAACAAGGTTTAATTTTTAAATAAATAATATTTTACCGCCGACCAATTACTGCAACTCATTGACCAATCATGACCAATTTGTGACCAATTGATTTCGAGTCGGATGAAGTCTGTATCTTTAAAACGAATCAAGTTAGCCATGACTTACATTCACTAGTCAATTTATTTAAAAAATTAAAACCGATTTTTCACTATTCGGTACGTGCTACGTTTTTAATTTTAAAAACATTTGTAATAACAGAATAAAATACAGTGTGTCCACGAATGGACTTAACTATACCTGTAAAAACAGTTATTTTTAATATTTTGAAAAGAATCTATTTATATAAAAAATTTTGAATCGTCTAAAATGCTAAAAGCTTTAAGAAAATTTGTCTTAGAATATAGAGGGTAACCAGAACTAACAAGAAAACAAATTTTTGAGACTTCCTATTAAAAAAGCGTAAAAAAGTAATCAAAAGTGCATAATCTTTTTTTTTTTTGGTATAGGTTATACTTTCTTTAATAAATTAAGTTGTTAATGTTACAAAAAATCAATGAAGTAGAATTTTTTATTTTGAATAAAAAGAATCACTCTATTATATACAGGGAGATTCAAAATTACGAAAATGTTATTTTGAGAAATAAAAAAATCTGTTATGAATATTTGTTTAACTACATACCTATTTAAATAGCTTGAAAAAATAATATAACTTGTTAACTTATTTTAAATAAATTGTAACTTTTGTGTTACTACTTACATACACTTTAACTTTACTTGATATTGTATGCATAAAAAGTTGAATGAATTATTTATAAAAACAAAAAAACCTATATTTTTGCTTACACCTAATTTTTCCAATTTTTATTATAACTTCTAGCATTTCAGATAAAGCAAAACCTTTTATGTACAATATTTTTTTTTTTTGAAATGGTAAAATTAAAAATTTACAGGTATAGTTAAGTCCATCCGTGGACATAATGTAAATTTTGGGGCATACAGTTTAAGCTGTGCAACATTTTAATTTTGTTTTATTTACTAAATAATATTACACTTACTCGCCAATGTCTGTGAAAGATAGTGTTGTACGTTTTAGTTCAGCAGCGTTATAGCACTCAGCAATTCCATTCTACCTAAATATCTAAACAGTTTGTTTTGTCCGGAGTTTTAGATAATCGAGGAATGTTGGACTCGCATTTAAACGTCCGCAACCGCCACCTGAATTCAAGTAAATATTTAATAAGCAACATTCCAATGTAAATCAGTCTCATTTTCCAGAATGTGACGTTTCGGCTATTTAAATTCTTATGTTGGCCCAACTGCGATTTTGTATACTGAACACGTTCCTCGTCGCTTTCAACAGATTATACTTGTGAATATCTTCAGTTCGCTTTAGTTATCTGGTTGGCAAGTCTATGCAGTTAGGGAAAATGTTCACTTTATTTTTATAAAAGCTTATCTCAAAATATTTTATTTTCTTTTAAAGAAAAAAACATGTTATAGTAAATTTATGGAGCTTTTTTTAATTAAACATAACACATAAATTCGTGAAGGCAGAAAAAAGATTTGTAGTTTTATACAGGATGTTCAGTAAGTCTATCAACCAACTACGAAACTTTAAGGAATGGTTTTCCAATAAAAATGTTTATTATATATTTTTCTTTAGTAGAAAATCATATCTCACCATTCTTTATTCATACAGCAAAACTTTAGGAAAGTTTTTTTGTAGAAAATTCAACGCTCTACAAAAAGGTCCCTTATACTTTTTAAGTACCTAAGTAACAAAATTTTAAAAACACATTTTTTTAAATTTTTTAATTTATTAAAAAAGTATAGGAAATCTTTTAGTAAAGCGTTTAATTTTCGATAGAAATGGAAGAAGAACAGAAACTCAATTGTCAATAATTATTTTTCAGTAAGTTACAATACAAAATTTAAAACAAAAAAAGGTTTTTTTCCTTTCTTTAATCTTTGGCCTTAAATATTTTTTAAATAGATAGGTTTATTTAAAAAGTAAAAAAGAGCCTATTTTGTACAGCGGTCAATTTTCTACAAAAAAACTATTTTTTGCTGCATGATTAAGAAATGGTAAAATTGATTTTTTATTGGACTAAAAAAATATTTAAAACTGTAATGAGGCGGATCTCTCTATTAAAATCCACCTACTATACCTATATAAAAAATCCTATTTAGCCCATTTTTTAAAGATAAGTAAAAGATATTTTTTTCTCTTGGAATTAAAATACAATTTTTTATTACTTAAAAAAATTGCTGTTATTTAATCGTTGTCATAAAGAAAAATACTTCGTTTTTGTACACTTCCTATATCGTTAAAAAAACAGTTTACCACTTTTATTTTCACTTTAAATTAGTGTTTTGTTTTAATGCCTATTGCAATGTGTTTTAATATAAATTATTACAATAGTAAACTGCTAAAAATTATGCTACAAAAAATTTTGCTATTCTTATTTTTTAGTTCATTTGTCACTAAATTAGAAATTTGTCATTATGCGGATAAGTTTAGCAAAAATTATCTAAAACTAGTTAAATTAATAAATTTTGCTGACTTGTTTAATGGGTCTGTTTTCGAATTTTTCTAGCTTTAATAATCCAGTGCTTAAGACAAAAGCGCTTTTCCCACAACTCACGTTTTTAAAGTCGGTGACCATCATAACTTCAAAAGTGCTGCATCGATCCTTCTGAAATTTTAATCTATATATTTTTTTATATATATTTTAAAATTAAACTGAAGAGTTTTTTTTAATTTGGTAATACTTCTTAGTCTTTTACAAATAAATAGGCCGATTTTGTACTCAAAAATGGCGTTTTTCACTTTAAAATGCTCCCAAAATGTAAAAAATTTTAATTTTACAATATTCTAAAATACTAATATATATCGTCAAAAAAATGTTCCTTTTTGAGCACCACTTAAACCCCACCATAAGTTTTACAAATTAATGGTAATAGGTAAAAAATTCGTAAAAAATAAAATAATAAAAATACCTTAAAAGGAAAATAATATTATGGCCCAGCCAATTGCGTCTATGAAGATTTAAAAAAACAATTTAAAAGCTCAAACTGGCTTTTTAAAATCAAATTAGTTTACCTCTTAAAGCCACTCAAATGAACAAATTCAAGCTAACCAAACCAATTTGTTAAGTTATTTCAATGCTGTGGAAATGTCGGAGCTGTATATTATAATACTACCAAATTAAATATACAACTCTGGCTTGAGCAGCTTTTGTAGCACAGATGCAATAAACTATTATTAAAGCAAAACAATGATAAAAATGTTACACAACTTAAATTACATATTTCAAGATGAAGCAAAATTACACTTTTGTCGCGGACGCAGAGTAAATGAATTCTTTAAAAGTTTTTAGTTTAAGCTATCTGATATTTTCTAGCTCATTAGACTAATAATATAAATAAAAAAATAGAAAATACAAATAAATAAATAAATATTGTTTAGCTATGATCCATTTGGTAATATTTTTCTAGAACTTTGGCATCAGTATTTATAACCTATTATTTGTGTAACCTCGGGCAGTTTAAACACTGCTTATACGAGCAAGAACAAAAAAAAATAAGTAAGTATTTAAGATCATGTAACTTTGTTGTGATTAGTAATACAAAATGGTCGATTAAATTTTTTTATAGGATTTAGGCGTACTACATATTTATCTTTTTTTCTCTAACACTAATAGTTTTGCAAAAAAATGCATATTAATTTTTACCTAATACCTATTTATTTATTTTGCGTAATTATATTTTTTTCACAGCTTTCACTGCAAAAAGGGGTAAAAACATGTTTATGTTATTTAGACAGAAAAATTTAAAGAACTATGGCAAACCCCTTAAAATTTAAATTTTAAGCTGTGCTTTTAATAGAAGCTTTGTTTGGGCATCCTCTGACAAGGAAACTATCCCAGGTGTCTCTCTCCGATTTTAATCAAACTGCAATATGTTGTCATCAAAAAACTGGTGACAAGAATTTTTTATCGGTCAATAAACAATTAATTATTTTTCAAATACCTTGTGAAATAATTGAGATAACTTTACGAAATCAAAATCATAATTTTATTTATCGAAAACTTTATCAGCCTCTATTTATTTTTTCTCGAGAAATCTTTAAAAAAAAATAAATTTAAGGTGAATTTTATAGGTGCATTGACCTTTTTAAAGTGTTTAATGGCAAATAAAAAATACTCGTGTCCCTTATTTTTTAATATACTACAACATATTGCAGTTTCAAGTTTCATCAAAATCAGAGAGGGACACCTGGGTTAACTTGAATATATTTTTGGGTGAGAGCAAAAGCAAGTTATCGACATTTTTCGGGACACCCCAATCTACATTATAATGATTATAATAAGAAAACTTTAAGGATTTTTTTAATATATAATAGTTTTTTAAAATAAAATGTTGTTTATACAGGGTGCCCAGTAACTCAACCGACAAACTTTTAGTGGTGATTCTACAATAAAAAATAAGAAAAACCTTATATGAACATATGTCCTAAACGTCTAAGTTTTTGAACTACGGGGTGTTAAAAATTTATGAAAAATATCGATTTTTTATTATAATTTTTATACCAATTAGGATATTTTTAAAAAATTTGTTTCCTTAAAAAAAAATTATCCTAGACCCCTTATGGATGACACTGGAATTGTTTTTGGTGTGTCAAAAAATGTTTTCTGATGCATAGGAGACATCTTCCAATTTTTTAAAAATATCGAGATTGGTATAAAAGTTATTTTAAAAAAACGATATTTTTTTTTAATTGTTTAACACCCTGTAGTTTAAAAACTAAAACGTTTAGAACATATGTTCATATGAAGTTTTTCATTGTAGAATCACCCCTTAAAGTTTGTCGGTTGAGTTACTGGACATTCTGTATAAAATGAATAAAATTTTAGAAATGGTTTACGAAATTAAACATCAAACAACAATTAAAATTTTATTACCGACCCAAAAACAAACAATAATAATATAAATATTTAAAACATTTTAATAAAACATTCTCCACGTTAATTAAATTAAAATCTCCAAGTATTCAAAACCCCTCTGTCTACACCCTTTAGAGTTATCTTTTTGCTTTGTTACAGGTCAAATGATAGAGCCCGAGCCAGAATTTCTGGCTCCCTTAGAAAAATCATACAGTCACTCAAGGCAGGGATATCTTCTTTACTTGTGTTGTCAACCACCTGTCTACTTACAAGGTAAATATTTAAAGCATTTGAGATGGTTTGTTTAGTGACTTTGTGAGTTAATGCCTCAATAAATAAAGAATTTAAATATTATCTTGGTCGTCCAGTGGCGCCTCCAGGGTGGGCGAGGTTGGGCGAGCGCCCAATCTAAATTGTTCGCGCCCAACCTAAATAAGCAGAGAATTTGCAAAAAATACCTGGTAAAAAAACATCTTATTTAAAAAAAACATTTATTTAATTTATATTTAAGTCATCTAAATGACAGAGTTCTTGAATAAATGATGTCGCAAAATTAAAAATTAACAGTTTATTGCGCTATGTCATTAGAAACAGATTTCAGTAAAATTTAAATATTAAGTAAAATATCCCATCAACAAGTTTCAAAAATTTCGATTTTTTTCCCGTCAGTTATACAGTTCTTTATCTATGGAAAACTTTTTTATTATTATTTTTACGAAAAAAGTTATTTAAAATTAAAAATTCTGCATGGTCTAAAATTTAAAATGCAATCATTAGATATTAATTTTTTTCAGTAGTATATGTAGTATGCGAAAATACTTCAATGAGCGAGCACCACACTCGCCCCTTCATCAATCTATAATAAATTTGGACAAACCCCTCATACCTTTAAGGCTACATGAAAGAGAATGTATGCGAATCACGGTTCTCAGACTCAGTTTTATGGATCAGTGGAAAGTAAAAGAGCTCCACGGACGATACTCTAATACGCTTGATAACACTTACCTGGATGTAAATGCGTCCATTGCATGGCTTAATAGAGGTAACATCTTTCCTGAGACAGGAGGGTTTATGTGTGCCATCCAGGATCAGGTCATACCGACCAGATCGTACCTGAAATATATAACAAAGAACCCAACAATTACATCGACTTAATGTAGAATGTGCGAAGAGAAACACGAAAACATCGAACACTTGATCAGCGGATGCAAAACACTAGCCTCACAAGAATACACCCATTGTCACAACAACGTAGCAAAAATAATCCCCTATTACAAATACATACCTGAAAACGCACTAGAGAACGAATACTACCTACTATATTGGGACCGAGACATCCAGACTGATAGGCCCGTCCAGCATAATAGACCTGATATTCTGTTACTTAATAAAACTGAAAAATAAATATTCTTGATTAACATAGCTGTCCCAGCACCTGCAAACATACAAAAAAAAACACACAAAAAAAAGAGACAAATACTCACCCTTATCGGAAGACCTAAAAGAAACTTGGCAGGCAAAAAAAATATGGATTGTCCCTATTGTAATTGGAGCAACTGGAGAAATACCTAACGACCAAAAGAAATACTTTAAAAGCCTTGGGCTTTAGGAAAGCCTCCTTCATGAACTACAAAAAGCTGTTATCTTGAATACCTGTAACATAATAAGAAAACTGTTAAATAAATAGTAAATGCTGTGAACCTTGCAACTTACCTTGCCGGTCTCAGCATTAAACATCCAGAAAACGTAAAAAGAAATAATAATGATAATTGATTAATAATTGGCGTTTAAGGAGGCTTGAAGAATAATGTATTAAGAGAGTTGAGGTACATTCCAGTCATGTCAAAATATACCCGAATAAACTGGTGATGAAGATGCAGAAATCTGTTTTCCTTGGATCCCTTCGTCTGCTGAGGCAAATAAATTTGGCCACAGATCACTGACCGAGTGGACGCGAGGAGTGGTCTTCAATATGGATGGCTCTTCCGCACGACGCCCTATGGGGTCGGATCTTTTAGAGAATAATAATGATAACTGTCGCATATACTGGAACTATGCGTTCCCAACTATGCATCAAATTCAAGCGAATAAACCCGACATCGTTTTCCTTGGTAAGACAAATCACACCATGTATGTAATAGAGTTCTCCGCCCTAGCGGAAACTAACATCGATATAAAAGAACCGGAGGAACGAGCCAAATATCAAGTTCTTCTTGGCAAACTTCGAGGCTCTATCCGTAGTATACCGTGCGATCGGTTGTCCTGATAATTGAAGTTTTGGGAGGCATGAAGGATAACGTATTAAGGGAGTTGAGGTATATTCCAGTATGTCAAAATACATCCAAACAACTGGCGATGAAAATGCAGAAATCTGTTATCTTTGGATCCCTTCGACGACTGAGGCAACTGAATTTGGCCGAAGATTACTGACCGAGCGGACGCGAGAAGTGGTCTTTGATTTGGATGGCCTTCCGCACGACGCCCTATGGGGTCGGACCCATGGAATACGTCGTGTCGGATCTTTTAGAATAATAATAATAATAAGAATAAAGTCTGGCCATCAGGACGATGCCTGTCATTGTTCCTGGTGCTACCGAACATGAACAATCCAAGCAAGACGGTACAGCCAGCGAGCTTGAAGGAGTTGCGAGGTACCAACAGCAACCTACAAGAGGTCTTAAATCTCTCTGGGGTGACATCCCGCAGGGTCGCGGATATCTTGCATTGTCCCTAGAAGCAATGATGAGCAAGCTTCCACCAATCCACCCCTTTCGGATAGGGGTGCAGGGCAGGTTGGAGGAGCAACTGGACGGACACCCTTAAACGACCTTGGCAATGGACTCGGACGCCTTACGTGGACGGACGAACTTAGAGACGATCTGAAGGATGCATATTCCCTCAGCGAACCTACCATTAGGAGCTACATGGCACGGATGCACGCCACATGGTGCGCTAAACACCCAGAACTGAGTCATCTCTCCCAACAACGTCTGAGAGACTATGTAGCTTACCTCAGCCGCTCTGAATATGTGGTGCCAATACAACAGGAGCCATCTCAGGACCTGGATATTCAGGTTTCGAAACAGATCAACTTGCAGAGAGTGTGCTAATCGAGATTTCCCCTGATAATGCCAACAACGAATTATCAAGAAGAGAGGCTTCACTTAACATCAACATCAAGTCTAATATAAAATTTCAAGATATCGCACAAGCGAACAACGCTGTTCGGGACTTACTTTTAGAACACGGATATGTTGGCACTTGACAACGCTGTTTGTAAAGCTGCGAAACAACACATTCTAACAACCGCTCAGATAGCTTTTTCACCCAGGCACTTCGAAAGACCGAACGCAGAATTTGGCAAATTGCCAAAAAAGAACAAGACCTAACGCAGCGAGAGGCATTGCGTTCAAAGGTGTATTGGATTATATATTAGCCAACAGACCTTTTACAAAAGATCAAGAAAAATATCTTCAAGGCTATGCCAAAAACACCATACACTTAAAAATACAAAATAAATAAATAAATAAATAAAATAAATAAATAAATAAACCTTCTAGCTTTCTCACCCAGACCCAACACCAACGGTTTGATAATCCGCCACAAGCAAATGTTGTGGAATAGTTCTGGAAGGATGTCTACGAGGACTCAAAGCCTTTACGACGGGACACTCCTACTTTGAACACCTTCAGTGCCTATTGTGCCGACAAGAACTTGACCAGCATGAAAGTCCACCAATCACGACGAAGGAGGTAAAAAAGAGCCCTAGACGGTGCAAGGAATTATTCTGCACCGGGTCCGAATGGCATTAATAACTATGATGGAAGAATTTCCCCAGTACACATCCGCATTTGGCTAAAAAATCTTTGATTCTTGGCTTAATGGAGATACAACAATTCCTGAGTGGTTTGTAGAAGGCCGAACTATATTATAACCAAAAAAGGGAGATCTAACACAGCCCAAAAATCTATAGACCGATCACCTACCTCAATACCAGCTATAAGGCTTTTACTACAATTTTGTATTCTAGAATATTGAGTGCAATAGATACTATTCTCTCTGATATAGGAAGTAGCGAGGAGAAAAAAGAGAAATCAATGGCTGCAAATAAAATCTCTCTTAATCGATAGTTACTTCACACAAGACTCAATCAATACTAACGCAACCTTAGTATGACATGGACTGATTACAATAAGCTTTTTGACACAACATCGCATGAATTAATATTGCATCTGCTTAAAGATCTTATGGTTTCTCCTAGCTTCCCATTCGTTGCTTCGAACAGCTGATGCCGGTCTGGAAATCTAAATAACATCTGGAGCACAAATAAATTATGACTGATCCCATTACATTTAAACGGGGCGTATTTCAGGGCGACTCACTAAGTCCTCTATTTTTCTGTATATCGCTGCTTCCCGTATCCGTGTCTCTTTGGAAGACTCGGGGTATTGCTGTGGACTACCTGAAAAGGGAGGGAGCGTAAGGTAACACATCTGTTTTTACATGGATGACCTGTAACTCTATGCAACTAGTGAGCGAGATCTACAACAGTCTCTTAAAGTGGTTCACGAATATGCAAAGATGTTGGCATGGAGTTCGGACTTAACAAATGTGCAAACTCAGGCTGGTGAAGGGCCGATATGGTAACGATTTAAATGTTGATCAACTTGCTAACAGCGCGATTCTCCGTTTGGTACGAAACGTATATAGATATTTAGGTATCGATCAAAATCATTATAACTCGGGATGTTAAAGCTGTAAAGACCCAACTAAGCAATTACAGGCAACGCTTAAGGCTAATATGGAAGTCCAGGAATTATCTGAATTAAACAAGGTTGCTGCAACTAAAATGCTAGCAGTTCCTGTATTGCTTTATTCGTTTCGAGTAGTTAAGCAGACGCGAGAAAGAGTTGCGCGAACTTGACATGCTTTGAAAATGATTCATCTTTACTGCAGCATTCATCCCCGCTCATCAGTCTCCCGCATTTTACCTTCCACGCCACCAGGGAGTCGCGGCCTTTTAAGCTTGGAGTGTATGCATTATCGTTTGGTTTTTTTTTTTTAAGTCTTGCTTGTCAGGTTGTCAAAAGCAAGAATCCACTGCTGCAGTTAGTAAGAGAACAGGATGGCCAATGTTGGAGCATTTTTGTTCAAGGCAGCCAAGCGAACCGCAGAGGTACGGTCTGTCGGATTCGAGGTCGATTCTAATGACGACCAATTACTTATAAGGCAGGGGGTACATAGCAATGTAAAAGCTGCAGTTAAAAAGATATAACAGTTCTGCGGCAGAATGTATTAGAGCGGCGCACGTCAGTGACGGCGATTTTAGCATTATGTTAGTCCTAGCTCTTTCACACATTAAAGTTACAGAGTTTCACAGCACGTTCAATCTAGGGACAAAACATTTAATTTAATTTAGCAGGTTAGGAAAATCAACCTCATCGTGCAGCAATTTAAACAAAAGATCATGAAGCAGACACCCTCCGTAGTTTTAAACTGTCAAAACTAAATTTTTGCAACAAAAGAAACATGTGGTAATCTGAGCCTCGCTGTGGATAAACCCCATCTGTTTTAAAATTCAAAACTTCAAAAACCTCTTCTGGACTCATAGTAAGGATTCCAAATCAGTGAGGTATATTCAAGTTTCGAACGCACATATGTACACAAAGAGGGTTTTAGAACTCTTAAATCACTAAAATTTTTACTTTTGCGCACAATAATCCCAAGTGTCCGACTCGCCGCAAGGATTATTTGTTTGATGTGGTCAACAAAATTTAGTTTCGAATCAAACACAACCCTCAAATCTTTTATTGTACCAGCTCTTTCTAAAACTACTCCCGATATGGAATAGGGATACTGCAAAGGATGCTGCTTACGAGTGTAAGTAACTACTTGACACTGAGCTGCATTAAGACCGAGTTTGTTTTCTTTGCACTAACTTTGAATAAAATTTAATTATTGTTGTAAATGTGCACAATCAGTATACGTTTCAATGGGCAAAAATACCTTAAGATCATCTTCAAAAAACAACTTGTTACACTTAATGACTTGACATAAAAGCAGGAATAATAATAGCCTCAGGTTTGAGCCCTGCGTCACACCAGACGTTGAAATATATTCATTCGTTAAAAAAAATCAGAGTTGGATTATCAAATCCAAACGCCCTCAGCTTATTAAGTAAAACAATTTGCAAAATTCTGTCGAAGGCCTTGGCAAAATCTGTATAGACTACATACACCTGTCCGTTTATTCAAAAGACAATAATTGTGTTAAGCATGCCATATTAAAAACAGTTGACCTGCCGTCTACAAAACCATGTTGTTCAAAAGCAATATACGCACGAATTACAGCTAGATTCGTCCATAAAAATCGACTCAAAGACCTTCGCAAAATTGGAAAGTATGGAAACAGGGAACCCGATCCGGACCTGATGTTATCTTATCTTTTAACTTCTTCGCGGACTTAATAATATGGTTATGGGCTGTAGAATTGGAATATTTTCAATAATAAAATTACCCATATTTTGATTAACATCCTCAGGTCCGTCTCGCGTATATACACTACTTAAAAAATTTCCAAAGCCATTAACAATATCCTGTGGTTCACTGAGTCGCCTGTCCTAAAAAAACGATATTGTGCAGTGTAAAACTGAGTGGTTTTTACCTTTTTAAAATAAACAATAATAACTCCTAAGCTAATGGGGACGTGGGATTTTTGTAAGATTTATTGCGAAAATGTAGCCGCAGTTTAAAATAATTAGTTTTTTTTCCGATTTACTAAGGCTCTAGCTTGGCGGGGAGTTTTATTTTCAGTTTATAGGACTTAAAAATTAGTTTTTAAAATATTTGTACTGAATTTTGAAACGCCTTGTATCTATTTAATTCCAATATTGCATTTACACATTTTGCTGCCCACCCTTCAAATATTTCTGCCGGGTATCGCCCAACTTAAAAAAAAGCTAGCGCCGCCCTGTAGTCGTCACTCATTTAAGGGACAGTATTTCTTTTAATTTCTTTTTAAAAACAGAAAATAATTACATCTAAAGGTAGGTTTACATCTGACATTTATTGCATAATATTTATGTCACACAGAAATTCCAGCTAATGCAGACAATAAAAATCAGACATAAACTTTTGACCGTTTACATTAGTCAGAATTATTGTCTGACATAAATAATTTGCAATAAATGTCGGATGTAAACCTATCATAAAGCACCTAACTTAAAAACTCCTTTAAAAGTAAAAAAAAAGCAAATTTTTTTTTTTTACCATTTTCTCGAGAACCAAATTTATACTGTTTATAAACCATCTTTTTTGCATTTAAGAGGGGGGTTGGTTTTCAAACTTTTTTTAAATGAATTTTTTCAAATAAAACACATTTTGGGAATATTGTGTAAAACTTTGAGATAAATCGGAGCAAAATGAATAAAAATACGCTAATCCTAAATCTATTGTATATATGCCTTAAAGATACAATAGGATACAATAATACAAAGATTGTAATGAAATATAATAATTATAAAAAGTATTATAAGGTAAGCAATCTAACAACGTTGCTACTATCGCCCATTACATCAACGAATTTCCATTATAAAAAGCAACAAAAAGGTTTTTACGAATTATGATAATTTAACAATTTGAAGCTTTACAAAGTCGATGACTCAAAAAGTAAACATTTTTAACTTGGCGTCTTTTCTTAATGTTATAACACAAATTGCACATATTGTCCTTCTTTAAAAGTCCGAAATGGTAAAGTGATCCACTTTTCCAAGAATAATGGCAAAACAAAGAGAAAGTACTTAAAAGAACATGGTAACCTTGAATGCATACAATCCATTAACAATCTTGAAGTTCTCTCTTTAAACCTTTATTCTAGTAAAGAGTATTGAAACATTTATACTGAAATTTAACAAACATATCAAACATATCAGTGGCACATAATTTGTCTGTATAATAGCTTCAGTATATGTGATTAGGACTAGTGCTTTGTAGTTGCTCTCCCTTAACCATTGTTTAAGTTTTGCTTTCAATATCAAGACTAAACTAACTAACATAACTGATTTAACTATGATAGACTTTTGCTTTGCTGTGAGTCTCTGTTTGCTTTATGATAATGTTTGCTGTAAATTTATCCTTATACGGGATGTTTCCTACCTACGGTACCTAACTTTAAGGGGTAATTTCTTATGTAGTTATATAAAAAAAATGTTTCTATGAACATACAGGGTGTCCGAAAATATGTAAGCGATCTCTCGGACACATATAGAACAGATGAAAATAATGTAAGAAGTTTCTATAAACTTTATTTCTAAAACCCCTCTTTACTGAGATATGTGCCCTTTTATAGTACTTGGTTTAATAAAATCTTTATTTAATATGACACATACTACTAAGGACCCCTTAAAATTTTTGATTGTTGTTTCATATTGTCTATGAATACTTTTTTAAAAAGTTCTCTTCTTTAACCTTTAGTCTAAGTTAAGAGTATTGAAACATTTATAATGATATTTAACAAACATATTAGTAGCACATATTTTGTCTGTAGAAAAATGTTTACGTAAATTTTCTTAATTTCCTTTTATAACTTTTTTCTTGTGTATTTAGGTCTATATGTTGCTAAATAAAAATAAAAGCCTATTTGTTTATTCAATTTAGTCATAATTAAAAAAAATAATTTCAACATCTGTTTCTTTCTCAGCTTTAGTATTCGTCTTCCAAAATCTTAGTTTTATCATCATAGTTCTAGCAATTGATACCTAGACACTCATTGCAGAACATGAAACAATTATTTCCTAACTTTCTGCAACCACAGTTTGTCTTTTATTAAGCAATATTTACACCTAAATGCACAAGGAAAAAAGGTATAAGAAGAAATTAAAAAGATATACGTAGAGGTTAGAAAAAATCGTGGACGTAGAAAAATTTAAAGAACCACATTTTACTTGTTGTAAGTCAAAGAACCTTTTACAGTGGTACCTAAAACTGCGAAAAAAAAGAGTTACAGAACATTGTTTGCGGAAAAAAGGTAAAATTGCCGAAAAATGGTGGGAGTGGCAAACTTTAAAAAATCGTTACCTGAATTTCTAAGGAGTTCTACTTAGCGTCATTTTGTGAGGGAGAAATTAAGCTTGTTTTATATATAGACCAATACCTATACCTAAACCTCCATGAAAAAAGTTATAGGGCAAAATACAAAAAGAAATAATAAACGGGTTTTTTTGTGTTTTTTATTTGCTTCCTTTTTTGGGCATATTTTTGTCAAAAATGTTTTTTTTATTGGCAAAAATTTAATTTCCTACAACTATTCTGTTGACTATTTCTTGGAAAAATTGCGTAGTTTTCGACCTAACCTCAAAAAACTGAAAAGGGGCGGTTTTCATCCCGTTCTCAAAAACTCACCCCTCTAAATGGTAGTACTCTGCGGTTTTTTAATATTTGGGGGTCCATTAGCCATATACAACAATAAAATCGCTTTAACGTTGTAGTTTTTTAAAGTACACACTAGTAGCCTATTTTAGTTAAGGGTTTAAGCAATCCAAAAATACTACTTTTATTTTTTTAGTATACAGGGTGCTAAAATAATTAGCACTATTGTGTGAGGGCAAGTCCGTCCCTACCGCTCTAATAATTTCAAATATTCTAAGAGGGTACCATTTTAAGGGACCCGAGGACTATTTGTCATATTAAAAATTGTTTCATTGTACCACGTAATAAAAATATATTTAAGAAAAACTATTTTCCAGCGGCGTCCTTTAAGGGTACATATCTCAGTAAAGAGGGGCTTTTGAAAAAAGTATATAAAGTCTTGTCATAATATTTTTATGTGTTTTATATAAATCTGAGAGATTGCCCACATATTCCCGGATACCCTCTATATCCAAAGTTGCTTCGTTTATGAGATACAGGGCATTATTGAAGTGTAGAAAAGGTTCAAAGTGTAAAAAAAAACGCTAGTTATTTTACCACTTTATGTAGTGTATTAAGATAAACTACTATGTCTTTATAATAAAGATAAAAACGGCATTTCTTACGGTCGCAAAAAAAAGAAAAGCAATTTGAAAAAATTACAGTAATACTCCTTTTCGTTTTTTTTGTGTTTTATTATTTACAAAAGGATAATTTTCTTATAAATATTTTTGACGAATTTTCTCTAAAAGACGCCGATAATAGACATTGATTTTTAAGAATTCCCACAATTGCTTTTTCTTCTGATTTTATTTATAAGAAAGTTCGTTTGCAAGAAGTAAAATTCAATAAGTGTTTGGTGCAAGCTGATTGGGTATCTTTGTGTTACCTCCGGCGAACCCACAATGCAATCAGAGTTATATATATAGGTGCTATCTGTGATCTGAGCGGCATCTTTGATAACATCATTTTATACTTTTCTTTTTCCTATAGATTTCGGACGCGTGAAAAATTGAACATCCCAAAGTACACTGGAAAAATAATTTTGTCATGAAGAATTTATACAATACAAAATTTCTTAGTTATTTTGAAATACTTTAGTTAAAAATCCTTTGGTTTTCTTCAAATAGGCATATTTGTATTTATGGTTTTTAATGGAAAATTGTTGTTATTATGTAAAACATATATAAATGCGTAAAAGAAATGGTGTTTTACGTGACAAGATTTTGATAAATATAACAAAATGTACTGAAAGTTTAACATTGTAGGGTTAGTGGTTTAATTTACTTATTTTTTTATTTTATTTGAAGGTACAAGAATAGAAACATTTTTTGAGTTTGTCTTAACAGCTCAAAGTATGACGAATATTTTGTTTTTGTATAATACGAAAATCTTTTAAATAATATTTTTAACGCTTACAATAAATTCAAATAATGGTAGCTTTAATTATTATTATAATGTGCTACTCCAACGGACAATTAAATTTTTGTAAAGTTATATTTGTGTACACACACAGAAACCTTTAAAAACAGCTAAAAAAAGCCTAAATTTAAAATAAAGTAAAAAAGTTTTTAGTCACCCTGTAAAAGTGTAGAAAGATTAGACCTTACTTTATAGGTAATTTTTTTGGCAAAAATATAGTCTCATGTAACTTTCAAATTGAATTAAAAATTTGTCATAACAGCATAATATGTGACATGCGTTTTCTTCTTGATTATCGAAAAATGTTTACATTTACACCTATTATTTTTCTAAATTAATGTTTTTCTGCTATTATTACTAAAAGAGAAAATTTGGACTTTTATACCATTGTAGAACTTTACATGGCAACAACTGTCAGACTTAACTGTCAATCTGACACTGTACATAAAATTTATTTTCAGTATACTTTGGCAAATCATCATGAATAAACTTACGCTTGACCAACGTTACCAAATTATCCAAATTTACTTTGAAAATCAGTCATCAGTTCGCCAGACTCATAGAAGACTTCGTGAATTTTATGGGCCACACGATCGTCCATCTGAGTTACTAATTCGTCGTACTGTGGATAGATTTCGTACCACGTATGGATGATATTGATCCAGACGAGATGTGGATGCAACAGGATGGCGCTACATGCCACACGGCGAACGAAACTATCGCCTTGTTGCAAACAAGGTTTGGCGACAAATTAATTTCGAGAAATGGACCTGTTACCTATCCACCCAGATCCTGTGATGTGACGCCCCTAGATTATTTTCTGTGGGGCTACGTCAAGTCATTAGTGTATGCTGATAAACCAGCAACTATAGCTAAAAACAGCGGAAATCAAATAATAAAATAAACAATAGGTGTCTCACTTGAATGTAGAAACTTTGAAATGATTTTCTGCGAAACGGGAGACATAGCCGATATGAACACTGAATTTAGTGTATGATTTTACCCTGGACTACCAAATTTCTGCCCAATTTAGTTCAAAATTCTTTGAGATATTTGAGCATTTTTAGATTTTTGGACACACCGTATAATACAACTTTATAAAGGAATTATTTAAGAGTTTAAAATACTTTTCTATGTTTTGTTGTTATATTTAAACACCAAATTTTCACTGCAACTATTATAATTTAAATTACTACGCACCAACGGGCCTTTAAATATTTTATGATTTATCCAATGTACTTTTGCTGTTTATCTTTCCAAGCAAAGTTTAACTTAGTAAGAGCAGAAAGTGGAAGTAAAGGATAATTCAAACGGTTCTGAATTTAAACGGATTTTCAGCCATTCAGGTAAGTTAGAAGACACCCCTAATTTATCACAGACCATTACACACGGCCCTGTATATTATTAAATTTATATCCATCCCAGTGCGTAAGATATATCGTGCTAGATTTACTCGGAGAGAAGACAAGTGATTAACAACACATGTGAACCAGACGTGTGGTACAATATTTTGGTCTCTGGAGATCCTGAAACAATTCCGCTAAGTCTGTTTCATTAAATTTTAATAAATGATTTAATTAAAACTTTCTTGCTTTAAAAGCCGTTTTCAATTTTCACGAATATTCTATAACTTCACTCTTTTATTGAAATAGTGCAGATAATGTAAAACTTTTTATTTTTATTTTAGCGTCCATAAATATATTTTTAATTGGGTACATTTTATAAACAGCAATAAAAAAAAATATTTTTAGAAAACTAGAATTTGCTTTTAATTTACTTTATTGATCGATCATTTATTTATTACGTTTGAGGCGCTCAACTAGCTCTTAATAAAATATCACTTGTTTCATGATAATTTTTTAAGAAATATTCAGAGCACTTAGTCAGCGCTATCTCTAGAGAATTAGTAGTTTATTCTGTTAAATGATATGTCCTATATATAGCATTCATCCTGTCAGGTTTAGTGATTGTGATTTAATTCTGTAGGCTCCAAAAATTTGTTTTGTATTACTTCTAAACAACTATAGAAGGAGTTTTATCCTTATTTTCCCACTACTTATAGAGGAGTTTACGAACCAAGGTGTAGACTCGCAGAGCCCCTAGGAAAATTTCATTCATTTCATCTTTCAAGCTGAAATCTACGCTATTAATCTCTGCGCAACCGAATGTGCCAAAAAGGCCTACAGAGAGCACATTTCCACATCCCTTGGTACATCCATTCAGCCCTAAAGACATTAGCTTTATGCTGCTTTGCCTGGGAATGCCGACAATCACTTAATTCACTGGCTACAAACAACCGAGTAGCTTTGATGTGGGTGCCAGGACATTAGGGTATCCATTATTTTCAAAATCGATGTTTTTTAGCGATCGCCACCTAAACTTTTAGTTTATAGCCTAAAAAATATATTCAATATAAAAATGCTTTTGATTCATAATTTAAACCGTGCCGAAATCATGTTGGTTTTCCCATTTAAATAACATGGGATTTTTGGACTTTTTCTTAGTAGCAGCAAGATTCTATGAGAGTGGCTTAAAAGTTGCCCTGATATGCATTATCATTCTTTTCGATACACAGTTTTTTAAATTTTCTCTTGGTCCAATCTTTGGCACATTACTTGAGAACCTTACCGGGCATGGGGGCAAGGTACTGTCAAATTTAAATTATTGGTATTGGCCAATTTCGGCTCAGCTGTGTGTGTGTTATTAAGAATGGTTATACACTCTTGAACTTAAATTGTTACTCTACATAGTAGAGTTGTAGGGATTTTTTAAGTCACTGCAAAATATACAGTGATTTATCTTTGCATTGCTTATCGAGAAACCTTCTGTTTTTTATTCAAATGGTTTAGATATGTTTATTTTTTTATCACAACGTACATAAATATAATTTTAAGTACTATGTTTTATAAACAGCAATTAAAAATAAAGATAATATTTTTGTAAGCTAGAATTTGCTTCTAAATAATTCAATTATTAGAATATTTTTTTATTATTTGTCTGAACATGGTAGACAATAAAACTGTTACCAAAAAGTTACAATATGTTTTATGTTTGTTACAGGTAGCTTGGATTAAGTCTGACACGAAAGCTATCCTAGCAATACATACACACAAAGTGGCTCAAAATGCTCGACTTTCAGTTACCCACAATGGACATAACACTTGGAAACTACATGTGTCAAATGTGCAGCAAAATGATTCCGGAACTTATATGTGCCAAATTAATACTGATCCGATGAGAAGTCAGGTAATGGTACTGATAAATACATGTACTAAAATATACAGGGTGTTCATTTTAAAACTTATCACTCAAGTTATCTGCGAAAAGAGACGCATTTAAGAAAATCGCCGAAACACATCCAGATAGTTAAGTATTAAGGGAAACGTTTTTACAAAAAATTGAACTTCAACCCCTTAACCACCCCAAATTTTTAAATAAGAATGGGGGTCGAGTGATAAATCATTTTAAAGCTACAGACGAGTATTTTATACCTCCAAAAAATAAAGTCAATATCTTTACCTACTACAAAATAACGGTACTTTAAAAATTACCCAAATACCTGATTGGGATGGCCGTATTTCGAAACTTATAAAGTTAGATGTACTTAATGTAACTATCTATCCATCTGTCTATCTATGTAACGGAATCTTTGAGCCTAATTTTAACCAACTTCCAGCTATTCGATTTCTTTGAAACTTTGCACACGTATCAAGGACCGATGAAGATGCAATAATTTAAAAACAGTATCCCGTTAAGTTCCAGCATTTTCCAGGAAAACCGGAAAAGTGAAAAATCGTACGTTCTGGCGGATGCGCCAGATTAGACAATTGAATAATCGAACTTGACAACATTTGCCGACGGGTTGGGGACAGGGGCTCAATTCTGCTAAATTGAACTCATTCGTTCGCTGAACGTATTCGTTCCGGGAGCGTATAACCTTCATCTGTTTTTTTAACGAACGAATAACCTTCACTTGTTTTTAAAACAGGCGGTCATAAAACAGAAATCTGTATTACCAACTGACATCTGACAAAATTCACAGTCATAACATAACCTAAAATTCCTTTAATGTGAAATTAAAGTTGAAAAAATCAGTTAACTAAGCTATTAAAAACAAAGTATACACTTTAATTGAAATACAAGAAGCAAATAAATAATTAACATGGTCCTCCGCAGCCAGAATAATCATTCGTAAGCAAAATAGTTCCTAAATCACATAACCTATAATTTAGTTTAAAAAGGTAATATTTTAAAAAATATTTGTCTTATTTATGCAAATTGGGTAATTGTTTCGAAAGTTGGAGCAACCCCCATTTTGACCAAATTTGATATACAGGGGCACAGAACTAATAAAAAAGGGGCTGGTTATTTTCTTTTTGCTGCTTAATGAAATAGTATGTTCTAATTTACTGTTATATTAAGAATTTTGTGCAAAAAGACGGGGGAATATAGTGAGAATAGGAATGTTTTTGATATTGGGCAAAATCATAGTTGCTCCCTTTCAAGAGAACATTTATTTTAAAAAATTAATTGATATAACGAACTAAAAATGAAAAATAATTAATAGTTTAAAAAACTAAAAAACACGCTTTTATATGCAACCGAACTAAAAATTAGAAAATAATTTTTCATTAAAAAAAATATTGTAACTTCATAGTAAAAAGCGTGGGGTGCTTAATATATTAAATGTTATAATTATTATATTTGCCAATATCTATGATGGAAAAGTTATGAAAAAATAGTAAAATGCACCCCACGCTTTTTACTATGAAGTTACAATATTTTTTAATGAAAAATTATTTTCTAATTTTTAGTTCGGTTGCATATAAAAGCGTGTTTTTAGTTTTTTAAACTATTAATTATTTTAATGAAGGACCCTGTATAATATATTACCAATAAAAAGATCTTTAAAGAGCTTTAAGATAATACCCCATTAAGAACATCTTACTTTAATAGTTTCGAAAATATGGCCATCCAATTTAGGTAATTCTTAGAGTATTGCCATTTTGTAGTAGGTTAAAACATTGACATTAAATTCTAGGGTTATAAAGTACTCGTCAGGAGCTTTAAGATGATGTAGCGCCCCCTTCTCATTTCACAATTTTGGGGTGGTGAACCTGGTGGTTAAGAGGTTGAAGGGGCACCGTCTAACTTTTTGTAAAAAACGTTTCCCCTTCATTAAAACCTTAACGTGATAACGCAAATTAATTGCTTGGTAAGTTTTAAAATAAACACCCTGTATCCACATCGTGCTAGCTCGATGCTAGCAGGAAAAGCGTGCATTGAAGTTTTTGTCGCCGAATTTGTAAAAGTTACCTATTGTAATTTAAAGATAGCACAACGTGTATAAACGTTGTGCCAGCTCTAAGCTATAAACTACGTTTTAGTGTATTTAACACCAGCAGGTAAAAAGTAGGCATAGAAAGCGTTCATTAAACCCTTTAACGGTAGGATGTCGCGTTGTTCTCTCTTTAAACCATGTCTTTTTCAGGCATTAGCAAAAATTGCTCATTGTAATTTTGAACCAGCACAACGTATTTATGTATCCTAAATATTTGAACCAAATTTGGTTTAAATATGACTTCTACCTATTTTTGTTTTTCTGTTTGTTTTGACTTATTTGTCGTTTGAGAATTTGTTTTCAGATATTTAAATTTTATTCCCAATATATTTGCAAAAAAATCCCAACATTTAAAAAATACTGTCAACAGCAAACAATTTATCAAAAATGCAAAACCTTTTGTCGCCGAAAATTATTTTTCCATATTTGTTAAAGCAGGTCAAAAGTATAAAGTAAACATGGAATTTGTTTCTGGAATTTTAGATTCAACCCAGAGCTTTTTATAACCTACTTACAAGCTCACCACAAAAATTAAGCCCTGTTAAATTAAAGTAAAAATATTTAACAATGAAAGTATACAAAAAAGTTTTTAGCATAAAATGTGTAGAATACCTTAATTCTTAATTAATTATTAAATTTAAGTTTATAACTTATATCCCTTTAAATAATAAATGGTTTGTGGAGTGATGAAATGTTGGCTAATTAATTTAAAATTACAATAACAGAATAATCTAAATTAACTAATAAGTGTATTATGGCGAACAAATAATGCTAAGCTAACCATAGCAGATTTGTATTTACAGAAATAAAATTAAATTTAGGTATATAATTTGTTGGAATATTGTTTTCATATTTTTATAATGTCATTTCCTTCAATATTTTTTTGCTTAGTCTCTAGGTTGTGTGATTACTAAAATAATCACAAATGGCGTATTTCTTTATAAAAATACAAATAAATGTGTTAGAATTAAAAATTAATAAGATTTTTTAGAAAGATTATAGTTAATAATATATTGTTGCAACTTTCGTTGGGAATACTTTACAAGGTAGCACACTACAAACTCCCTTGGTCTCTAGTAGGTACAAAAACGGTATTATTTTTAAAAATGTTTTAATGTAAAATAAATAATTTAAAGTTATGAAAAATAAGTTGGGTGTGTTGTGTGAAAAATAGACGAAGATATTTTAATAAGCGATTCCTTATTAAAAAATATAAGAAAAACTTTCTATAAGCATGGGTCTGGAAATACACAGTTTTCAAGATACAGGGTAATACATTTTAAAAAAGTAAAAAGCTTTACAGAAATGGATGGTGGACATTAACAACATTTGTTGTAACTTTTTGCACTAAAACACTTCCCTAGAAATGTTTTTGACCTTTTGTTTTCCAGGGAACCTGTAATTTTTTTAGCAAAAAATGTATAAACCAATTTTATATTTTATATTAATACGAAAAAATACAGGGGTTAAAAAGTTGTATTTTTGGACGCTTAATCAAATAACAAATAATTATGTTGCAAAACGGCAGTGGCGTACATTTTTGCCAATATTATTCGCTAAGATGCCCCTCCCCGGGACGCCACTGGAACTTACAATTTTAATTTATTTAAAACTTAATTAGCCTTTTAATACAACAAATAATATTGTCAAATTTAAAAAAGAATCGGTAAATTAATATATATTTTTTTAATTTATCAGCCTGTATCTTAAAAACTGTGCATTTCCAGACCCATGTTCATAAAAAAACACCCTGTATAGGATGCTCAAAAAGAAGATTTATAGCAAACTAATGTTTTTTTTAAATCAAACACCCTGTACATTAGTCCATTTTTGGATTGTAGGAATTAAAATATAGGTAATTTTATTAGAAACTCCTATACTAAAAATGTAAGGTTTAGGGGTAAGGTTAGTTAAGTTTATTAAAAAAAAAAATTAAAATTTATTACAAAACAGAATTTTAATATATCGTAATTTATTTACGATTAACGTGTAAATTATTCGCCAATTTGTCAGAAAAATTTTGATTAGAAGAAATTTTGTTTATTTTCTTTAAGATTTATGAAATACACACTTAAATATGTCCAGTAACTTAACCAACTAAATTACAGAAAATTTTTAAAACTGTTTTTACAATTTAAAGGTTTTTCTTATATTTTTCTTGCCGCAAATATTTACACTTTAAAATTATTGCTGCAATTTGTTTTAACAATACAGCACCAAATTTAAATATAACTTATTTATTTATTTAGCTTTTAAAGCGTGTCCAAAGCTCGTAGGCAATGTATCGGGATCTTAAAAACTATATAAAATATTTTTACTTAAAATGTCTCAAAACTAAAAAGGATAATGTCATTAAAAACAGCATAAAATTAACTAATAATTAGGCCAAAGCTTTCCGTATTTTATTTTTTTATAGCTTATAAGTTAGGCAATGGCAATTAAATTTTGGGCACACTATACAGCGGGGATATTTAAAAAAATATATACGCGTGTATTTGAATTCGCCAGAGCCTCATCTTTCAAAAGCAGAGTGTACGAAGAGCACGTTGAGGTTAACTGAGTATGAGAGGCTATATAAAACTCCTTACACCTCAAAACTGTCTTAAACGATATTTGTCTAAAACTATATCTATCAGGAAGGTCTTAAAACGACTTTTTGTCTACAATTGTGTTTGTCAAAAAATGCCTTGAACGACATTTGTCTAAAATTATATTTATCAGGAAGGTTTTGAACGACTTTTGTTTAATATTTTATTTGTTAAAATGCCTTAAACGACATTTGTCAAAAAATTATATCTATTAGGAAGGTCTTAAACAACTTTTGTCCAAATTTGTATTTGTCAAAATTGCCTTTAACGACATTTGTCTAAAATTATATCTAACAGGAAGGTCTTAAACGACTTTTGTCCAAGCTTGTGTTTGTCAAAAATGCCATAAACTACGTTTGTCTAAAATTATATCAATCAGGAAGGGCTTGAACAACTTGGCCTAAAATTTTATTTATTGAAAATGCCTTAAACGACGTTTGTCTAAAATTATATCTATCAGGGAAGGTCTTATAACGAGCTTTTGTCCAAAAAAGTATGTGTCAAAAATGCACTTAAACGACATAATATGTCTAAAATTACATCAGTCAGGAAGAGTCCTAAACGACTTCTGTCTAAAATTGTATTTGTCAAAAATGCCTAAACGACATTTGTCCAGAAATTATATCTAAAATTAAATTGGTAAAACTGTAGTATGTTAATAGAGTGCAACAATATCTTAAACCTTTTGTAGTTTGAATAGTTTTCAATCGGTTCTCTTCTTTTACTGCCAGAATGTATTTGCGATTTTTTTTATATTTCTTATGTAATTCAAGGCACCACGTGTTGCTTCTAAGATCTTCTTGCTGCTTTTTCATATAACGATTTCTGGCTACTACAAATTTTCTCTGTTGATTTTGTTAATTTTCTTGTCTTTGATTCGCGCCTTTTACCGTTCCTGTGTTTTATTATTATTTATAGATGGGAATATTGGAAGTAGTTATTCCTCCAGATATCCTCCCAGACAATGAATCAGCTGAGGGTTCTGGTATGGCAATTGAAGGTGGTACGATCCGACTTAGGTGCAAGGCTACAGGAAAACCTCCTCCAACAGTCAGCTGGAAAAGGGAAGATGGAAAAAATATCATATTGAGGCATGAAGGGGGAAGAGAGAAAGGTGATATGGTGTTTTATTAGCAGTAGTAGTCATAGTAGAAGTAGCAGAGAAGTAGTAGAAAAACTAGTAGTAGTAGTAGTAATTGTTGTTACAGTAGCAGTAGTATTACTGGTATTTGCAGTTTTCCTTAAATAGGAAAGACGTTTAGAGTTATTTAAAAATTACACCGATCAACAAAAAAAGGTGTTTTTTATTTGGGGTTTTAAGTTTGCTTTTGGAGAATAAAAAAATAATGTTTAATTACAAAAAACAGTGCCGTAGTATACATTTTTTGAAAAATCTTCAGTATACATCCCGTTCGGCCGCCACTGGTAGAAATAACTAAAAATCTTTAACATTAAAAAATGTCTATTAATGCTTAGTAGATGCATGTCAAATTTTGTGAAAATATACTAAACAGTTTTAAAGAGAAATATATATAAATAATAAGAAAACCATTTTTGTCTTAAAATTTAACACCCTATAGCTTAAAAGTTATTAGGTTTAGGACAAATGTTCATATGAACTTTTCTTTCTAAAATAAGCCACCGCATTATATCCTATATTTTTATCCATTAATTAAATAAAACTTTGTATAAAAATCATTGATTCTTACCAAAAAACTTGGAAAATTGCTCTAAATACTACAAAAACAAACTTTAATAAAAAAGTATGTATTTTCCTTTTTTTCGTTAGAGAAATGGCTCAAAATCACCAAGGTGGGAAATTGGCTTCGGAAGAAAATACATTATATCAAACGCATTATTATTGTCCAAGTAAATATGGTAAAATATTTATTAATTAGTTTTATCTCGACACTACACAATACACGCCAAAAGTGTGTTATATATTATAATATTTAAAACTATATACCCAAAAAATAATTTCGTGAACGCGTCGCAAAACACTATCTGCAAAAAAATCAAAAAATATATTAATTTATGGAAATTAAACATTTTTTATTACCTATCACTAGCACCTTTTTATAATTTACTAGATTGTAAACAGATAATTTAAAAAATGCCTAATTTTTACGTAGAATTTTGCAAAAAATTAATGTCCGGACATTTATCTATTATTCAGTGAACGCACTTGTGATTGGGCTTAAATAATATATGGTGACCGCAAGTATTAAGTGCTACTAAGGGCTACTAAGCCGTTAAAGAAAAACCAAAATATAATGGGCTGTTAGAGTGTTGTACACCTAACAAATTCAAATTAGGTGAGATTTACTTTTTAATTCGATATTTACGAAGCGTACATCAATACATTATTATCCCGGGAATGCGTTTATAAGCTTAAAATAATAATAAAAAAAACACTTTTTACCGTATCATATAGCAAAAATACCCTAAATATTTTACATTTACCGTAGCAGACGTTCCCGAACATAATAATCCTAATACCGTAAATAAACTAGTCTAACTTTTCTATAAAAATATTAATTTTAAGAATTCAACTAAATAATAAAATCTACTCGGTCTTCTGTTAATGGTAAATACCCCCTGGATGGCATAGAAGGATGTGTTAGGAGGCCAGGTTGACAATATCGTGCAATTGAAAAAATGTATCTTCTTTTACCACACTCTTTATAGACTTTGTTTCTTTGTTTTTATTTGGGCCACTTTTTAATACAAGCTAATTTACAGTTTAAATTACTTATTATTATTCTAGCTTGGATTTTTTTGTCCCAAAATCAATCTTGAAATTGCCCACCTTAATTAAAATTAAAATTAAGTATGTAGAAGTCGTCAGACCCAGAAATCATATTGACCAGCGTTATTATATTGAGATGAGATTTTTCTTTTAAAATTAACATAGATATGTGATTTTTAATAAAAATAGAGTAAAAAAACAATGAGTTTTTATTTTATTTTCAATATCTTATCCAATCCAAAAGATAAGTTTAACGTCAGTTTATTTCTTAAAGATTATCGATCACACAATTTCTTATTCTTAAAACCATCTCCCCAATTTTATTATATTTATTTACCAACTTTATTAAAGAGCGTATAAAAAAAAGTAATTAAATTACCTGGAGAGATGTTATTGCGTTGGTTAAAGTTAAACAAAAAATTAGAAGATTTTCAGATATATTGTATAAGAAGCAGAACAATTTAATATAGAATCCAGAAAATGCTTCTGAGGGACTTTTTAAATAAAAAATATTATTGTGTTGTGTAGAGCTTTTGGTATATTTATAGAATATAATAAATTATAATAAAATATATATTTTTTAAATCGATAGAAGATATAATGTCACATTATTTTAATTTGTAGTCTTAGTTGGGTTCCGCTTAGTTCTGTTTCTCGAAAGAACTGAACTAAATATTTTAAAACAACAAAATACCTTTTTAAATAGATTATTGTTTAAGGGTGTAATGCAACCTGATATGTAACATGCAACGCAACAAGATTCGCTCGTTTGGAGGGTTGCGCGTAATGCGCGCTGGCTCGTTCGTCGTGATCCATCCAGGTTTAAGCGCGAACACAAAGGCGTTCGATGTGACAGAGCAAAACATTATTTATGCTTTGGATGTAAGTCCGCAGTATCCGTTTGAACTTGTTTGAGTGATGTTGGGGCAAACAAGGGAAACGAGGTTAAAATGTGGACGGCAGAGAAACTTATAAATTTGATTGAAAGTTATAAAGATGAATCAATTTGGTAAAACCGTTTCTTTTATAAAATAGCTGAGTTTTCTACACGCGACGATATCTTTTGGTTGTCCGGCTTATTTCTACCAAGATCATGTTAAAATAAAAAAAGATACTAGACTACAATCTGGCTGGTCTACATGTTTGTTTTAAATGAGGATAATCCTGGTTGCAGCGTAGGTTGCAGCAACCACATTTAAACGCTTTGCTGCGTTGCATTTTGCTTTACATGTTGCGTTGCACGTTTTATTACAATGATCTGGACGCGGCCTTATGTATATAATTCTGTAAAATATTACTTTTCAGACTACTTGCCATTAAATTTTCATAAATTATATAACAAAGAAATCGTAAATTATTCAACCAACGTAATAATATTATTCAAAACATTAATGACTTATTGCTTTTTATGATTATGTTCTCTAAAATAAAATTATTTTCTTTTGCCATTTTTTTGTAAAGCATTGTCGCTTTAAATTTCTTTTATATTTTTCTAACAAAAAGAAGAAAAGGAAGAGGCCATTAAAAATAAGAGCTGTATATTAACTAAAATATACTCCTGCCAATCAACACGAAAAAGTAATATGATTTTATTTAATTTAGGACGTATTTTTATTCATATTATTACTGTTTGAAAATATATTTGTTTTATTTCAGTTTGATTAAGGTTTATACAGTGCATTCAAATTAAAACCAGCCACCCCGTCTAATTTTGTTATTTGAATATTTAATTTAAAAACCTCAGAAACATCAATTTTTATTATTGGACACATCTTTGTTTTAAAGTTTTTTTGTTCAGAGATATTCCCTCTCATTTCCAACAAAAACGTTAAAATTTTAAAGAAACAAGAATGTTAAGTGACCATTTAAAAGGGTGTTAGATTGTTTGTTTAATAGTTTTTAGTTTTATAAATTCGATTCAGTACTTTTCAATAAAATTAACCCCAAATACCAGTTCCTATCCAGTATCTCACCCTTATAACTTTTTTTATTGTTTATAATACTAAAATAAAATTTGGTACGTATGTATAAAACATAAATGTGATTTGTTTCGCAAAATTATTTGTATTATAAGACACTCGGTGTATTTTTGCTAATTTGCACGTGTTCAATCTATTCCCAAGAAAGGATCTAAATCTCTTCCATCTAATTATAGACCAATTTCAATTCTCTCAGTTCTTTGTAAAGTAATGGAAAAATTCATTAATTCACAAATTCTTAAGTATTTAGAAAAACACAAAATTTTGCATGACAGGCAGTATGGATTTCGCCACAAAAGATCTATAGCAGATCTTCTTTCCTTCGTATCACACTGCTGGAATAAGTCTCTTGAGTTTCTAGGTGATTCCCAGATCGTTTCTGTTGATATATCCAAAGTTTTTGACCAGGTCTGGCATGCCGCACTTCTTAATAAACTTCCCTCCTATGGTCTTTCCATTAAACTCTGTATTTGGCTCTCTCTGATCGACGTATATCAGTTATTGTGGACGGCCATTCTTCAAGCTTTCACCAAGTAAATGCTGGAGTGCGTCAGGGCTCAGTTCTGGCACCAACATTGTTTCTTCTTCACATTAACGACCTACTCTCGTCCACAACTAATTCCATTCATAGTTTCGCCGACGATAGTACCCTTCACTTCAGTTTTCAGGTTCCCAAACTCAACACTAAACCTGATTTAGAAAACAAACGCAGAACGATGCAGATATCTCTTTCGCAGGATCTTAATTTAATATTGGATTGGGGCGCCAACAATCTCGTCCATTTTAATGCATCCAAAACACAATCATGTTCCTTGTCGCGAAACGAGTCACCAAATACTTATTCTCTACTTATGAACGGCCAAGTTTTACAGAGCAAGGACACCTTCAATCTTGTGGGCGTCACATTTGAAAGTAACCTTAACTGGCATAAACACATTGTATCCATAACCACGGCAGCTTAAAAAAGCTTGGATTTCTCTTTCGAGCCAAAAAGTATTTTCCCCTTCTAATTTATACACTTTGTATGTGTCCCAAATCCGACCTCCCTTGGAATATTGTTCTCATATCTGGGGCATGGCTTTCCCCACAACCCTAAGCATTATTGATTCCATTCAAAAAGAGCTTTTCGTCTCATTAATGATCCTTCACTTACAGAAAGGCTTCCCTCTCTTGCCCATCGTCGGGCTGTGGGGGATTTATCACTTTTTATAGGTACTTCCATGGCTTCTGCTCTGAAGAATTGTCCAGTATAGTTCCTCCACTCACGGTTCCCACCAGAGAAACTCGTGGTGCCGCGCGTATGCATCTCTATACGGTCCAACTGGACAGGCCCCGAACTTCCCACTTTGTTTGTTCTTTTATCCCTAGAGTGTCTAGAATGTGGAACCTGCTACCCGCAGAGATCTTTCCTTCTCCCCCAAATCTTCAAGTATTTAAGTCCCGTGTCAACCAACTCCCTCTTACCTTGCTTAAGACTCCCACGGTACGTTAGTATTCAGGCTTTTAGCCTTCGTGGTTTGTCCAAATATATAAAAAAATAAAAAATAACAGTGCATTTGCTACTCTTTGGCGTCTTACCTCTAAATAGTTTTGTACCTATAATGTCGTTTTTATTAAAAGTGGAAAAAATATACCGGGTGTCCCGCTTAAAATAAGAAAGTGTATGTCGATTCCGGCTCCAACGGAATTTATAGAAAATAAGAGTATTATATACGTTAATAACAATTTTATTTTAATAGTTTAGAAAAATAAAGAGTTATAGGAGAAGCCACCAGCAAAAAACTCGGTATTTAGGGTGAATTTACTACTAAACCGATTTTAAAAAACTGAAAACTAATAAATTTGAGAATTTGAAACTTTTTCTGATAAGATGCGACCATTCCGGTTTGTAAATAATTATTATTACCACATGAAACTTTTCACGTGTTCGTAAAAAAGATCTACCATAAAAAAAAATAAATGAACAAACCAAAAGAGCTCTTTCTCATTAAAAACAGTTTACAATACTTCTCTGTTCGCAAGGCAAGTAAAAGTATTTACATTCTGCATTTCTCTATAACAAAGTAAGTGCCAAGTGGTGTTCTTAAGGCACTTTTCCATTACCCATACTTTAGTTTAGGTCCTTAAGTCAAGCCAATATTTTTGGTAGTGTTCGTTGCCAGTTCTACTTTATAACTATTACGCTATCGAGAACCGTAAAGTCGTGTATTAATTTCAAGAAAATCATTGTTTATTGGGTTGCAATAAAAAGCATATCGCAGCAAAGAGTAGATAAACTAAAAGGGCATAAAAGTTAGTTGACAATTTTATGGAAAGGGTCAAATTAGGAACTCTATAAAAAATTTTGGCGGTAGGATTAATTAGGTACAAATTTGTAACTTATTTTATTAAAATAACTTAATTAACATAAGAAATAAGCTTTTTTAAAACACATGAAAATATTATGACAAGTTCCTATATTTTTTTCAAAAGCCCCTCTTTAAAGAGATATGTTTCCTTACAGGACGCCGCTAAAAATCGTTTTTGTTTACCTTTTTATGGTGCTTGTTATAAAAAAAATCCATGACGGGAAAAAATTTGACATTTTATCTCTGTTGACAGGTACTAAAGTGTGCCTTTTATAAAATTATATTCAAAGTATAATCAGACATTTCTTAACTTTATAGTATTCAAAATAACTACTAAACAATCACTTATTAATTTAAATCCGTTAAGTCAAAATATTACATTGACAGATATTTAATAACTTCTTTATAGGTTTCCATAGTAATGCAAGGACTAATTGTTGTTTTAAATACAACAGCCGACCAGTTTAAAACTTTAAATTTTACGTAATTTTCTGACTTTAATATGTTTATATAATATGTTTTTTATAACATTAAGTCGTCGTTTTTCCGATCACAGAAAATAATAGTGTATTATACACAGGAAAAATTTTAGATTTTAGCTCTCGGTTTATTGTCTCCCTGTGTTTCGCGTCGGGAGACAATACAACCTCGAGCTGAAATCTAGAACTTTTTCCCTTGTATAATAAATTCCTGTTTTAATATGATTAACGCTGAGCTTTAAATATTTAATTTCAAATATCAAAAAATAAAATGGTATTTTCAATCGCATATCTGAAAAAATCTGTAAAGTGTTCGCATACTTCAAGAGCTATAACAGAAACGTACTTATATGTTGCAAGAAGCGATTTTTGAAAAATATGTAAAGCTGTTAAAGTTTTAGGGTCTTAAGGGTTATTAGAAATGAGTGTCTCCAAGTAGACTTGACACCCGGGACCCGATTTTCAACGGTAAGAAAATAGAAAGCTTCCCAAGACAAAATTATTCTCTATCTCTTTACAAATCGCCTTCTTTCAAATATAATAGTTTGAGCAAACAAAAGAGAAATTTTACACCATTTTAATAGGAAATTTCTACTGGTACATAAGTGTACTGTCATTATAGATAACCCACATTTACATCCTAAGTGGCTAAAAGCATTTTTCGGATTTTTACGACCTTGCCCAGTAAATAAATCGGGGGTCTCTGAACTTGCGTACTTAAAAGCAATGGCAGAATACAATACCGGCACACCGTCCTCTCCGTACACGGTCTTTAGCTACCGTACTTCGAACATGCTTCGAACGAAAAACCGAGACAAGGCTTTGATAAATTCTTTCCGATAATGCGGATAATCTGTTTAGAGCCAGAGCGTCAAACCTCGGGAATGACTGGTACCCAAGCGCACAAACCCATTTTTCGCCCATGAAAAGTAACTTTTGTTTCGCGCAGGTAATAACATTGAGAATCCATCCAGATCAGTGACTTGTCATGATTTCTTATAATTAATTTCTTATAACATAAAAAATAAAACAGCATTTTCAGAAGCATATTTGAAAAAAAATCTTTTAAGTATTTGCAAAGTTCAAGAGCTATAACAGAAACGTATTAAATGTTGCAAGAGGCGATTTTTGGCAAAAATGTACGGCTGTAGAAGTTTTACGGTCTTAAGGGTTATTAGAAATGATTGTTTGGCAGTCCGAGGGCGCACGTTTCATCAAATAGAACAAGCATTGCGACTGGCATTTATATCCAACAGCACTTGAAAACCCAACTAAACATTTGTCTTTATTCTTCCAATTGAATGAATTGTAGTCGCGAAGCCGTAGAGGCCCAATCGAAATCAAGCTACGGGTTAAGAATTATTCGCCTTGTTTACACTGGAAGTAAACTGAAAAATTAAATATTTTGAGCTTCTGAAGCCTGCTAGTAATAGCTTTAATTTATACACACTTATTTTTCTAATACGTTTTGTTTTTTTTAACAAGGGGGATTTTTAAAATGTTAAGCAAGTTTGTTTAGGCTTTTTATTTGTCTTTAAAACTTTTTAATTTTTTATTACTTTGTACCCCGTTTAGAAATAGATTTTGAAAAGGCTAACATCCGTTTATTTATGCAAAGTTAAAATTAAATTTCATATTTTACAACATTTTGGCATTAGGGATATTACTTTTAAAAACTATGCTACGTCCAACATCACAAAAAATTACTGCAACAAACCTACAGTGTGTCCCAGCATAGGTATTACAAGAAAACAAATGGAGCACAAATTTTGAATTTTAAATTTTGGGAAAACTGGTTCCATGGTCGAAAACTAAGAAATGCAAACTTTTACTTCAATTGGTATTATACAGGACGAGTTATACCGAAAAATAAAAAAAGTGCAGAATTATATTTTTTTATTTTTACAAATAAAACAAAATTGTATAAGTAAGTGTGGTAGAAATTGAATATTATGCCAAATTTCAATTAAAGCATGAAAGTAAAAAAATGTAATTGCCAATTTTTTACATTACGCATCCCAACTTAAATAATGAACAAAACAGACAACATTAAAAAGAAAATTAAACAATGTTAAATATTCTTCTAAAATTCATGACCTAATTATTTTAAAGCTTTGAAATGCATAATGTGAAAATTGACAAAAATTGTTTAACTTTAATTCTTTAACTTTAATTTATAACATAATTAAATTCTCTACAACATTTACTTTACATTTTTCGTCTATTTTAAAATAAAGGTACTTTACTCCTGGGCACTGTGTGTTACAGACATAATAAGCAGTATATTACCAATCAAAGTAAAATTTTGTATTTATTAGTTTTGAGACCCATGTATCAGTTTTCCTAAAAGAACATTTACAAATTTCAAATTGTTGGTCCATTTGTCTTCTTATAACACCTATCTGGGACACACTGTATAGGTCATTTTTCAGAGGTCAATAAATCCAATATTTTTATATTAACTATAGCTTATACGACATTGTTTTAAAAGCAAAAGATTAGGCTTAAATATTTTAAAATATACAGGGTGTTTACATTTAAAATAACTTAGACGTTCTATCGTATGTAACCGGATTTGGATTTAAATAGTGAGCCAAACCCACGGAAGATAAACTTTTTAATAAGGAGGGCTCGATTTTTAATATTTATCCAAAAATATAGGTTATGTTGTGACGTCACCTTTTGCCTAATATTTTTATCTGACAAAATAAACCAATACACAAATAAAATCACAAAAAAAAACAAAAAAAAAATGTATCTTACCCTTAATAACAATTTGAAACCATAAATTCCCTGTAAAAAAAATATCAAAGATCAGTAACCCCTGTTTACAGGTTTAAAATTCTCTGTAACTGCAGTACTAATAACTACTTAATTTAACTATAAACAGTTAAAAACTAAACCTATATAAAAAGTCCAATACCTAAAAAACAAAAAAATAACGCACCAAAACCTCGAAAAACCTTCCACGATTGTAAACGAGAATTACGGGGAAAAGATTACGTCACAAAATTTAGCGAACGCCAAACTAAATGGGATCAGAGCGCTCCTTATTAAAAAGTTTATTTTCTCTAATCATTTAAGAAAAAAGAACCAAATCTGAGAAATATAGTTTAATCAGGTGCTTGATATTTTGAATTAGGGAGTAAAAATTTCTGATAGAAAGGGTGTAAAATGTCTCTTTCTGTTTACCTCTTTCTATTACATTTAAAAAGGCAATTTAAAAGAAAGAAACATTTTCTCCTGGGTAGCTTCTATTCTCCTACGCTCAAAAATCAGGACCCAATTGGTTAAACCACTATGCGTGTTGAAAAAGAGCCCCACAGAGCACTAAGATACTCTGATTTCTATTAACATCGAGTGGACCAGGAAGATTACTATTAACAGGATCCCAGAAGGCCTCATCAAGGAAGTCACTAAGCGACGTCAGAATATTTCACACAACATTATAAAAATAATAATATATATATTTTTTTAAATTCAAACCAATAATATTTAAGATATATAAAATTGTTAATTTAAAATAAAAAATGCGTGGTTTTATTTAAAAAAGTATTAACCATTTAACCTAGTAGTATATTCTTGGCCAAAAATATAAATTCTAATTACAAAGTTTTAATTTGCTTTTGCCGAAGAAAATGAATATTTTAAATTGATCGCTGAACAAAGAATATGTTTTCTTACGTAAATTGCTGCTTTTCTTGGTTGAATAATTGACAACATTTTTATTTAGTTAAAAATATCATGTTTTCTTAAATAAAACTCTCTTTATGCTTGTGCTAAAAGATGTGCTCAAGAATATCATATAAAAATAAGATTTTTTTTTTTCGGTATACAGGGTGTTTCCACAGCCTTCATATAAAAATTTGCCTAAACGTCTTAGTTTTCGAACTACAGGGTGTTAAAATTTTAAAAAATTATTGTTTTTATAATAACTTTTACCAATTAAGACATTTAAAAAAATGGTGGACGCCTTCTATGCACCAAAACACAAATTTTGGCATACAGGGAAAAAATTAATTATTACTAGTGTCGTCCATAAAAGTTTAAGGTAAATATTTTATAATAAAAAAATGGTACGCCACTGCATTTTTCTTAAATAAAAATAATTTTTAAAATTTCCATTAGGTTTGGAAGAAATTTAATTTCTTGACTTTTTTACTTGATGCGCGGTTTTCGCGTAAATAAATAAAAACTTTTTTCTTGGGACGGTCATTTTGTATGGATAATATCAAATTCTATAGTAAAAAATTACCTTCGATAATTTATTCTTTAATTAGATAGGGATTTGACCATGCGGTAATATGTTTTTTTATTGATTTACGCGAAAACCATGCATCAAATAAAAAAATCAAGTGATCAAATTTGTTCCAAACTTAGTGGGAATTTAAAAAATTATTTTTATTTAAGAAAAAATGGCAAGACGTTTAAAAAAGATTTTATATGAAGTTTTTTCATATATTTTAGTGTAGAATGATCCCTTAAAGTTTGTCGGATAAGTTTTGAAACACCCTGTATACAACTCACAATGTGTCTTGTATCATTTAAATTAAGATATTTCTTTTTTCTGTGCAATGTCAGACGCTCAGTTTTCACACGCATTTCCGAGCCTAAATGCACCTGAGATTATCTTTTCTATTCCACAAGATAATAGGCCATTTGAATTTTAAATGAGAGAGATTTGTCTGCCCCGCTTATAAAATGTATTCTTTCTGGAAGAACTATAAAAACGGATTTCTACAAATTTTTTATTGAAACCTATTTATAATACGAGTAACAGACACCAAGAAAACTGGATTACCTAATAAATTTGTTATTCGTTTCCTTTCTTAAATCTTAGAACACTTGTTGTTTATCTCTTAGTGGAAATAAATAATTAAAATGAATATAAATTATTGTGGATCTGCTTCAAAACCAACATTTTCAACTTGATTACATTCATTAAGCTCCTTTAAAATTTCAGGGTGGTGGGTGTAGTAAAGCATCTATTTAATCCAAAAATAAAGCTAGAGATTGGCTTACTGTGGTTTATGGATAGACAGAAATAAATGATCCCAAGTAAAATAAAGAAAACATTTAAATTCCGTAATTTCAAGGTTTATTCATCTCTCTTGTCGCGAAAAACTCATCAAATACTTATCTTTTTGACCGACTATGAACTAACCTGTATGTTTATTTTATATGTATGTAACGCGATTACTCCGTCAATTGTGGACCGATATTAAAAACTCTTTTTAATTTAGAAGAGCACACTTCCGCAGTAGTCCCATAATAAAACCAAGTCAGGATCGCAACAGAGAAATGTACTAGACCTATTGTTTTCTCTCTGCCGTACGTTGCTCGTGCGGCAAAGCTGCCTTTAGACTGGTATATGCTCCCACATTAGGGGTGCATTCAGAATCGACAACCTTGGGGTAAAATTTACCCTTTTCGTAATAGAGGGACTACAGTAAAAAGCATAGGGACGTGTAATTTGATTGATTGACATTTGTCAGGGTTATATTTAGCTTTTCTCCAGAATAAAAAAAAGTTGATTAAACATTTTAAAAAATTAAAGCTTTTATATACTATAAATAATTATTCTGCCCTTCCATAATATAATACACGTTAAGATTACTGTAAAAGAAATAAATACCATTATTAATTTTAACATATATTACATAGTTTATTTCTTTTAAGGTAATCTTAACTTTTGTTATATTATGCAAGAACAGAATAGTTCTTCATAGTATATAAAAGTTTTAATTTTCTTAAAATGTTTAATTTACTTTTTATTCTGGAGAAAAGCCAAATATTATTTTCTTTATACGTAATCTCCCAGAAAACAAATAAACTATAAAATAATAAATTAGGAAAATAAACTAAAAAGCGAATATTAAACACTTAAAAAAAATAAAACTTCAAAAAAAATAAAACTCACTAAAAGGTGGTGACTTTTTTGCTCGTTAAAAATTTGGGGTGATAAGAACTGCATGATTTAAAAAACTAAGGAGCCGTCCTCAAAAATAATTTCATGTGTAGGGCGCACCACAGGACTGAACTGCTTAGGGCATCAAGAAGTCTTAATCCCGCACTGGTTCTTTCATTCGTCAAAATAAGTATCACTTTATTCACTTGTTAGATAGATTACTATTTTAAATAAAATCCCATTTTTAAACAGTAAAAAGAAACTAAGAAAAAGATGAAAATCCATTAATTAATCCTTCATCTTAACCCATAAATGAATTATACTACTTCTGACATTTTGTAATTAAAATGAAAATAAATTATCGTAATTATTCTTAAAATGAAAACCTGAAACCTCAATTATTTTAGTGTCAGTGTTTTCTGGCACTGAAACAATTGTTAAGAAGTTAAAATTTCTTAGGTGTAAGTGGGCCACTAAAAATCGACTATTTGATTTCAATGTATCCATTAACATGTTATAATTGCTTCAGAGGTTAAAAAGTAATACCCCAAAACGGTTTTTGAAAATATTAATTTTTCAAAAATTTATGAGTGATTAAAAATTTCGAGTACTCTTGTGTAAATTTCAATATATCAGCAAATAATTACTGAATTTCGATGAAAATTGGTTTGTGTGCTAAGGAATAGTAAAGGAACGGAAAGAGACAAAAAATTTACGTAAAAATAATCGCTTTATAACAACATTTAGCTAACTTCTCGGTGGTATAGAAGAATATTGTTTATACAGGGTGTCCTGTATAAACAATATTGTAATGGTACACAGAAAAACCACAGATTCCTTATGCCAAAATATTAAGATTTAACCACGCATACCTATAACCAAAAGTAGATAATAAGGAAGATACAGGGTGGCACAGTGAAAAACAATTTTTTAATTTATTTCGATTATTTTTGATACGTTTTGAATAAAATAAAACTCGGTACCTAGGGGTTTTTTGACATTGACATATGTGTAAACCAGAGGGGCTGACTGTGCCTCATGATAAACGAATGATTTATACAGGGTGATTCACGGTCGATGGTAGGTTAGACGTTTATGGAAAACGGAACATAGAATTTTTCTGAAAATTTAGCATCTTACATTTTCCTCCTGTTCTATCGATCTAAAATATTTTCAGCATTGCGACGTTGCCGCTTTTATCAAAATGTCCTAGAAACTTTATTTTTTTAAATGGAACACCCCTTATATTAACAAGTTTTTATATTCGCCCTTTTATTATAATACTTTTTGTTACTATTGCCTTATACCTACCTCTATCGGTTTTCGAGATAAAAAATAATTTGTGTTAAATATGGTCCAAAACATGGCCCTAATTTAACTTAAGTAAATTAGTGCTCTCAATTCATGAAAAGTTGATGTTTTTGTGGTAGTTTAGACAGACACGATGTATTTAATTTACACCGAGAAATCGACTCCATATCATACAGGGCGTGCTAAAATTACTATTATTTCCGTTATTCTTAAAAGGGGTCAAAAGATCATTTTTTCAAATGAAACCCCTGTATATTACTGAAAAAAATTAAAGATGAAGAAGAACGCTTTACGATGACATATCATGTCCCTATACCTAAATCATCAAATTTTCTTAATAAGCCGCTTTTTTGTAAAAAATTATTTTTTAAAGAATTTAATTTTAAGTAACCATGGAAATATCAAGCTTATGACACTTTGGTGACTTTTATAAGTAACTTATAAACAGTTGTTGACAGTCTTTAAAATAATCTTCCAAAATGAAACGTGATTAAAAAATGGGGTTTCAAGAAAAATTTGAACTAAATATTTTCTGTATTTTTAAGAAGAATAAAATTAGCTTTTTTATTTATGATGACACCCTCAATGCTCAGATATATCTCAAAATACTAAGGAAGACTGTTACCGTTTTTGTCGATAATTTGTCTTTAGAGGAATATAGGAATTCGTGGTTTCAACTGGACGGATCGCCAGCTCATTGTACCCAGGAAGTTTTCAGGGAACTTTACGAAATGTTTGACGATCGTTGGTTTAGGCGCTTGGGGCCATGGGATTGGCCACCGAGATCACCCGATTTCACGCAGCTTGACTTTTTTTTGGGTGTTTTAAAAGAAAGGGTGTACATTACTCCAGTGCCTACTAAAGAAGAACTGCGACGGCGAATAGTGCGGTGTACTGAAGATCTGGATCCCCATCAAATTAAAAAAGCAACCACGAGTCGTGTACAAAAACACATTTTAAAATGTTTAGAATGTAATGGACATTTTCAGCATTTATTTTAAAAATTTGTTATTTTGTTTACAATTTTGTTATTTTAATTCGTCCTAATTATGTTATTTTCTGTACTTTCACATGTTAATTTAATTATTTTGTAGTCGTACAAACTTCCTCTCGTTCATTGGTCTTAATTCAGGATACATTTGGTTAAATTTTTTGCAACTTCTGGCAATGAGTTGATCACACTGTCCGTGTAAAATAAATAATTTCATAAAATTCAAAGTCATCAAACTGTCATAAGCTTGATATTTCCATGGTTACTTAACATTAAATTCTTTAAAAAATATTTTTTTACAAAAAAGCGGATTTATTAAAAATCTTGATGATTTAGGTATAGGGACATGATATGTCATCTTAAAGCGTTCTTCTTCATTTTTAATTTTATTGAGTAATATACAAGGGGGTTCATTTGAAAAAATGATCTTTTGACTCCTTTTAAGAATAACAGAAATAATAGTAATTTTAGCACGCCCTGTATAGTATGGAGTCGATTTACCGGTGTAAATTAAATACATCGTGTCTGTCTAAACTACCACCAAAACATCAACTTTTTATGAATTGAGAGCACTAATTTACTTAAGTTTAATTAGGGCCATGTTTTGCACCATATTTAACACAAATTATTTTTTATCTCAAAAACCGATAGAGATAGGTATAGGGCAATATTAACAAAAAAGTATTATAATAAAAGGGCGAATATAAAGACTTGTTAATATAGGGGGTGTTCCATTTAAAAAATAAAGTGTCTAGGACTTTTGATAGAAGCGGCAACGTCGCAATGCTGAAAATATTTTAGATCGATAGAACAGGTAGGAAAATGTAAGATTCCAAATTTTCAGAAAAATTCTGCGTTCCGTTTTCCATAAACGTCTAACCTACCATCGACCGTGAATCACCCTGTATAATTAATCCATATACTTTTGGTTGCACTAAACCACTTAAATGCAAATATCTTAAAAACGGTTACTCAGTGCCATTTTTACAAAGTATACCTTTTTTGTGTAAAAAGCATGTGGGAGTTTACTGGTTCACTTAAATGATACATACAGAGTAGCACAAAAAAGGTAGGACGCTTTAGAGAAATTTAAATAGTGTAGCTAGTCCCTTCTAGTTTACACATTTTCTTGTGTTATTATTTAGTTAAAAAATTACCGAATATTTTTGTATGAATAAAATTCTTCTATAATTTCGAAAAGTTAGCTAAATTTCCATTTGGGTATTATAAAACTGATTATTTGTAAGAAATCAGTTTTTTTACGTTTATTTTTTTTTTTTTGTTTCTCTGTATTTTTTCTTAGAAAACAAACCAATTTTCATCGAAATCCAGTAATTATTCGCTAATATATTATGTTACGCAAGTACTTTATTAAATTTACGCAAGTATCATTTACTAAATATAAAATAAATAAATACCTTTTTTCAGCTGTCAAAAGTTTTGATGGGGAACTATTTACGCTGACAAACGTACAAAGAACCGATATGGGTATATATCTCTGCATTGCAAAAACGGTGTTCCGCCACTGGTGAGCAAGCGCAATGAAATTGTCGTTCACTGTGAGTATATTTATGTTCTATCCTATACACAATTTTAAGAATCTGCATTCTAGACAAGAACGTATAGAACTAGCCAACAAAAAAGGCCCCTTTGATGGGTTGCGCTCTGGATGGTGATCATGCAGAGGCACTTTCTGCGTCCTCTCACCTTTCATATTTTATTTGTTTGGTTTACATTTATTGTTATTATTTTTTTTAATTTCCCTAATTTATACGATTAAGGTCTGGCAACACATAACCTCATTAAGGCCGCACCGAGCACGAATTAACAGTGATAGAGGAAAGTGGGACAAATTAATTCGGAAAAATGCAAACGCCCTTTTCATGCCCTCAAAAATAAAAAGCATTTTTGTCAAGCTAAGTTTATTGTTTTATGTTCTTCTAATCCAAATTTTGAGTATAGTATAGGTGAAAACTGTGTTACCTTATTTGTTAAGGTTTTTTACGATCAGGTTTAATTTAAATAAGCGTAGTATAACAGAGTTATATTACTGCCATTTTATTAAATACAAAACTTTTTGCACCGAATCTCCTACATATCACCAGCGAGACGCACGGCTGCAGGTTCGTTGCGGTTATGTGTGGCCAGAATTTAAAGCTTATTTAGCAAAGCTACGTCATAGCGGCGTTAAAAGAATATCCCAAAAATTAGACTATCTTTGAAATATTGTTTTAATGTTTGGAATGTGGCGTTTTTCATAACTTGTTATCATTCTTGTCCTTATTTTGAAAAAGGAAGAAGTAAGATAATCGTGTAATATAAAATCTTTAAATGATTTTTGAAGAGTAAACTTTAATAATTACATTTGATTGTTTAATAACTTCTGTAATTTACAAATTATTATAAATATTGAACTTTGATTAAAGTATTTAATAAAATTTAAAAGACATTAAAACAGAAATGGTTTTAGAAAAGCTATGTAGTTGTAACAACACAACATTTTCAATATGCCGTTCAGAACTCAAAGCAAATCAATTCTTATTTTGAATAAGGCCAAAATCACGCCAGCAAGGCATCCAACAATATTTTCTTGTTTGCCTTTGTGGAAGGCGCTGTCATATTTATAATTAAATTATCTTACGTGGCTTCTGAAAAAACTAATTTATAACCTTTTTGAAAAAAAAAAAGTTTTTTATTATGATATTATTTTAGGTATCTTGTAAACAACGCAAAAAAAAATTAGGTCTTCTTGAAATCGTCAGTGTAATTTGCAAAGTGCGTAACTCCATTTTTTAAAATGTTACAGGAGCATATTACAGTGATGTGTGGTAGCATACAGGGTGCGTTTTTATAAGTTAAAATGGCTATATTTTCTTTCTTCTCTTTAAGTGCGTACCCTTCGGAGAAGGGTGTTCGCCGATATACCGCTCTTCGGAATAGTTGTGTTGATATCAACTGGTACAAGTCCCTAAGATTCTTTAACCAGGATATTTGTCTTTGACGCTGTCAATCTTGCCCTGCAGTACCAGCTGCAGTAATCGATATTTTGTGCCTCTCATAATATGTCCTAAATATTCCAATTTACCTTTCTGGATAGTCTCTACACATTATTTTCTTTTTAATCAGTGGCGGATTTACATATTTGTCGCTCGTAGGCTATTAATTTTTGCCGCCCCTAATTTTGTGTTTTGAAGAGCAAAAAGAAAGGTCCTAACTTTCATCTTACTACTCGTACAATATAAATACTACTAAGAATACATAGCATCGAAGGAATGGGATCCTTATTGCAATATAAATTTGTTTTGGGCACAGCGTAGAGTTCATTGATTTAAAGGCTGCTCTCGATACAAATTTTAATTTCTTGTGTGCAGCTTGCTTCGTTGTTAATTCATGCGCCCAGATAACGAAACTGTGAGGCATTTTCAATGAGGTCATTTGGGGATATTGGAATTTCTTGATAGTACCATTGACTTAGTATTCTTAGCATTTTATTTTGAGGCCATATTCAGGAGACTGTATCCAACAATGATTACAATTCCTGTTCTGATTCTGCTGTTAGGACGGTGTTATCGGCGTAACGTATCGTCAGCATTTTTCGCCATTTAAAATTAATCCTGGAGTCTGGACTCATTTTCTAAGACTTTTCTGAATATATCCTCCGAGTACAAATTAAAAACGTTGAACACAAGATGCACCCCGGTCTCACTTCCAGTTGAATTTCTACTTCCTGGGTACTATTTGCATCCATTCTCATGTATGCTTTCTGGTATTGATATAATGGGATGATTCGAATGTCTGCATTGTCGATTAGATATTTTTAAGTACTTTCAATAATTTGGAGTGATTCATCCTATCAGGGGCTTTTTCGTAATTAATTACCAAGAGATACACGTCCTTATTAACATCGCGATATCTTTCCAAACAGTATTCGGATAAAGAAAAGGGGTTTCCTCGTACCCAGTGCATCTCGAAAGCCAAATTGTTGTTCATAAAGTTGCTTTTCGCATTTTCTGTAAATTCTGCCATGGATTACCTTTAGAAATGCTTTTAAATATGACTTATAAGGCTAATGGTAAGATAATCCTTATATCTCTTGGGAATAATAATTTTGGAAAATGCCACAAAAAGTTGAGCGTAGCCATTCGTCTGGCATATACTTGTAGTGTATATGGCATAAAGAGGACTAACAATATAAAATAAATTAAAATCAATAATAAATTAAAATGATAGTCCTGAGAGCTAACCCACCCCGTGGTTTAGTTTCCTTTCTAAATTTTGTCGAGAAAAAAAGTAATGGCAACGGTCTTAGTTGTTGTTGAGCGCTTGTGCAACAGAACTAACCACAACTTCTTATGGGGGCGGTTTAGCTCTACAGAGAGTATTATTTTAATTTATTAATAATTTTTAAATCATTTTATAATAATTTAATTGGTCATTTTTAGTATTCTTTATGAATAATAAAGTACGAGTTTTCTAAAATTTAACGGTAGTATTTGATTTTACCCCGACTTTTTTGACCAATGAAAAACTTTTTTTCATAAGGTTTCCAGAGAGGTGCTACATAACGGGTGTTGCCATTTAAGAATTTAAAGTGATTGGGAGTGCATCTTACGGAGTTGATAGAGTTGTTTTAAAAATACGTAATTTATATTCCCTCCGGGTTAATATTTGCCGTGGTTTAGAAAATATAGCCATTGTAAACTTAGGCTTTTTGCGCTATTCGGCCGTCGTTGTAGATTTTGTTTCCTTGACGTTTCGCCAGCGCGAGGTGATTGGCATCCAGAATGTTCCTAGTAGACTACTTGCGTACTACTGTGTCCCGGCCCGGACGGAGCGAGTATTTATAGGCAGCTTGGGTGGGCGGTGGCTTTTCCGGTTGGTCGTAGTGCAGTTGTTGTTCCTGCCTTGGTGCTACTTTTGTGGTTTTTGAGAATTGGTATTCATTAATTCTTCTGTTTTGTTGAAGTTGTTGGTATGTTTATGTATCTCTATGGCTTCCTTTACAGTCTGACATGGAAGGATGAGGTATTAGCAAGAACCTAGGTTTTTTTCGAATTTTATGTGGTGCTCTGTGCCTGAAAAGTGTGCTCCGCTACGGCTGATTTGTCAGTTTGTCCCAGGCGGCATTTAGCTTTATGTTCTTTAATTTTTGTGTTGATCGATCTTTTGGTCGTTCCGTTATACACACTGCCACATGTACACGGTATCCAATAAACTCCCGGGCACGCCAGCGGGTCCCTTTTGTCCTTGGCCGATCTTAAACACTCTTTTACTTTTCTTGTAGGTTTGTATATAGTTTTAATATTGACCTTTTCTAGTAGGCGACCTATTCTGTCCGTTACCCTCGGAATGTATGGTAAGATGGCTCTTGCCGTTGGTGGACTTGCCCGTTCTTTGATAATACCGAAATTTTGGCAAGGTTAGAGACTCTGTGTAAATATCTGTCTGTATAAGTCGGTTTTCTGTAGACTGTGTGCCCGAGCCGCTTGCTACTTCTTGTAAGTAGAAAATCTAAAAGACCATTTTGTTAATTTCTTCAATTTCCATTGTGAATTGGATATTTGAATGTATATTGTTTCTGTAGTTTAAGAATTCCTGAAGTTTTCGGATCCGTGGTTCCAAATTACAAAGCTATCCCCCTATATAAACCATAGGTATGGTTCCGGTATGTCGATGATACCTTTGTAATTTGGAACACCACGGATCCAAAAAATTTAAGAATTCTTAAACTACATAAACAATATACATTCAAATATCCAATTCACAATGGAAATAAAAGAAATTCACAAAATAGCCTTTTTAGATGTTTTACTTACAAGAAGTGGCAAGCGGCTCGGGCACACAGTCTACAGAAAACCGACTCATACAGACAGATATTTACACAGAGACTCTAACCACCATCCTTGCCAAAAGTGCGGTATTATCAAAACGCTTACAGAACGGGCAAAAAGAATTTGCAAACCTGGTGCAATGAACTCGAAATTAACACATTTGAAAAACGCGCTTATGTCCAATGGATACTCAGAAAAGGAAATACACAAAGCAATGCATCCAAAAGATAATCGCAAAACCGAGGAGCAAAGTCCACCAAGGGCAAGAGCCTTCTTACCATACATTCCAAGGGTAACAGACAGAATAGGTCGCCTACTAGAAAAGGTCAATATTAAAAATATATACGATGCGTCTGCGCCGGGGCCCGGGACACAGTAGTACGCAAGCAGTCTACTAGGAACCTTCTGAGGATGCCAACCATTCGCGCTGGCGAAACGTCAAGGAAACAAAATCTACAACGACGGCCGAATAGCCCAAAAACTTAAGTTTAGCAGAGGATGGCCGCAAAAGCCTACACAGTATAGCCATCGTAAGTTTTAAAAAACGCACCCTGTATAGTAAATAATTTATCATGGAAAAAAATTATTAAAAATTAATCAATTAAGTTAAATTTTTACATTATTTACAATTGAGTTGAGTAGTTTTCGGATGATGATCTGGATTATATGTATGGAGTTAAGCACTTTGCGAATTACACAGACGAAATGCTCTTTAAAAATATTCTTATAAAACTTGGGTTTTTATTTAAATAAAAAAAAAGCAATAACAACGACAGATCATAAACATTTTTTTTTTTGAATTTTTTTTTAATGTAAATACATTTTTTTAAGATTTATAAAACGATAATAGACATGCCACCGAAACGCTATTTTTTCTCAATAGCAAAGTATTTTGTTTTTAATTTATTTTATGAAATTTGAAGGATCGTAACGGTCAATTGATTCTACGTACGCACAAAATCTATATCCCAGGACTAGATCTGAAGCAGTTTTATTTGAATGGAAGAAATATATATGATATTACCTTTAAGCAACCCTGCTATTTTCTTTCCAATTATTATTTGACTAGTAAAAACTCTTCAGATATCATCAACCAAAAAGGCACATAAGCTAAGAAATAAAATAATTTATGTACTATTACTGGTGGTTTATGTTCAAGTAATATCACCAGAAAGTCCTTCCAAAAGTATTTTAGAAACAGCGGGTTATTGCAACAGTAAATGTTGTGGAAAATTAAGTCGTATATGGCAGATTTTATTTATTTTCGATAAAAGCTTTATCATTGTCAATAAAATTTGAAAGTTTTTAAACGGAAAATTGCTTATAAGTTTTTACTTAAATAAATACACAAAATAAACGTTAAGTCGTCTGGTCAAAGGAAGGAAAGGTTAAAGGGAGTAATTACTTCTCCCCAGGAATGCTAAAAACTATTTTAGCTTCTGCAACATACTATACAGGTTCAACTAAGTAAAAAGGTATACAGGGTGTTTCTAAACAAATGCGAAAAATTTTAGGGGGTAATTACTTGTTCAAAATAAAGGGTAGTTTGTTTTATAAACATAGGGTCAAAAGTCAACTATTAGGGACATATCGCGGTACAAAAATGGAAAAAATACGTTTTTATTTTTTCCCAAAATTAAAAAGCGCTAGAATAATAAAATTCTACAAAAATATTTTAATAATAAAAATACACTTTCTAAATATACTTTTTTAGAAATAATGGAAGTGGTGGAAAAAGACTACACCTATCGTTTTTCCTAACTAAATTTAAAAAGACACTTACGCAATGACCTCAAAAAGTATAAATTAGGATGGACTGATTCTTTTAAAACTTTTTAACTTTTGTATTTTTTTTTTCGTTAAACTTACCAGTTTGGGAAAATTTATTTTATAAAAAATCTATTTATCTGCTGTTACCCATTAAGGCATTTGTAATGTTGTTTTTTACATTTTTGGTAGTTTAATTAAAGTACTTATTTTGTTTTAACGCAAAAAAATAATGACATTTTTAGCGATAACTCTCTAATGGTTGACTTTTGGCCCATATTTATAAGGCAAACTACCCTTTATTTTTCCCCAGAAATCACTTCTAAACATTTTTTCAGTTGTTTAGAAACACCCTGTATAGGCTAGCAAAGAAAACAACAAAGCGGGACTGATGCACAGTGCGTTAACAGATAGGGATATTGACAAAAAACAATTTTCAATGTAGGTAAAAAGCCCTCTTATCGATACACATTTAGGAGTAAGTAAAAAGCCACTGCTTTTATACAGGGTGATTTTTAACTTATACGCATAATCTTGGGAAATTATGGATTGACAAAAAATTACTAAAAATTAAAAAAAAAGGTCAGAAATATGTTTTAAGTTAAAGAGATAACTAATGATTTAAAATTTAAAAAAAAAGTATATTTCTAGGGGCAAATAATGTTTAATAGTAAGAAACAAAGTACTAACCTATTTTTGTTTTAGAAATAATAAGGTATAATCACTGTAAATCCTAATAGTAATTCTAATTGCGTAAAATAAAATCACAACTGATAGTAGAAAGTACTATTAGGAATACCAAACATTATCATAATGACTTCTTTATTATTTTTTTTGCAGAGTTGTGTAAAAACTTTACTAAATTATTCTTAAAATAGAAAATACTTTACTACCGATTATTTCATAATTCGCGGTATTTTGTTAAACTGTTTTACTTAACTTAACCTGTTTATTTATTAATTTGTTTGTTATTTACTTGAATCTGGATTTTTTCCATTTTCCGAGGACAGATCGATCTGAAATTTGGTACACACTCTAAATCTGGGTGAAAATACAATATAATATATTTTTTATGATTTTAAATCCAAGATGGCCGCCGATACAAAATGGCAGATTACATATTACTTTTCTACGACCTTAATATGGGTATCAAATAAAAGGAATTAATTGGTAGACTAAAGCTTACTGTAAAAAAATAGCATCCAATATGGCCGCGCTCCTCCACAAAATGGCGGATTACATATTTTCAACAACTACCTCAATATAAACTCGTTGGTTAGTTCTGGTTAGTTATCGTGAGGCATTAAATAAACTCAATAGAATAAGAAGTATTAACTAACAACGGAGGCACATAAAATTTCTATCATAATATTTACTCTGGGTATTCTACACTCAACTATTTTATTATTTGTCTGATTAATACCCCATATCTGATAAGAAGATTGGTACTATCTGGTAGGTAGGACTTACCGTTAAACATTATTTTTTTATATATTTTATTTAATTTATAATAATAAATTATCTCACTTATTAGAAATCATACTCTAACGTTTTTTTTATTCTTGGTCATTGTTTGTCCTTAGCAATAATTTCCCATTCATTCCCATGCATATAGGTTAAAAATCACCCTGTATTTTTTAGGGGTATAAAGTGCAACATAATACCCTAAATCATTTTTATCGATAAAAACATCGTTTTAAAAGCAAGTGACATAAAATCGAAAAGATCCAATTTTTCGGCCGCATGTGTTCCCCTCGCTTAACCATTTTAAAGCGACTTCGTATAAATTTTTATAGCTCTAATAACCTGTTTAATATTTCAGTCCACCCCCTTATAAGCGTTACGAATCAACTCCTGGCTTCGCCGATTGCCCGAGACGTCGTAATGCAGTGCGAGGTTCAAGCATCCCCCAAAGCCATGAACCATTGGATGCGGGACACCGGTAAGCACTTTTCCCTTGAGTCGAGCTTAACCGACACGAACTCATATATATTATGCTATCCAGACCAGTCCGATACCCACATTTTACATTACTGACTCTGCTATTCGTTTAGAGTTAGAGTTATCACTGTATTTTTATATGACTAGCGATGATTTAACAGCTGCTAAACGAACAATGGCGATCTAGACCATTTAACTCGCGAGCCTAGCGAGCGCGTTAAGAGTTGAGTTCATTTATCGCCAATTAATGCTTGTATTATACAGAGTGTTTTTAATAGTGGCGAAAAAGATACTAGCATGGAGTGAATAATTGTTTTTTAAATTCAGATATCTAAGAAATAGCTGCTCAAATATTAACTGACCCGAACTCATATAAGATTATGTTTTAATAGACAGACCAGACCGATACGCACATTTTACATTACTGACTCTGCTGTTTGCTTAGAGTTAGAGTTATCACTGTATTTTTATACGACTAACGATGATTTAAAAGCTGGTAAATGAACAAAGAATATCGAGCTCTTTTAACTCGCGTGCCTAGCAAGCGCGATAATAGTAGAGGTTATTAATTGCGAATTAATGCTTGTATTATACAGAGTCTCTTTAAGAGGTGCGTAAAAAATTCTGACACCTTCGCTTACAAAATTTAGATATCCGAAAAATGGCTGGTTAAAAATCTTAACCGACACGAACTCATATATGTTTTGCTATCCAGACCAGTCCAATACCCACGTTTTACATTACTGAGTCTGCTTAGAGTAAGAGTTATTACTGTATTTTTTATACGCCTAGCGATGATTTAACAGCTGCTAAATGAACAAAGGCGATCTACACCATTTAACTCACGAGCCTAGCGAGCGCGTTAAGAGTTAGTTCATTAATCGCCAATTAGTGCTTGTGTTGTACCCAGTGTCTCTAAAAGTTGCAAAAATGCTACTATGTAGTAAATATTGTTTTTTTAATCTACAGACTGTCCACGGATGAAGTTTACAAAAGGACAAATGGACAACATTTTCATTTGTCGAGAAAAATTTTTGTTTGTAAAAAAATATGATTTACGAAGAAAAATAATGATTTTGTATACAATGCAAAAACTTAAAAAGATAATTTTTCTCCAGGAGTAAACTTTCTTAATTTTTCATTTTTAAGGCAGATATTTAATATGAATTTTTAAATTTTTAGCGTTATCACGTATATTCATGGGTTTAAAAATTTAACTATTAAAAATAATTTATGATTGTTATTTTAAGTAATAAAATAATTATTTAAACATGATTTTTAAATATTTATATTAATATATAAATCTGAATATTTACTAAAATAGAAATGGCTGCTGTGGAATGCATAATTTCAATAGATATGATGCACACCTGGATTTATAATAATAAATTAAATTATAATAATAAAGTAAAATCACATTTTAAATTTTAAAATTAACAGTTTTATTTTTTTAATTAAAGAATTTGTAGGAGGTTTAAAATATTATTAATTATTTAGTTTTTGGCAACAAGAAATTACATAAGTAGTTATTTTGTTTACATCTCAGTAATGTTTCTAAAAGCATAAAGTCCAAAAGTAAAAAACTGATTTTTTTACGTTATTTGACAATATTTGGCTAAAAATGTGCACTGTGTTGCGTAAAAAGTTTAAAGATAACCTTTTTGCCATTTTTTTTGTTATTATGAAAATAGGTAGGCCACAACCTAAGAAAATAATAAGTTACATACAGTCCGCTAATTAATTGTACACAGAGATCAGGGGCGGTCATATCAACTTTCCGAGGGGGGCCATATCATTATTAAATGCCCATATTTGCAATTAAGTGTGTTTAGGTAAAAAAAAATAAATAATCTGTTACAAAGGATGTGGCATAAAATAGGGGGCCATGGCCAACCAACCAAGATTACATGGGAAAATACATTACACCTTTCATAGAGTGAGGTCCTTAACTCCGTTGCCCCCTTCTAACTTCTGAACCGTTCGGTATGTTTTCATAAAATTTGACCACGTTCGGCAGCTCTAAATATCAAGGTAACAGTTGGGCGCCATTTCAGAATATTTTTTTGTTTTAATTATAAGGGTGTTGTGGCACATTTCTTTAAAGCTCCTAAGAGTACTTTATAACCTCAAAATATAAAGTCAGTACCTTCACATATTACAAAATGGTGATAATTTAATAATTATTTAGAAACCATATTTAGATGCCCATATTCTCGTAACCAATTAAGTTAGATGTAATTAATTTGGTATTTTCTTTCTTTCGTTTTAAGAAATTTTTAATGGTAGGATAATATACAGGGTGTTTTATTAATGAAAAAATATATATACCTTTTGTCCTACCCTGTATATTATCACCAATATCACTATAAACAATAAAGAGATCTTTAGGAATTCTGGTAATTATTAAAGTACCATAATTTTGTAGTATGCGAAGCTACTAACTTTATATTCTGGGGTTATAAAGTACTCGTCAGGAGCTTCAAAATAAGGAATCACTCGACTCCCCTTTCCATTAAAAAAACTTTAAAATGGCGTCCAGCTGTCACCTTGCAATTTAGAGATGTCATTGATATGTCAAAAAATGCATACCTTGTTCATAAATTACTGTTTCCAGGTTCATGAAAATATACTAAATGGTTCAGTAGTTAGAAGGGGGTGACGGACTTTAGGACCTCACTGTATATTATGATGTGTCAGTTGTAGTTATAACTAAAATGCTGTAATTAATAGTATTTTTTGGTTGCACTAAACAATTTAAACGCATATATCTTGAAAACAGTTGCTTGGAGAAATTTTTACAAAGTATATCTTTTGTTGGTAAAAAGCATGGGAAATTTTACTGGTTTACTTAGATGGTACATACAGAGTAGCAGAAACAAGTTCCGAAGTTTTAAAAGAATTCAAAATAGTTTGGGTATTGCCCCCTAGTTTACACATAGAAAGTGATATCACATCTAAATAGTACATGTCAAAAAAACCCCATATACCAAGTTTCATTACAATATTTGCAACGTAACATGAATTATTACTTGTAATACCACTAGTGTTTAATTTATTTTCGAAAGTTTTTGAAGGCCGCCACAAATATTTTGAAAATTATCTTGAGCCGCAGGCAAGAAATAATTTTCAAAAATATTCGTGGTCAAGAAGAAATTTCCTGAAATAATTTAAGCACGTGTGGTATTCGGTAAAAAATTCACACCAAATTGGTTTTATATAATATACTTTTATATTTTATGTTTGTGCCTTTGTCACGAGCGTTAAATATCTAACATAAAATAAATATTTTATTTTATCAGTTGTAGTTGCAAATATACATAATTTTAGACTTAAACATTGTTAATTCTTTTATCTATACTAATATTATAAAGAGGTAAAGTTTGTTACTTTGTTTGTTTGTAGCCACTAATTTTCCGAAATACTGAATCGATCATGGAAATTCTTCACAATCAAAAAGCTACACTATTCAGGAGTGCTATCGGCTTTATTTTATTATAAATAATTGAACAAAAAATAATGGCACATGTATATCAAGTCGGCGAAAAATTATTATTAACGCCCATCAAAAGGGCCACAGGGCGGCTAGTATTATATAAAATTTATAATACTATAGTTGGTAAAAAGTGCATCTTTATTTTTTTAGACCCATACCTAGCTTTCGTTTGCTCTTTAATTACTTCTGCTACTTAAATCCTAATATATTATTTTACTAACTGTAGTTGTATAGAATAGGTATTTTTCTAACAAGTGCGCAAAGTGATACTTTCCCGCACGCAGATAAGCTTTAAGTGCGGGAAAGACACTTTTCGCAAGTGTTGGAAACAATTTTTTTGTCTTGAAAAAGTAAAAACATATATTTATTTTTATCCTAATATTACTCAACGTCAGATAGTATTTATCTGTTTTGACTTTTATTATTTGTTGTTGCTCCAGTAACCAGTAAAATTTTTTATGTCAGATTACGTACGCAAAGTAACTACTTTTCGCACGCCAGTAGAAAAATGTCATTTAGGGACTTTATGGTACGTCTAAGATACTATAACTGGTAGAAAATAACATTTTCTTTATTTATAGATGAGAATGACAGGCATGACATAAAAACAAATTTTATGATTATGTCAAAAAACTCCACTATAATTTTCTCCAGGGTACCTCAGGACAACAAATTTCCGAAAAATACATGGAATATCAGGGTAACGAAACTAAAATTACACATTTGATTGGTCAGAAAATAGTGGTGTGGAATTTTCAAAATAAATAAATAGGTTTTTATTATTCAAGGAAAACAAGATTTAGATTTTAGCTCGAGGTTATGTTGTCACCCGACGCGAAGCGGGGAAAACAATAAACCGAGAGCTAAACTCTAAAATTTTTCCGTAAACAGGGTCTTCCTCTATTGCGATAAGAAAATGTGTGGGCGTATTCCTGAGCTATTTTTATGAAAAAAAATTATATAAACATGGGTTCTCAAAATTTTCGTTCTCAAAATACAGGTGTTAAACTTTTTAAAAAAACCTAAAAATTTCTCTTTTAGTAAAATTTGTTAGATAAGATATAAACGTTATTTAATTAAGTATTGGTTGTTATTGTTACATAGTTGCTAATATAAAGTTTTAACACTTAATTTTTAAAAGAAAAAAATGTCCTAATGTTTTTGTATTGTTCACGAATATGCAGATTAGCGGATTCTATTTTTTTAGGAAAACTAAGCCTACGTAAAAATAATAAAAACGAAAAAGTGTTTTAGGTGTTTCATCCGAAAAAATATAATAGTGACAAAACATTTAGTGGCGTACATTTTTTGTCGATAATTTAGCTGAGATGCTTCCCTCGCCGCCACTGGTCTCAAAAATTAAAACTAATTTAGGGCTAAAATAACTTTTAGTTCAACAAAGACCACACCAAAATTTGATTAAAATCGGATAAGACATATTTAAGATTTTATTAAAAAACAGATATTCGCTGTAAAGTTTAACACCCTGTATCTTATAAACGGAGCATATCTATGGAAATTCTTACGGAAATTATTTAGCATCTGTTAATGTAATTTTGTAATTTGACGGATTGAAATTAAAAAGTTAAAACTAAAAGCGTTCGTTTGGTAGTTATTTAGAATATTATAAAGTTAAAAAATATCTGACTGGACTTCTTTTATAAGAGAAATGTAAGCACTGTACAATAAATTATTATTCTAAAATTAAATATTTACCTTTTCTTACGTGTATGTATGTCCGGGAAAAAGTAATTTTATGAAAAGTCACAATTTTGTACCTCTTATCAGGGATACAATGTCAATTTTTTCCGCCACGATTTTTTTCACTTTTACACCTTGATAAAATGGTCTATTGCTGTAAGGCTATTTAAGGGTAAGACATGGTTGTTCAAGTTTTTGTACTTTCAACAATTTTTCCTAATCTTAACGTTTATCTTTTTAATTTCTCGTTATGACTTTTTATTTGAGAGTCTATGTATACATGATGCAAAATAAAAAAGAAAACCTATTTCTTTACCTTTAAAATGATTTATCGTAAAAATGCTGAGGTTAATTTTAAGCAAAATTTGGTTAGTCAAAATGTCACACTGCAACTATTTTTGTTAATTTTTACGTATTTTTTTTAATTTGATTTTTTTTACGACGCTTTAATATTGTATACATTATTAACGTGATTTTAAACGGGTAATATTGCTTATGACCCACGGCTATTACCCACGCTCATTACCCACCTCTATTACCCACGGCCGTCGTTTAAACGTGCATAAATCCGATAATTTGTATATGATTTCGACAACCCCGATTTCTAAATATGACACTTCAGCCAAGGTTACTATTTTTTAGTCACATATAGGTATCCTAACCTAATATTTTGGCATGAGAAATCGCTGTGGTTTCTTTTTGTATTATTAATTAGCGGACACCCTGTATAATTCATATCATTTATAAAAATAGCAATTTTCTCGACAAACCATCAACCTCCTAGTTTGAAGCGTTGATGACAAAAACAGCTGTAAATGGTGTTTTTACTCCTTGAAAGACGTCATATTTCATAATCACTTTTCATATCCGTAAAGGTGCAGCTGCAACCGAGTAAAGCTATTTTTCAAATATTGGCACACGAAATTTTATTCGTTTAGTCACAATTTTTGTTAGCTATGGCAAAATTAAATTATATACAGTGTGTCTATGTAAGTTGACGTCATATCGAAAACTCTTTTAATATTAATTTTACGAAAAAGAGTTATTCTTTATAAAAAGTTCTGCATGGTTTCAAGCCTAAAATGCAACCATCAGATATCAAATTTTGTCAGTCATCTACAAGGTTTGGCCAAACATGTTAATTTTGCAAGAGAAAAATAAGATTATGTTTAGAATTTAAAATTAATTTCAAATATGCAATTTTGTGTATTTACAAAAAGAATGTTTTGCTTAAAATATTAATGTGGGAAATATTTGTTCGGTCGTAGAATAAGGCACTTCGCACATGGGTTGGTGAAACAGCGACGAAACCGAGATTCGACGAGCTTTCGACAGTATGTACGCATATTTTCGTGTTTAAAGTGGCGACAACCATACAGAGACGAGTACACGTTTAATAATCAGTTTCTATTTTCTTGGCCAATAAAATAATATGTCGATCGGAGTGCGCCGATGTTCACCGAACCCGACCGCGACGGGGCAAAAACTGCCCCTTTGGATACTCCCACCGGGTCAGAGAGTGCAATAATAGAGCTCTCTAAGTTCATAGAAGCCTGAATCGTACCGAACAATATTTTACAGAAAAAAATTAAATATTTTCTTACCTGACCCAGCTTGACTTGTTTTGTTGTTTCATTCCAAGCTCTTTCTGTGTAATCTTTTCGCAACTGTTCTTTTAAAGTATAAGTATAGGAGGTTTTTAAACTTCGTCCACGAATCTAATATTAAACAAATCCATCTTTGGTACAAAAATTTTTTGGCCTAACACTAATTTTCCCATGTAAGAACCAAAGACAATTAAAATATGAATCACACACTGTAAACAAAAAGGAAAACGGTTCTGTATTGCATTTGTTTACCATAGGACGCGGATTGCTGCCCGCTAAAATGCCCACGTGCTGTCGATGCCTGTAAAAATCGCGTTATCGCCATTTTACCAACCCATGTGCGGAGACCCTAAATGTAATATAATATTATTATGTCTCTCTGGTAGCGCAATAAACTGAGTCTTGGATATCTAACCAAAATGGCCCGGGTTCGATACCCGGCCGGGGAGAATGTTAAAGTAAAAGGTATTTAAAAATAACGTCTGTGGTCGCACTATCGCGTTGTCTGAAAGGTGCCCTGAAATTCATAAGACTAAAAAAACAACACGTCTCTAGAGCTCACGGTATTGCCGCACTCGGCTAACGGTTCGTGCTATTAAAAATAACCACTTTATAGTTACACTTGTTACCAGTGGCGTTTCGTGACCAAAATTTAAAAAAATGTTAAGGAGCAAGAAAAAAAGGTCCTTACCTTTCTTGTGAAACTCTATGGGCATAGGCAACGTTATCCGCAAGAAGCACCAACAAAAAAGAAAAAATGTCCTTCTCCATTGCAGAGCCCCTGATTTACAATTTCGGGCCTCCAAGACCTACCGCATCTTTCATTTCGGTATTTTTTCATATATTACATTCCATACCTTCACCATGCTGCGAGGCCGTAGGCGACCGCCTACGCCTAGCTACGCTACTGCTTGTTACATACAGGTCTATTTTTTTATAGCTTTAAGTTAGTATTTAATTGGCTACATAAATGATTTTATCCATCATTCTGTATTTTTTATTATAGGAGAAAAGATAATATCTAGCGATAAGTACGAAATGGAAGAAATTCAAAAAAACGAATATTCTCTACAAATGAATTTAAGAATACGTAACATCGAAAGAAAAGATATTGGTGGCTACATATGTACGTCATCGAACGCTTTGGGAAAAGCCGAAGGGACAGTCAGATTGCAAGGTAGGACAAAAATATTAGTCAATGACCAAGCATAAATAAAAAATGTAGTATTTAGGGTATCTTCAAATTTGAGTCAACTATTTTAACAGAGGATTCTTAACTAATTTAAAAACAAAAAGCTCTTATAAACATGAACCCGCAAACTGTTCAGTCTTCAAATATAGGGTGGTAAAGTAAAAAAAATGTTTTTTAGTAAATATACAACTTAATTTTGTTGTTATTTATGGCATTAAGAAATTAGTTTACAACAGTGGACATAAAATGACTTCTGGATGCTTCCATTGCTGCCACTGGACTTAATAAATTGAATTAAGCGAAAGGTAATTAAGCCCTCCACTGTTGTAAATAACACAGCCAAATTTTACTTAAATCGAATAAGAAATATTTAAGATATTGATTAAAGCTTGTTTTTTTAATTTTAACGCTCACACTGTATTGTTTATATGGATTGTTTTTTAAAAGATTAGGTCAGAAATAAGCCCTTTAATTTTTTTATCACAATTGCAGAGTCATCCTGTCTGTAGTCTAGATCTATCTTCGTGTGATTATTTAATCTGTTTTAAAATAACAAAAAAAAAATATTTTAAAGGTGGCAAAATACAGGGTTATTTTTGGGTTATTTTTTTTTTGCTAACACTGTATAGAATACAAGAAAATAAGAACATTTTTCAAATAAAATTATGTTGGAAATTGCTTTGCTTTCGAAATACAGGGTGTTAAAGATTTAAGAAAAAAATGCCTTTTTATCATAACTTTTCTACCACTCCAGATATTTCCACAATATTTAGTATACTTTTTTACCATAACATTACATTTTTAGCTATACAGGGTGGCGCGTTTTTGTTAAACTTGTAGTGTATAGCGAAAACTAAAAGAGATAGAACAGATCTAATTTCACAACCTCAATTTCAATTTTTAAAACAAGTTTAATGGTGAAAGTAAATCATCGCTAACTTGATTCGTTTTGGAGATACAGAGTGTTTTTCAAATTTTGTCAATTTGGCCGGCACTTATAATTTGCTTTTTGTTAGACATAGTAAAAAATGTAAATAGAAAAGTTTTAGGAATTTTTACGTAGAATTCAGTGGCGTGCCTATATTTTTTCCATTGACTTTTCTTTTAAAGTTATAACAAAAAGTTTTTTTGGAACACCATCTATATTTTATAACCAATAGAAAGGTTTCCCTAAAACCTGTAAAAAAATAGCACATTTGATTTATTTAATTTGTCATAGTTTCAAAAATATAGCCATCAGGAGTTCGATAATAAAATGGCAATTTTAAAATAAAACACCTTGTATATTTTATTACTATCAAAAGAAATTTTAAAGTCCTTTAAGAATTAATCACATTAAGAATAATTTTCTTTATTTATTTTTCGGAAATATAAGCTTCCAATTCCATCATTTCAAAAATAATATTGATTTTAAGAAAAGGCAGTTGCGTATCTTTTTTTTTTTTGTTTTTTTTTTCAATAAAAATTTAATACAAACCTTTTCCGAACGCCACTGGTATTTTTTTAAACTTGTACAGAAAAAATTAAATGTAATGGTTTAAAGAAGTGTACCAAATTTTGTGGAAATATCTGGAGTGGTAAGAAAGTTATGATAAAATGGGATTTTTTTCTTAAGACTTTTGCCACCCTGTATTTTCAAAACGAAGCATTTTCTATTATAATTTTATTTAAAAAATGTTTTTATTTTCTTGCATTCTATACAGTGTTAATGGGAATATATCAACTTAAAACTTACCCTGTATTAATAAGAAAAAATATGGCTGCTGTTAAATTCATTTTTGCTAATAAGACAGGGAATGTTTGATAATTTATTAAAAAATATATCATATAAATTTAAAAATATTTTTATCTTTATATCCTAATAAAAAATAAGTGTCTTTAAGACTCCCGAATTTCGTAATATTTTTTCCTGTAGAACTTTATTTTCATAAATACATTTTGAAGTAAATTAATAATACTTGATAAAATTCAGCATTTTTTAATCAGAATTATTGAATTACTATGTTTTCAGATAAGAAGCTTTTCCTTTAAAATGTAATCGCTGGAAAATAATTTTAGGTTGCAAAGCTCCAAAAGAAGTTATTAATCAATTCCATTTAAAACTTAGCTTTGGTACATTTAGCTCCATCTGACGCTTTAGTGGAGATATAGAGGGAAGAAGTATTTCCCAGAGCTTTTTTGTTTATAACTCAATAAATATTTTTTTAAAGACTTCTTTAAAAAAAAATATCACCTAGCTTATTGGTAATACAGTGTAATTATTTACCTATTCGCATAAACTTGAGAAATTATTGCTAAGAACAAACAATGACTAATAATACACCCCCGCACAAAAAACCGGACAATTTTGTTCAAATTCAATCTTAAATAACTTTTTGGTTTATTGACTGACTTTAATTAACTTTTGTTATAGTTATAGCTCCTTTCATCAAAAATATTATTTAATATGGGGATTTCAAAAGTTTTGTATTATTAGGTGTTATACAGGAAAGAGCCAAATGTTTGAGCACCGTGTGTAATAATTTAACGTCACAATTTTTTACCAGTGTATTGGATTATAAAGCCCAATCTTTTCTTACCGTTCCTTTTTAACACGCTTTTATTATTAACACGCTTTTATTAGCTTGGGTTGTAACTATCTATCTATCTATCTATCTATCTATGTAACGGAATCTTTGAGCCTAATTTTTACCAACTTCCAGCGATTCAATTTCTTTGAAACTTTGCACACGTATCAAGGACCGATGACAATGCAATAATTTAAAAACAGTATTCCGTTATCCTGATTAGGACCGCCAGGATAAATAAATTCCTTTACAGATCCTCTGTGTCTCTTGACAAAATGGCGAAGGAATTTTTTAGTGAATAAACTGGAGCATTTATTTTTAAAAAACTAATTGATATATCGAACTAAAAAATGAAAAATAAATAATAGTTTAAAAAACTAAAAAACACGCTTTTATATGCAACCGAACTAAAAATTAGAAAATAATTTTTCATTACAAAGAGTTTGTCACTTCAGAATAAAAGCGTGGGGTGCTTAATATATTAAATGTTATAATTATTCTATTTGCAAATATCTATGAGGGAAAAGTTATGAAAAATAGTAAAATGCACCCTACGCTTTTACTCTGAAGTGACAACCTCTTTGTAATGAAAAATTATTTTCTAATTTTTAGTTCGTTTTTTAAACTATTATTTATTTTTACCTATATCGGTATCTTTGTTCTAAAAGGAAATATACATTTTTAAAGAAAACAATGCAATTTAATTATGATGGTCGTAATATATGTGTGCTATAATTTAAACTTATTGCGGAAAATTAGGATTTGCATACATTTTTTAAAAGGTCTTTAAGAGGATGCCGTAGCACGGTAAATTGAGCTGAAACGCACTTTGCTGCCGTTTTTAAAATATTTGTTTTGGAAAAAGTTGTGTATAGAAAAGTTTTTAAAATGATCCAAAGATTATCGGAAAGGTTATTGATGTTAATAATAAACCCATGAAATTTACAAAAAAATTTAAAAATTACAAAACTGTAAACAAAAACAACTGTTCGATAATCTTTAGATCATTTTAAAAAACCTTTTTATAAAAACTTCTTTTTCAAACAAATATTTATTAAACGGCAGCGAATCGCGTTTTAGTTCAATTTAACGTGTTACGGCATCCTCTTAAAGGATCATTTTACTGATGATATAATATACGGGTTGTTTTTTTCAAATCACACTTATGTCGTACCCTGTATAAATCGAAGAGATTACAAAACTCTGATTACTGCTTTGGAAATCACGACACCAACTTAACAAACTTATTTTTGTTTTTTTTATCATAAAAATTAAAAATTTTAAAAAGGTGTTAAAATATACACTATACATTTTACTGTCTTTAAAAAATTGTGTTTTTTTTTAGCATAAAGATATTGATATAAATAAAAAAAATATTTGTTAAGAAAAGATGGGACTTTAAAATCCAATACATTGTCTCAGAATCTTAACATAATTCTTGACGGAGTGAAACTTCCTATGGTTAGTTCCGCAAAAATTTGGGTATAGTCTTGGATACAGAACTCAGGTTTCGAGAATATATCAAAGGTTTGCTTCAGAGATCATACTTATCACTAAAAATTTTGTATAATAACCGTCATATACTCAATCTTCAAAAGCGAAAAATGCTTTGTCAGTCACTTGTTTTGTCAGTTTTTAATTATTGTGTCTTTATTTACGGTCCTTGCCTTGACAATTTGGATAAAAATCGCATTCAAAAGGTGCAAAAATACTTGTTCACGCCTTATCCTTGGACTAAGAAAATATGATCATATTTCTCATACTTTTAAGGAACTTAATTGGCTAAGAATGGAAAATCGTCGCAATTTACACTTAGGTAATTTTTTAATAAAAGTTTTAAAAACCCTGCTTTTCCTTTCTCTTTAAAAAGTAAATTTGTACTTCGCGAAGATTCGCACACAAGAAGTTTAAGATTTGGGGATAGATTAACGTTGCCTAGCCATCGGAGCGCCATGTTTCAGAGGTCTTTTACTTACAATGCGATTAAGATTTATAATTCTTTACCAAAAGAACTTGTTGTGCTTGATGAGTATAAGTTTAAGTCGCACTTTAAAAAGTATTTGCTTAATCTCCAAAATACGTAAACCTAAAAAACATTTTTTTTTTTTAGTTTTTTTCCAAAATATGGTATATTTATTTATTTTTTCCCTTCAAACTATATAGTGAGAACTGTAAATATTTTGTCATTTCTTTTTTTTTTAATACGTGCATTGGCACTAGTGTTTTAGTGCATATAATATGTACTTTTTAATCCTACACTACTTTATTAATATATAGATATTTAATCATATATTTATAATCAGTGGAGCAAGGTTCAGATAGACCAAAGAGGCTATTTGGCTAGACTAGCGCTTTGTTTCCACTTGAAATTTCCATATTAACCATGTAAAGAATACATTTTTATTTTTTTACTTTTATTTTATTGTTTTCCATTGTACTTTTTTTTATTATCAATAAAAAGACATTTATTATTATTATTATTATTACACTGGTCAAAAATTATGACGTTAAATGATTCCAGTATTCCTGTGAAATTTGGTCAAAATGCAACATTTGGCTCTTCCCTATATAACACCTGATCCTATAAAACTTTTTGCCAATCCCCATATTAAATTAATAAGTGTTGATGGAAGAAGCTACCACTGGACGAAAATATAATTGAAATCGGTCAAAAAAAAACAGAGTTTTTTAAGATTGAATTTTAACAGAATTTCTGCTTTGTCCGGTTTTTTGTTATGAAAGTGTAATTGAGTATAGAACTTACCACAGCTTTGTAAAAAAATCGGCTGAATTCTTATGTTCTTTAAAAAAACAATTAACAAATCTTGATCCTAATGTTTAATAATCCTAATAGTGCACTCCATCCATATATCTTTTATTTTGCGCGATTATGATGACAATTAGGGCTTATGATGACTTATCTCTTATTATTTATGACACAAATCATAGCTTAGTACTTTTTTTAATTAATAATCATTATTTGTAATAAATTATAAATAAGTTTTTTAAAAACGCCATTTTAATCAAAAAGGCTATATTTTAATTACTTTAAAAACTTGCAGTTTCTACTTCAAAGAATTGGCCCATATTATTTTTCTCCTTCACCTTACCCCTACTTTCACTTGGGATACCCAGAAGAGGTAATACTATAATTGTCTTTGGTAACACTTAAGCTATAGATTTGCTGCCTTGAGATATAAAACCGGTTTTAAAAAACTTGGCAATTTAATAAAGAAAAGAAAAGTTAACAAGCACGTTGTTTTTTTTTAGAAATTCATCTTCCTCTTGAAACAACAACGACGACGACAACCCCAGATACATTGCTACTAAACCCCAAAACCAGTTGCCAAGGAAAAACCCACAAAAGCAAAAAAGCAAACCCAGAAGAAAGGAGTTAGAAAATAAAAAGGAGGACAAAGAATCAAGTCTTTTTATTCCGGATATGAAGCTGATGACCCTGACAATTCTCGTTCCTACAACGACCACTCAAGCGCCCTCTGTTATTTTGCAACAGAGAAATTGCGCGGCAAGAGAAACCATTTTTACGTTAACGTTTTTATCTCAGTTGGATGTCTTTTAAAAATCTGGTGATGCTAGACAATAGTTTATAAATAAATATATATTATGTAATGTAAATACTGGTTTAAATTATTGTTGAAAATTGGAGGCCTGATTACCAAGTATATTGGCACTCTTACCTCAGTCATTTTTACAATAAAAAAATTAAAGGATTCTAAATTACTCCTTTACCAAAGAAACCACTGTTAATACCAGTTTTTTTTTAATTCGCTACAAATATTCTAAGGGCGTATTTTTGCAGTCAAAATAAGGCAAATCAAATATTTGGATTTCGTACATTATTGTGGTACAGCAATTAGTAGTTAGTTAATAGTCTAATATCCGAATAGGAATTGACCTGCACCCATCTGTTTACCGTATAAAAAGTATTTTATATTAAATATGGTATTTAAACAAAGGTATTGCTACAGGGTTGCCTAAAAAATTATGGTCAAGGCTATATTTAAATTTAAAATTACACAATTTTTGACATACCCCGTATAATGGCAAACCCATTTTTTTAACATTTTAGGTTCTTTATTAAAACAAAAAAACAAGTGCTATATTAGTACTGGCATGTTATGTAAAAAAATAAAATTGCCATTATACAGGGTGTGTCAAAATTTCAAGGTTTTTTAAAATTTAAATACCATAATTTTTAGGCAACCCTGTATCAATACCTATTATTTAAATACTACATTTATTATTATTTATTGTACTGCCTTTTATTTGGGGAAGTTGCAAGTTGTTGTAGCTCCAAGGAGGTGCATTTTATAACTATGTATATAGAAATAAAATATTTCAATTTAACCTTAAAAATACGTCTTAAATTACTTGTACCTAATTTTGAAACACACAATTTTATTTTATTTCTGTTGACATTTAGTAAACTATTACAAAATATTACCTTATTTTTGTAATATCAACTTTCTAAAACTTTCAATGTTTCTCTAAACATATCATCAACATTTAGTTAACATAGACAAAATTATGTTTTTATAAAATTAAAAATTAGGCCTTCTACAAAAAACCAAACAAAACAAAACAAAAAATATATATTTTAAAATGTTGGCTTAAAAACTATTTTCAAAATCATGTTATTGCTATTAGTCTTACCTAAAATTAAGTTAATTTTTTACCCAAAAATCAAAAACATTTTTTGTTCTACATCATATATTTGACATCAGACAGCAGTTTCAAAATAGACCATCTAATGGCTTCAAAATTTATATTACTCTGTGTCTATTTCAAAAAAAAAAATGTTTCTGATTAAAAAATCAGTAAGTAAGGAAACTGCTTAGACAGGACAATAAAAAACCTATACATAATCAACCGCAGGGAATTACACGGTACTTGATAAGATGTTTGACCTCCTTCAACTTACTTTGATGGTTATGGTCCGAAGACTTTGTCGCGCTTTGCCCTCTCTCTGAGAAAAGGAAAAAAAACTGCCTTTATATCATATTACCGAAAAACGGAAATACGGGCGACGGACCAACGCTATCGAAGTGTATGGAGTCAAATGAAAACCTTTCATACGCAGAGAACGGTAAAAGTCGGCAAACTCAAAGGCTTCGTATAATTTTTATCTCTCTGTCCGTCAAAACCGGCTTAGTGTGTAAAGGCGCTTAATGTCCTCTTTACCAATATCTCAGACTGCTGTTAAGTATTAACAATATACATACAGGTCCACGCTACTTGAAACATACACCGGGAACTGATAAATTTGCTATTGTCCGCTTCGATTGATAAACGTGTCCGCTGACTAACCCAACAAGATATCCATTTGTAATACAGAACGTTCCACAATTGAATGGTTTTTGCAAGTTTTATACCTCATGACCTTCATTGCAAATACAGTGGTAAGTATCGAAGCGGACAGTAGTAAATTCATCAGTTCCCAGTGTATGTTTTTAGTAGCGTGGACCTGTCTATATAAAAGTAATATTATGCATTTAAAAGACAGAAGTATATATGACTAGGCGCGAAACCAGGATTTTTTAACTTATTTTATGTAAAAACTGAGACAAAAGACTCACACCAAAGATACCTGCACTCAATAATGTTGTCTTTAAGAGAAACACTTTGGTGAAAAAAATTAAATTTGCAAAAAAATAACTTTGTTGGTTAGCCTCCTCCCTGACTAACTAAGATTAAAAAGCCTTTATTTGTATTTCTTCATAAATTTGATCAAATTTTATCGTCAAATCAGAAATTTTGCAAAAAATCTGTCTTTTTATAATTAGGGGCATCTAAAAAATATTTGGGATTTGTCATTCATCAAATTCACGATTAAAATACGAATAGGGGCTTCGCTTTTAACACTTATACGTTTTCTTTACAAAATGTTCCTTTTCAGGCCAATAGTACATGGTATATATTTGGTGTAAGCCTTATGCCTCACTTTTAATATAAAAAAATAATAAAAACCTAGTTGAGTACCATGTGGATCTTACACTCAAAGAAACATTTTTAATAAACAAAAATGTTAGCTATAATTTAACATGTTTAAAAATTCTTTTGTTTGTAAAGTATTTTAGTTATACTGTTATAAATTTTTATTTATTTAAAACCGTAGTTTTAATAATGTGTACGTAATTTTTAAGGGAAATATATCCCATTTATTAACAGTACAGGGTATTGTCTTTATATATTTTGTATTTTTTATTGTATAATCTACTTTAAATTACTTTATTTTTCAATATTGTAATGGGCAATATATTTGGTATTAAATTCTAAAAATGTAAGTACTGACACTCGTAGAACTTAGACAATAATTAACAAACAATTTTTAGTATATGGCTCAAAAATATATAAGTGTAATTATAATTTTTATCCTTGTTAGATTTGCATGCTGTTGTATTAAAAATATTTTTGTGACATTCTGTATGCACAACCAGGTCTGCCATGACGTGCTCCTTAATAAACTTCCCTCTTACGGTCTTCCAGCTTAACTGTGCTCTCAGCTCTTTAGTTTTCTTTCTGATTGATGTATATCAGTTATTGTGGATAGTCAATCTTTAGGGTTTTCATCAAGATACTGCTGGGGTACCTTAAGGCTTAGAAGTGGCACCAAATTTGTTTCTTCTTTACATCAACGACTCTTCCACATCAAATTCAATTCATAGTTTGCTGACAATAGTACCCTAAACTCCAGTTTTAAGTTCTCAGACCAATCTCTAAGCTTGACTTGGGCGCAGGGCGATGCAGTTTCTCCAGTGCCGTATTATCCATTAGGCTGACTAGGCTACAGCCTAGGGCGGCATGAAAAATAGGCGCCAGACAGGGAGTAATAGGCGCTAGACAGGAGTTAAAAAGTTTAAGATCGGGTGAGAGTAGAACAAATTTTTATATGAATAAGGGGTTTTGAAATAAATAAAATAGGAAATAGGCGCGAAAAGAAGGGAATGACTTTTTTGGCTCTTCAAAATTTTTTTTTCGTGCACAATAGGCGCTCCAATGCATTCAAAACACCATCATGTTCCATGTCGCGAAAAAATTTATCAAATACTCATTCTTTACTTATGAGCGTTCAAATTTTGCAGAGCGTCAAAAGAATAACCTTAACTGGCATAAACACATTATATTTATAGCCACGATAGCTGAAAAAAACTTGGATTTTCTTTTAAGGCAAAAAGTATTTTCTCCTTCTATTTATTTCTAATTTACACACTGCATGTATTCCAAATCTCTCTGAAATATGTTCCTATATCTGGAGAAGGCGCTTCCCACAGCTTTCAATATTCTTTATTCCATTCAAAGAAGAGCTGTAGTAATCATTTGCTTACTGAAAGGCTTCTTTCTCTTGTCCATCGTCGGACTCTATCGATCTTTTATAGGTACTTTCACGGCTTCTGTCCCGAAGAAATAACTGCAAAACCGCACCCAGTTTTTTGCCATTCTTAAGAGTTTTTGATTTTAAATATTTAAAAATATTTATTTTTAACTTGAGAACTATGTTAAATAACGTGTTAATATAACAGTATGCAATTCAATTTTTTTCGTTTAAAATACAACGACGTATTTAATAATGATTATTGTAATATTTATATATTATACACTTGACATAGGATTATTTATTTTACAGGTTTACGTAAAAACTAGATATCTGATAAGAATTAAAATAGGACCTAGTTAGAGGCAATAGAAAGGGACAATAAAAAGCATAAGGAAAAAAATCAGGAAATAAGTACCGTTTTAATGGAATCAATGGTTTATAACAAGACAACCCGGGGATTTTAAGAAACAAAATTTTCTCTATATATAATATTTATAGCAAAGTCACAGAGGCCGAAAATTAATGTTTACTAATGACCATCTTCTGGTAAAACGGTACTGAAACAATATTGTACATAAGGGAACGTACGTATTTGGTTTTTAAATTTAGAACGACAATAACATATACCATAAAATCAAAAATAAATGAACCAAAAATTATGAATTTTTAACTACATATCTAAAAACTTATCAAGAAATATTAAGTTTGTAAAATCCTTACAATAAAATGCGTTGAAATGAAAATACAAATAGAATAAATACATACATATGTAAATCTTAAAATGTCTTCCGAAAGATTATTACGGTATTTGTAATATCTTAGGGTTAATTTTGACTATATTAGCTAATTTAGTAAAATAACAAAATAATTTTTGAAAAGCATTTTTTATCTGTAAAAAGGGTCACTTATATGTATGTAAAAAAATCGTAAAAAATATTGTGTCAAATAATTATTTTTTAAAGTCAATGAAAAAATTAATGTATCACCTGGTGTGTCATTTTATCAAATTTTAGCTACTAGTAAAGATGGGTATTAGAAAATTTGACAAACCCACTTCATTACAATCAAAATTAATGAGAGATTTCATGTAAAATACCCAAAATATCACGTGAGGCGCAAAAGTGAGAAATTTGACAACTCTGTCGACTCTCTGTTTAATTTATACAGTGTGGTCCATTAAGTGTGCAACAAATGGGAAACTTCCTTATTTGTAATTTGTAAGAAGATTTTATTCTATATAAAAGTTAGAACAATTTCCCAAACTATTTTAGCAGTTGTCAGGTTTAATTAAAATCTAAGGATATATAGGATAGGGCAAAAAATTGGAAACTACTTAAAAGTAATGAACAATCGTTTAAAAAAATGATAACAACTTTTGTATGGTAAATGGGTGAATTTTATATGCACAATATTAAAAATAAGATATTAGCTTTAGTATAGACATTATTTTTAAAATACTAGGGCATTGTTAAATTTCCTTGCAACAAACTTGCAATTGGCGGTCAGATAAAAAGAGGCAAATTCAGGTAAATTTTACAAAAAGGCTTTTATTTCTTTAATATTATTTAAAAGTGAGTTGGTTACAGATATTTCAAAAAAAAAAAAGTATTAAATCGGGATTACAAAAAGATGTATGATACGGGGGTAATTAAAAAAATTTAGAAAAAAACCCTGTAATAGGAGGCCATGACTTGGTACTAAGGTATAACTTCTAACTCTATAAAACTTTTCATTTAACATTTTAATTCTTGGCTGACCTGCATATCCTGGGATTTTTACTAAAACTGATCACTGCTAATCTAGTTTGAAATCATGCACAAACTTTTTAAGGAAAGAATTTTCTGAGAAATTGCAAATTAAAAAGATTTTCATTTGTTGCACACTTAACCGACCACACTGCATGCCCAAAATCTTTTATATACATTATTTTAAGAATGTAGATTAAGCAGTTTAAAAGGTAATTAGGGCAGCAGTACTTTCTATTAATCCAGTATATTTTTAATGTTTTAGTGCTTTCATTTTTTAAAAATTCTGAATGTTAACAATCAGTGTAAAAAACATAAGTGGCCCAGTTCTAATATTATTTGTACTAGGTAATCCATGGTGACAGCTTGCATATATTATTAGGAAATAATGAAAAGGTATTAAACGTCAATATTTTTTAGCGTTGGGTATTTTTACCTAACACACAAGTTTTGTATTAAAATCTTACATATTTAAAAACTTTATTTAAAGAACCCTGTAGATTTTCTCAGATATTCTAAACCCAGGATTAACCTATATACAATCATAAATTGTTTATCTAGAATAGAATTGTAATAAAATAACTGTTAAATTTGTTATGTATTAAATTGATGTATATTATTAAAGGCATATATAAATATATTATCTTTACCTCAATGAATATGAATTGTACGTTACTGACAATAATATAATAAATTATTTGTATAATTTAAAAGTTTGTTTTAATCAACTCCCTTTCTTACTATTTATATATCTTTTTTTTAATCTATAAAAATGCAGTTTGTCGTCTAAGAGTTTTCAATAAAGTAGCTTGAAATGCCACTTTCATGCATTTCTTTACGGTCTTACTGCAAAGGACCCGAACTTCTTATTTTGTTTGTTTATTCATCCCCAGACTGCTTAGTAGAATGTTTTGTCTGTAAAAAGCTTTCCACCTCCTTTGAAGCTCTAAATCTTCAAGTTTCCAGTTATAAAACTGGCTGGTACCCTACTAAGAGTACCACAGTACGTTAGTACTTAGGATTAAGCCTAAATGTAATGTTTTAATAATATAAATAATAAATACAGATAAAATCTACTAATGGGTAAAAACTTTAATGATTTTGAAGTATTAGGTTCCAATCAGCACAGTACGTAAATTTTACATCCATTTTACGTCATTACGTTCAGGATCTAAAATGTACGTCTTATGTATGTACTTTAAAGTACATACATAAGACGTACATTTTAGAACCATTTTACGTCATTACGTACAGGGATCTAAATTGAACATCTTTATGTACGTATATCTAATACGCTTATAAATGTACTTTAAGAAACCACTTATATACGTACATTTACATCTTATATACAGCAAACGGTAATTAATGATAGTCTATATGGGAAACTATTCATTATACGAAAAAGTAATCTTATAAAAAGTTCTACATAGTCGAAAACCTACTATACAATTATCAGGTATCGAATTGTGTCGGTCATCTATGAGGTCTGACCAAAAATGTAATGTTTGCTTAAGAGGAAAGTACCCGTATTTTTCCTAATATCTTAAATTGTTAGAAAAAAAAGATGTAAAAATTACTTTCAAATATACAATTTTGTTGATTTCTAAAATAAAAAGATTTTCTTTTGTGCAAAAATCGAGATTATTTAGGTTTGTACATTAGTGGCATTGTACATTCTTTATGTTTAAGTAACAATAAATTTTTAAAAAATATATTTGAAACTGTTCTATGACATTTATATTCATGGAATGTAGTGCACTAATGTACAAACCAAATTTTCACCATTATTGCAGAAAAAAAAATATATTTGTTTTTATATAAATAAACAAAATTGCATATTTAGGGGTAATTCTGAATTATAAACAAATTTCTTAAATAACAATTTTTTATTTTAGCAAAAATACAGGTACTTTACTCTTAGGCAAAAATTACATTTTTGGTCAATTCTTGTAGATGACAGCTACAATTTCATATCTGATGGTTGCATTTAGGTTTTGGATCATGCAAAACTTTTTATAAAAGAGTAACTTTTTGGTAAAATCAATAATAAAAAAGTTTTCCATATGGCGCAAACGTGAGGCACACTATATAGAGCCTATACAGGAAAACTTCTTATACAGGACGTTTTCTATCCAGCTTGGTTATAGTTAAAAGTAGCTGGTAAAATATAAATGAAAACCCTGAACGTTTTCGATTTTCAAATTATCAAAAAATTTTAATTTCAATTTTTTTGCTCAATTTACGTTCAGCTTACTTCTATAATCAAAGAAAATGCACATACATATTACGTACATAGGCAAAGAAACTGTACGTAAATATGCGTACAGTACGTACGTACATCAGACGTACAATATGTACATACAGTGAATGTACATTTTTTGCGGAAAATGTACATACATAAGACGTCTTATGGATGTACTACGTACTTTTGTGTACGTACATAGGATGTACGTTACATCCTAAAGTTACGTACCTAAGACGTACATAAAACGTACACTGGCTGATTGGGGTACCACCTGCGTGAGCTGTATTTTATATTGACATACTTACTTAATTAAATAATATAAGCCGAAAATGTGACTAAACACTCAGGATTGATCATAGAATCCAAATATTTTATAATTAAAAGGGTGTTCCATTTAAAACACTCATTTATGGTGTTTAATTTTCATGCAATGGTTTTTTATTATGATTCTCAAGTTCTCCGAGCTTAAATACATCCATGGGCTATCTTGAATTGCTTAAAAAATACGTGGAAAGTCAGAAAATAAGCCACTTTTTCTCTTAAATGAAATACCCTGTACCTACTCTCTTTCTAATGAAAAAATATATATCTTTTTAAACTTCTGTATATTTAAAATGTATTTTAGAATGTGTTGGCGCCATCTAGCTGAGAATACTAAATTTATTTGAGTAGAACACTGTATGCTAAATCTCAGCCATTTAAAATACTTTATATTCACACGTCACCATTTTGTCAAAAATATAGGTGTTGTAATTCGAATCTCGATGAGAAATAAATAAAAATACTTGTTATTTTAAGCAAGTAAATTTATTTAAATAAAAATAAAACATATCAGTCATTTTTCTATTTAACAGTATTATACAATCATAAGTATGTAAAAATATCAAAAGTCCTATTAAAAAAACTAAAGATAAAAAAATACAGCCAAACGTTTCTAAATATCTAAGTGTCTACAGAAAGTATATTAATATTCAGAAATGTTCCGTTTGAAGCTTTCCAAAGCTTCTACAGATTTACCACTTAAAAACATTCCCCTCTTTAACCTGAGGATATCGTTGAACGACGATGAGTTTAATGAAAAGACTGGAACTTCTGACTCTTAACAGTGGGTTTTCTATATTTTTGCTTTTAAGCTCCACTTCAATTTCAAAGTTTTTGGAGAAGTTCTTAGAGCCTAGATGCCAACACCATATTAAAATATCATTGGATTGCCTAAAAAACATTTTTTTTTAGATTTTAGCGTTTTGGGATCTCTACATTAGGAAAAAAAAAAATTCTGTCTCTCAAGCTATATCTCAGCTAAAAAAAGCTGAAGTTTTAGAGAGGTTATATGGTTTTATTTTTTTGCATTTTTAAAATACATTTTCCAAAAGGAGGACATATCAAGAATATTATATGAAAATCTGTGACTTTCATGACCGCAATGAAGCATTTTTTTTAGTGCTCAAAACTTCAAAGCGCTTATACCACAACTTACGTTTTGGAAGTCGGTGGCCACTTCAAAACTACAGCACCGATCCTTTTAAAATTTTTACCACTATTCCTTTAGGGGCCGTTCAAGTATTACGTAAGCAGATTTATTACAATTATTAGCCCCCTCCCTTAACCCATGTCATCAAAAGTAAGCAAAATCTAACCCCTCCCCCTCTCATGCTAACGTAAACATTTGTATATACATTTTTCTTTAATGTATTTCGTATTTCTATTGTTTTATAAGCAGCAGGTATAATTCTAGAAATAAGAAAATAGCCGGATAGAGGACTTTAACGCACAAAAATATTTATTTAAACAAAACAATATTAATTAATATTACAAAACAAACGTTCTTAAAATTTTTGATTTAAATACAAAAATACAAAAAATATAATATAGTTTATTATTGTGACCAGTCGACAGAGTCAATCATAAGAAATAAATCTGTCTTATGAAGTCAGTGTTTCCATCTCGCAGAGTAAAGATCCATGAATATGCCTTGAGCAATCGCTGGCAAAATGTCGATAAACGATTTCAATTTGACGCGGTCCAAACTCAAGAACCAAGATTTCTCAGTTCTAGTACTTACATCTTAAATGGTTTTAGCATTCACCTTATAAAAAAACATAGTAGATTCAATTTATTCTTGGTCACTAATTGCAATTATTTTTCAATTTTCTTAGAAACAATATCAAATTCCTTGTAGGAATTTGCTTGTAATTTAAATTTACGCCACACTTCGTTCACTAACTACATTTTGTACTTTTGTATTTGCATGAGATTTTTAAAATTTTCAAAAAATTTTGATGTAACTTGGATTATCTATTTGAAACTACATTTTGCGCCGTAATTCCGATACTCGTTTCTAAGCAAGTACCCGTATTTATTATTTGTGGAAATCACCGAAAATGTGTATTGTTTTGAAGCATGGACGCAGTCAGGAGTACTCAGCCGCTTAACCGCTGGTTAAGCGAGTGTCAAAACTATCAAAATAAAGCCACCCTATTGGTTTAATTTGACAATTTTGACACTCTGCTTACCCAGCGGCTGAGTACTCTTGAATGCGCCCCATTGTGTGGGTGGGTTGCCATATGTGCAAACCAGTAAAAGCTGCTGCTGACGTAATCCCAATCTAGACCCTCCCACCACCCATATCATCAAAAATAAGCAAAACCAAGACTCCCCTGCCCCCTTATAGTGCTTACGTAATGCCTGACGACCCCGTAGATTAGATTAGATTAGAGGTGGATTGCATATCCTCTAACACTGCAACCTGCTCAGGTTTATTGTGTGTCCTCCGTCCATAGGTTAGAGCACGCTATCCAAGCCGGTCTGTTTAATCAGACTCCACAAGCTTGAAACTGGCCCCTTGGTATATCTTGCCGCTTTAGGTTTTTCTTCACCCAGCCTTGCAAACCGCAGACGACAAAGGGCTTCGCAGTAGCACCATACGTGTTCTGCGGTTTCTTCCTCCTCCTGGCAGAACCTACATAGGTTTTCTTCTGCCAGGCCCATAGTTTCCATGTGTTTATTCAGTCTGCAATGACCTGTCAGTTGACCCACTATTATTCTTACTGCCTTCCGGTTATAATTCAGAAGGTCTTTGTAAATTCTGGCGAGTAAGCCTTGATGAACACTTTCGCCTGACGCTGTCCTGGTGTTCTCCTCCACCAGTCTTGTGATTCCCTCATAATCCATGATCTAATGGATGACCTTACCTGGCATGATGGAATACCACAGTAGGGCTCAGGACCTACCATTGTCCTACCAGCCCTCCTTTGCCAATTTATCGGCTTCTTCATTGCCTTCGTGGCCTTCGTGTCCTGGTACCCAGGCAATGGTTAGCTTGTTGGACGCACTCACCTCTTCCAGGGCAATTACGCAGTCCCGCACCAGCTTGGAGCTGATTTTGCATGAACTGAGTGCCCTGATGGCTGCCTGGCTGTCCGAATAGATTACTATGGTTTTATCCTCATAGCTCCTTCTGATGATTTCCCTAGCACATTGTTCTATGGCTACAATTTCGGCCTGGAACACAGTAGGGTATTGTCCGAGACCCAAGTTTATTTTCGTCCTTGGTTTGTCCCCATATATACCTGCTCCAACTCCTTGGTCTGTTTTGGAGCCGTCTGTATACCAGATTAGGTCGGCTTTAATGGGAGGCCCTGCCACCCAGTCCTTTCTGTCTGGTATTAAAGTTTGAAAACCTTTGTTTAGCCAGTAGCTTGGTACCATTTTGTCCCTCTACATAATTATCCATGAATATTGTGAATATTTTTATTTTTATAAAACAATAAGCCGATTTTTTAATTATCGTGTTTTTCACAAATTGCTTCCGAAAAGGAAAATTGAAATTAAAAATTGGCGATATCTAGAACTTACATTTTTTACTTCACATGATCCATCACCGAGATATGATGGTCACCGCAAGTCACCTTTTTTTTTTAGACGCTTTTGATAATTGCTGCTATTGCCATATTAAAAAAAAATAACAAAAATCGTACGCAATGATCTTCTTATGTTATATTTTAACGTATCATTGAGTTCAATAAATAATTTTGACTGTAAAAAGCATCATAAACCTTTTTGAGCTCCAATTAAGCATTTACTTTTAAAAAAAATGATTTTATGTAATAAATATACCTGCTTTTTCCATCTTGGTTCTCACTTCTTGAAATAGTTTTTACAAAAACGTGTTTTCTTCCTTACTGATCATAAAACACATTTCGTTTTCCATCTTGTTTAGGGGAACTGTAACATTTGTCCTGAAATATTGTATCAATGGTCCTGTATGGCTTTCTTGAAAGTGTTTAGTAGCATGTTTACCTAAAAACAATAATTATTTTTAGAAATAAGACAATGCTAAAATATAAAACAACACAGCGTCTGCTTCAGCTCCAAGTAGAATAACACGAGGTTTGATTCTTATGCATCAATATTCAGTTTTTTCTAGGGAGGCCCATAACTTCCCACCCAAATATGGTAATTTTTAGGGGATGGTTATAAACATACCTTTTATTAACGAAGTACAATTTGTATCAAAAGGACAATAATACGACAAATCTTCATCAGTTATAATTTCTACGGAATTGGTACTACCATTTTGACTTTGATGAGTAAAATTCCCATTTAAAAATTCAAAAGATCCGTGACAGGAAGCTGGCCTGCCAAAATCGCTGATATTTGTCAAAGAATCATCCATGGTACTGCCATTAATTTTTCTCCTACCAAATCTTGTCATAGAACCTGCTCTTGAAACTGTCGGAGTATCAGCTTGAAATATTTCATTAGAAGACAAGCTTTTCATTTTTAGACTTTCACAATTATTTGGCGACAAAAATTTGGTATCTGAAGATAGATTATCCACCGGAAGATGATTTTCCAATAATTTTAGATAAAAATTTATTGGTGTGGCACTGGGTTACTTTTTATATTCGGTATATTTTTATATTTTTCATTCTTGGCTTAAATATTTGATTAATTTTTGAGCTCTTGAATCGTTGTTTTTCTTCTTTTAAGTCAAAAGCATCAATGACTGCGTTGTAAACCTACAAAAAATAACTATAGGTCATGTTCATTCATAAATTGTATCATCGCTAAGCGTAACTCGCAAAAAATGGAAAATATCTCGTTCTTCCAGCAACGCTGGTTTTACTGAAATTCGACGGAAAATCTGTTTAAAACATATTTTTGACAAACTTTTTAAATGCAATGTAAGGTAAGGGGCAGATTTTAAACTTTAGTTCCTTTAGAGATGAAAAAACGGACAAGATAGAAAGTTTGGAAACCCTCCAAGATAAACTCTAGTGCATAAAAGTAGCGCTCTGTGTTGTTTAGTTTGGAGCTACTAAAGAAGAAATTATTTAAGGTAATTCTTTTAAACAAAAGTATTTTAAATACCTATACAAGATACGAGAAACAGAGATATAACGCAAACAGAGGTAAGGGACTGAAAGAAACAGAAAAGCTATGCTTTTGAAATATTAGTGAGTTTTTACATAGGTAAACACTATTTATTCTTAATTACCCTTATAACACAAGTTGGTTTTATAAACGTTTATAAAACATTCAAGTACATTTTGGGTAACGTACGATAAACGTTCTCAAACGTTCGTTAATGTTCTTTATACGTTTTTTAGAAGTTTTGTGTCAGCAAAACAACATTTTAAAAACGTTTTTCGTATGTTTACTAAACGTTTTTTTATAGTACCTGAAACGTTCTAGGAACAGGCTTTTAAAGTTTTTTGGGACGTCTAAAAAACGTTGTCATAGTATTGCTAACTTTGGTAATTGTTTACAAACCGGGCGCATCGCCGATTTTAATAAAGTTTGGTATAAGGGATTTTTTGGGGCGCTGATTACGAATCTAAAGGAATTTTTTTCAGACACGCTTTGTTCTCAAGATATTTATCATCAGACTTGATAACAAGAACTAACCTAAATTCATTATTTTTCCCCTTTTTTTGCAAACAATTCTTGATTTAAAAGCTAAATTGGTACTCAATATTTGATTTCTACCTCTTAAAACACCCATTTTTCTATTTATTTTACCCGTTTTTTTCATAAAATTGCAAAGCTTCACTTTTGCCTTGGCGCTCCCAAAAAATGCTTTCAGATTAGTAATCAGCGCCCCAAAAAACCCCTATAATGAACCAAGTTTCATTAAAATCGGCGATGCGTCCGGTTTGTAAACAATTATGTTTTTGGTGAATGTTTTTGAAATGTAAATAACAAACTACTTTTATTATTTCAGATTAAGCAGAAATATCCTTATTTAATTAAATTATATTAAAAAACACACACATTTAACTTATATATGTATATTATACAGTTATGGTTAAAAAAATAAGAGTATATTTACACCTAAGAGTACAGAAATAACAAGCACTCCGCCAGCACTAGCACAATTATCAGTTAGTAAGGTTTTGATAATATTACTGAAACAAGAGGAAAAAACAGCACATCACAAAATACTGAAGGAAAGCAGCACATCAAGGAATACTAATCGTATAAAATTCATTAAAATGCATTTTTGCAAGTTGTAAAATTGCCACACCAATACTAACACCAAAAATGATAAAATATTATTTATGTCACTCACTACACAGAAGATTTGAGGGTGCGTTCCTAGCCAAAAGGATTTCCTGGGTACGTTTCTAACTAATAATGCTCCTCGATTTTTTTCCAAAGAACAAACTTAGAGTTATGCGATTATTGAAACTTATCCTTAAAAGTACAATCAAAGAATTTTTAATGAGTAAAAATAATTAATTGGGACTTTTTTTATTTATTTCATTGCATTATTAATTTAAGTTCAGAATACGATCACATATAAACGTTTCATGTAGGTTCTAAAGAAACGTTTTTAATACGTTTATATAAAACGTTTTGTAAACGCTTATTTTTTGTCTTAAACGTTCGAACCTAAAGTGTACAACGTACGTTTTTTAAACATTGTGTGTTATTAGGGGTATTTCGATTTTTTTACATTTTATCCCTTTGTTAATATTTTTCCAATTTCTGTCGTTATAAATTACAGCAAAAAGTTTAAACAATTGATCTTTCTCTTTGTTGAGCTCTTCTAGTTTAGGTACTTAAGAAAGTTATGCAAAAAAATAAGTTTTTAATTTACAGAAAATAAGATTTTGTTTAAATTAATGCAATTTAAGGAAATTCTAATTAAAAATAATAATACATTTTTAAAAGATTTTTTAATCTTATTTAGGTACCTAAATAAGAAGAGCTCCACAAGCCAAACATTTATAGATCATTTACCTATATAAACTTTTTGTCGTAATTTATAACGACAGAAATTAGAAAAAATATTAAATGAACAAGGGTGTAAATTTTTAAAATCTATTTTTTTTTACCGAGGTTTTTTTGTTTAAGTCTCTAGATTATACCATAATTGTTTCAAATAATTAAATTATTATTTAATACTTTTAAAAAAGATTTAAAGTGATATACAGGCTTTTAGACGGCGCACTCGCGCACTTATGCCTAAACGTTTTTTACGTCTCTAGATTATGCCATAAGTCTTTAAAATAATTAAATTGCTATTAAATACTATAAAAAAAAAAGATTTAAAGTGATATACAGGCTTTTAGACGGCGCACTCGCGGACTTATGCCCAAACTGACCTCATGGAGCCCCATTATTAACGTTTAAAAAATAGAAATAATGGAGATAGAGTTTACAAAGCAGGGCTGTTCCTGGCGGGGGTGCAGCCCAAAAATTAAAGGGGCGGCATTTAGGATATAAAGTTTTAACTTGAAAACAGTGAAATTTTAGGAGGGGAGACTTCTTTTTGCTGTTCAAAAATTTTTATACCTGAATTTACATTTTTTTCAGGAGCGACCAAACATTTTTTTATTTTTTTTTGCACCAGGGCGCAGATCACCCTAGGAACGGCCGTGTTCGGAAGTCAAGACTTTTGTATTGGAAATTTCCTTTTCCTTTAGGATCATTTCTTAATTTTTAAAAATTTTATTATTTTGAAAGGTATTAACAGAAAACTATACAACTTTTTTTATTTTTCTTATTTTGGTAATAACAATTGCAATTTTTTATGTGCTAATAAGGTCTTTAAAAATATTTTTCTAGACGTCATTCCAAATGGAATGAGCTATCGCACTTATATTTTTAGGAGCTTTATTTCTGTTTTTACGTTTTTCGGCTTGTTAATTAGACTAATGTACAGTAATACTTTTTTATTATACATAATATGATTAAAAAAATATAAGAAAAACAGCCTAATTTTTAAAAAATGCAAAATATGTAGCTAGATTTATTAAGGGTGTCTGTCAATGCCGTCATTCAAAACGCTAACAAGTTTAATATTGACGATTGACGAAATTTTTTCATTTTTGCTTCAAATGTGTACTTTAAAAGCAATTTAAAACAAGAAATAAGTTTAAATGAGTTTTTGGACTAAGTAAACCTGAACTCAATTTTAGAAATATTATTTACACCTTGATATTCAAAAGAGAAATTGCATTATGTAAAGTGTAAAAATTATTAACTTATTAAAATGGTGTAGTTATTATTTAGAAATAATTACACAAATAATTTGCTAGGTTGCAAATCAGAAAAATGATGTTAATGAATATAAAATTATAAAACTAATTATTCGTATTGCGGTCAATCGCTAATTAATAACTGTTTAATGGAAAAATGGAAAAGCGATTTTATAGTATGGTGGTAAGGTCTAGATTACTTCAGCCTACATTGACAAGGACATGTTCTATAAAAATACTTAGATATTTACTATTAAATCGTACAATCGTACATTAAGTTCATATTTTTACTTTTAAAACGTCTCAAAATAGATGTGCGTTTCTTTTTCGTTTTGAAAAAATTCTTTTGGCTGAATATACCTATAAATAAAATCTCTATCTTTGAGCTATTTTTCTAAATGTAATGTGAAATAAAATCCACAGTATTTTTCCTTCTCTATACGATACCGTATCGAAAATTTGCGCAGAATATCTGGTTCTTCTAAAATTTGAGGAAGATTAAGCTGCGGACAAAACAATATCGCTAAAACTACCTCGCAACAAAAGATGCAATAGGTGGACCATCATATTCGACACGGTGTGTAGCTGGATAACCAAAGGGTTTTTAAAAAAGTGAATAGGAAAACATATTGAGGTCGGATAAGGCCTTAGTGTAAAATTATTTTAGTCTATACATGGTGTCTTATAAAAGTGTGACGTATCAAAGTAATATTTTTAAATTAAACACCCTATATTTCATGACGATTTTATATTCTTTATAAAAATAACTTAAGTTTGTCAATAGTAGCAAGTATCTAATTTTATTCATTTTTGTGATATTTGATTTTTTTTCAAAAATTAATTTTTATTTTATTATTTTATTTTATTAATTATTTCAAAATTAAATTAATTTTCTTTTAACACTATAAACTTTTTAAACTTTAAAATCCGTTAGAAGATTAGGAAAAGTCTGCCTTATCATACGTAGGTCATATTAAGTTTAAATATTGTGCAGGAGTATTCAAAAAATAATTTCAATTTTTCATAAAATCAAATAACAATATCCCTTTTATTTTAAAAGAAACACCCTGTATTTTTTTACACCAAATGACGATAAATAAAATACTCTATTAAATGGTGTATAGGTTGTTTATACCTATCTTTTGTGCTTTTTAGTAAATTTCGTTTGAACAAACTTTTAGTCCAAATGTTTATTTAAAGTTGACTGTGATTTGCTTTAAAAAATTTGACAAATTGATAATAGATAATGGTGAAACAAGTTTTACGTCACAGAATGTCACCATAACTAATTAGAGAAATTAGTGGGATTGTTTAAAAAAAAGTTTTATCACTACCACAATCAGCTCAATTTTATGCTTTTTCTAGACAAATCTACATTTCACAATAATTGCTTAGGAAACAGACATAGCTTTATTTGAAATAGACATTTGGAATAAAAATATGTTAAAACGAAATTTACTAAAAATTATAAAAAGTAGGTATAGGCAACCTATTACCATTTAAAAAAGTATTTTATTTATCATCGTGTGATGAAAAAAAATACGGGGTGTTCCATTGAAAATAGAAGAGATATTTCTATTTGATTTTCTGAAAAATTGAAATTATTTTTTCATCATCTTGTACAACATATGATGTCGATATGACTTACGTATTACGTATACACTTTTTCTAATCTTGTAACAAATTTTGAAGGTCAGAGAGTTTAGAGTTAAAATAAAATTCATTTAATTACACCTCTGCATATTAAAAGAAAAATCATATATCACCAAAAAGAATAAAATTAGACACTTGGTAATATTAACAAACTTAAATTATTTCTTTTGTGGAATCTAAAACCGTCATAAAATATAGGGTGTTTCATTAAAAAAACTTTGATAGGTCACACTTTTTAACCACCTGTATAGACTAAAATAATTTTATACTGTGGCCTTATCCGACCTCTAAATTTACTTTTCTAGAAAACCCTATGGTTATCCAGCTCATACCGTGTCGAATATGATGGGCCACCCTGTATAATTATTTTATTTTAATCATTAACGAGAAACGAACGTAGACGAGCGCGCACGACCACTTCCGAAATCAGTTTCGGTTTCGGAAAAATTTTTGGCCAATTTTGGGCGAAACCGAAAATGCTGCCGAAACTTGATTTTTTGGCCGAAACCGAAATCTCTGTCGGACACTATTATTTTTCCTTCTCAATAAGATGTTCTATCGAAAATTTGTGCAAAACGTTTATTTCTTCTAAAAATTTGTCCGAGATTGGCTTGCGAACATGAAGCATGAAGGTATCACATTAAATTTGTTAAGTCGTAAAGTTAAAAAGGACCAATGTGACCAACTCCATGTGAACATAAACTAATTCAACCCACACGGTAACGTTTGGTTAATGTTATTATTGTGACACACCGATGTTTATGATCATATACATTTTCTTTTTTGGTCAGACTGGTTTTTTATATACAGTTCAAAGACCTGTAAAAATCAGACGTAGAAACATTGTTAAAAAAGGTATATTTCTAATTTCTACACCTTTCGCCTACGTTTTGAATAATCACGACATATTATCTACAAACATAATAAAACTTCACATAAGTTTTTACATAAAAGGTGGCCATTTGAAAAAGAAACACATAAACTACAAACATAATAAAACTTCACATAAGTTTATACATAAAAGGTGGCCATTTCAAAAGAAACAGAGCTAATTTTGGGCACTCTAGTTTATTTAAGGGAAAACGTTCGGACACGTTAATTTTTTATTTTAGGAGCGAACATTTTTTTTGCCACTTTCACGCCCCAAACTGCAGTCCTCTAGCAGAGAAGTCTCTGCTTTTATTTTGTTGATATGGCAAACTTGTCAAAATTTTGATTTTTATTTTTTAATATACATACAGTGCATTCCAATTGAAACGAGCCCCCCAATAACTCTGATTATTTGCACACTTATAAAAGAATCCTGTAATACGTCAATTTTATTTTAAGGGGGTCACATTTTTTGTGTCAAATTTTACTCCTCCCTCCACCAACACAAACGTCAAAAAGTTTAAATGGGAAAGGGGGTCCGAGTGGTACATCATTCTAAAGCTCCTGACGAGTACATATTTTTTAATAGAGCACCCTGTATATTATATCACTATTTAAAAGATCCTTAAAAGAGCTTAAAAAAATACCACATTAAGTCCATTTAACTCAATTAGTTTCGGGAATATATCCATCCAAACAAGATATTTGTGTTATTTTTAGGTTAAGTACCGGCATTTTGTAGTAGGTGAAGATGCTAACTCTATATTCTACGGTTATAAAGTACTAGTCAGAGCTTAAAAATAAAACTTTTTGACGTTTGTGTTGGTGGGGGAGGAGATAACCTTGAATAAGTAAATTTTAACACAAAAATGTGTCTCCCTAAAAATAGAATTTGATGTATTTAGGGATTTTTTTATAAGTGTACAAATAACCAAATTATGATGGGGTGGCTCGTTTAATTGGAATGCACTGTATAATAAATTAAGGAGATATGATACCGGTTAAACAATTTTTAAAATGAGATAACAATTTATGTTTTTCATGAGGGTGTGATTCGCCTCTTCTTTAAATACGCAAAAATGTAATGAGAGCGGATCTTCCTATTAAAATTAAGAGCTGCCAAGCATTCTCTAAAGGTGCCTATGAATCAATTTTTTAGTGTCAGAAGTCACAATAAAAATAATAGATTTTTTGACCCACCCTAGTGTTTACTAATTCAAGTTGTGTTATAAATTCAATAATTCATGTTATACCTGGTCTGCTATTAGTGACCTGCCCCCTGGTTAACCTCAGCCTTACAAACAGGAGCATCGCTCAAGTTTTGGACCTGCATCTGATACAGATGAGATGGCCATTTTCACACTGATACGTTGGAGGAGCTATGGTGTCCAAGCAGACTGGACACTCTAAAAATGCTAAAATTGTTGACATGCAGGCTGAGAGTCGAGACAGGTTGTTTGGAATCGGACCACAACAAAGAGCCTGAAAATAAAAAAAAAATAATAAAAATAGGGTTTTACACACACAAAAACATATATTTATCCTTGTCACATTTTTTTAGACATTCTGTGTACTGGGCAGTATTTTTAAAATATGCTGAAGTTGAATCTCCTATAACCTATAACTTTTGTATTTAAACTTTTCCTCTATCTTTAATCATTAGGGAGATACATTTTTTAAAAACAGTACTGGGACACCCTATAGCGCTGAATTCTTGAAAGATTAATTTTTTTATTTATACAGGATGTCTCTAAAAGGTGTTTTTACAAAATGTTACCACAGATTTACTGGGCTGAAACTCAGCAATCGCATTTTACATTCCTTAGACCTTAAAATAGGGCCGGAATAACCCATGCACTGAAGCCGCTAGGCATATTGTGCGCCCTGTCTTTTACGTCCGGGTGATGTCAGCCAGACGGGACCTACAGCTTAACGTGGGTTCCGAATCACGGTCCTATGCGCGACAACTTAAGACCTCGTCCCCAAGTGGGGTCCGCATGTCTACGGTTTCACAGGAGACGGCAAAAGTGTGTTCCGGCCATAGATAACCTACATTTAGATCCGCGGTGGCAAGAAGCATTTTCGGATTTTTACGACCTTGCGCAGTAAACAAATGAATGGGTGGACGAACATGCGTACTTAAAAGCCGTGGCAAAATACAAACACCGGCACCCTGTACCCTTCGTCCGCGGTCTGACCGTGACGCTCATTAGCTACCGTACTTCGAACAGAAAACCAGGACGCCGTCGACACTGGGGAACAAATTTCAACTTTTCTTTTGTTTCCTGAACAAACCCAAGTTTTTTAGATTCAACTACACCCAAGTAACTAAAAAATATCTATTAAAGATTTTAGTTGGCTAGCAAAAAAAAATCAGCATTATTTTTTACAAAATTTTAATTCATAGGTATATACAGTGAACATACAAAATACAAATAACAATAATATTGTTGATTCAACAAAAGCAATTTAATAGCACATTTTTACCATTAAATTAAAAGTTTAGTCATTCAGTTTACGCTTCTTAGCCTGCCTTTTGTAAGCAGCCTCTGGGTTATCCCTCGTAATAGACCAGCAGTAGTCGGCTAACATCTCACAGTTCCATTTTCCCTGATACCTTCTTTCCATGTTTGAAATATCCTGGTGGAACCTCTCACCGTGTTCGTCACTTACAGCTCCACAATTCTCCGGAAAGTAATCCAGATGAGAATCCAAGAAATGAATTTTCAAGGACATATTGCACCCTAGGTTTTGGTAACAAGAAAGAAGTTGGGCAACCAGGTCTTTATAGTTTTCAGCTTTTATGTTTCCCAGAAAATTCGTTGCAACCATTTTAAAGGCATTCCAAGCGTCTTTTTCCTTGCCTTCAAGTACGGAATTGAATTGCTCATCTGCGAAGAGTTTCCTAATCTGGGGACCCACAAATATTCCCTCCTTAATTTTAGCATCACTGATTGAAGGAACTTTTCTTTTAAATAACTAAAAGCACGACCTTCCTTGTTCATGGCCTTTACAAAATTTTTCATGAGTCCCAATTTTATATGAAGTGGTGGTAGTAAAATTTTTTCTGCGGGAACTAATGGCGCGCTGGTTACATTTTTCTTTCCTGGCTCAAGAGACACTCTCGGAGGCCAAACTTTCCTTCTGTAGTGATCCGATCGTGCTCGACTGTCCCATTCGCAGAGGAAGCAACAGTATTTGGTATAACCTGGGTAATTCCAAATCCCTTATAAGGTCACTTAATTCACTTTGGCTTATTTTGTGGGGTTGTTTAGTGGGAAGTTTACAGACAAAATCTGAATCTTGCGAAGTGGATGAACCGGCGACATTTTCCGGCACACTACCGTTTGATTCCGTTTCATCATCATCAGAGTCAAGCGTATATTCCTGAGGTGGATTGGGCACAGGCAACTCGTCATTATGGGACACCGGGCGTATGGCGGATTGTAAATTTGGATCGCAGACTTTTCCTTTTCGGAAAGGCCTTTTCTAAGGAAGGTGTCAAACAAAAGTGGCAGTCGGTAATGTGGTCTTTCGGTTCACGCCAAATCATAGGAAAGGCATCTTACGCTTTTTTTCCACTTAGCCAGCCTCGCATGTTGGACGCACATTTATTGCAGCAGATATGGAGAGCCCAATTTTTATCCTGGTCTCCAACTTTGCAGCCAAAATACAAGGCAATGCTACAACATTATTTTTAGTTTCGTCGAAAATAAAAAAATCTTTATTATAGGTTTTAGTACCATTTTCAACAGAATAACCTATTGTTTTTAGATGTCCCTACTAAACAAAAACTTGCTTTTGTCGAAAACGCTTCTAATTTACCGACATCAAACATTATTACCTTTTTTTCAAGGATTTTAACTTTCCAAAAATACTAATTTCATTTGTTACTATACAGGGTGTTAAAATAATTAACACTATTGTTGTAGAGCTAGTACGCCCTTAGCGAACTAATGAAGGCAAATGTTTTACAGGGATACCATTTTAAAGAATCCCTACTTGTATTTATCATATAAATAAAATATTTCACATCTTACATATCTCTGTAAAGATGGACTTTAGGAAAAAGTATAGAAACTTGTCACATTACTTTCACTTGTTCTATAGGATCGAGAGATTGCCCACATATTCTTGAATACCCTGTATATTTTTTTGGTACTAGAATATAAAAAAGTGTTATAAACCACTAACTGTGTATACTTTTAAACCGGTTCAGCCTATAAAAACAAAATGTTTCATTGTGTATTATTCGTACGTGTCAAAATTTTTTATATGGTCAATTTTAAACGAAATCAATTAAAATTCAATACATTCCTTTGAAAGAGAAACTGGCAAAAATATCAATCATCAATAAAAGATTAACTTGCAACCTTTAGTTTTTAGCAGTAACATGATATTTAAAGTTTGGCCTAATTTTAAATTTAAATAATTAACATAAAATTACATAAAATTAAGGTATGCAACATTTTAATTATAATTAGCATCACTGCTTAAAAACTATACAAAAAGGGTTGGAAGGATAATTTTGTTTTTTAATTTTCGACAAGTCATCTCTTAAGAAGCTTGAAATGCAAGTGTGTCACCTAACCACAAAAGAATCGGCATAGGAATTTTCAAATAATTTAATAATTTATCTAAAAGTGAGACATATTTTTTTTTATCTTTGGACAATCCACGAAGGCTGAAAGCCTAAATACTAACATGCCGTGGGTGTCTTAAGCAGGTAAGAGAAAGTTTGTTGACACGGGACTTAAAAATTTGAAGAAGTTTGGGGGATGGAAAGACCTCCGCTGGCAGTAGGTTTCACTGTCTAGAAACTCTAGGGATAAAGAACGAACGAAATGGGAAGTTCGGGGCCTGTCCAATTGAACCGTATAGGGATGCATACGCGCGGCACCACGAGTTTCTCTGTTGGGAGCTGCAAGAGGAGGGACTATACTGGATAATTCATCGGAGCAGAAGCCGTAAAAGTATCTATAGAAGAGCGATAGATCTCCCACAGCTCGACGATGGGCAAGAGAAGGAAGTCTTTGAGTAAGTAAAGGATCATTAATAAGACGAACTGCCCTTCTTTGAATGGCATCAAGAATGCTGAGGGTTGTAGGGGATGCCATTCCCCAGACATGAGAACAATATTCCAGAGAGGGTCGAATTTGGGACACATACAAAGTGTATAAATTGGAAGGAGAAAAATACTTTTTGGCTCGGAAGAAATCCAAGCCGCGGTGGCTATAGATACAATGTGTTTATGCCAGTTAAGGTTATTCTCAAATGTGACGCCCACAAGGTTAAATGTGTCCCCGCTCTGCAAAAACCTGGCCACTTATAAGCAAAGGATGAGTGTTTGATGATTTTTCGCGACAACAAATATATTATACCAACAAATTTTGGCCCAACGTTGAAACGCTCTGGTAAAGGTTTTTCTTTGTTTTGAAAATGTCGAAAAAAAATTTTTAGTCCGCCCCCTTACCCAAAGAAAATCTAAGTTTCAAAAGCGAATCCTTAATCTGTATGTTTTTTTGTGAATTTTTATTGTTAAATTATTTATTTTGCAAGAATATCCGTTCTTTTTTTTTTAATTAGAGGCATCTAAAATTCTTGCATAAAAAATTGTGGAGGAAACAATTTCAATTGTTATAGGTAGTTTCTTGAAAAAGAAAATAACTATTCCGCCACCTTGTGGTGACGCCATACAGCTATTTATGTATTGTCATCACTGATCTCAATGGATTGCCAATGTTATAACCTGCGCGAAACAAAAGTTACATTTCTTGGGCGAAAAAGCCGGTTTGTGCGCAAGCCAGTTGAGGATAAACGCACCCGGCCCCAAACAAACTATACGCATTATAGGAAAGCATTTGTTGACGGCGTCCTGGTTTTCTGTTCGAAGTACAGTAGCTAATGAGCGTCACGGTAAGACCGCGGACGGAGGGTACGAGGGTGCCGGTGTTTGTATTTTTCCACGGCTTCTAAGTGCGCATGTTCGTCCACTCACTGCGCGAGGTCGTAAAAATCCGGAAAACGCTTCTTGCCACTGCGGATTAAATGTAGGTTATCTATCATCCAAACCACAAATTTCATGCCAATTGGTTAAGGATAAATGCTTCAAAATTGAGATCCAAGATTTGAACCGTACATACATACATACATTGCAAGATAAATAAAAGTTTTTAAAAATATTGCAAATTTTGGATTTGTAGATAAAATTTGTTTAAATTTACAAAAAATGCAAATAGAAGATTTACTTTTAAATCTTAGAGCAAAAAATCATATTTTTCGCAAATTCCAAAAAAACACCCCTGCAACATCTAAGGGTTTGATACCCTTATCATCATTATGAACACTATAAAACACTTTTGACCTTAAGAAGAAACAAGCCTTGAAAACGGTCTTTTCTTGCTAGGGAACTTCTTGTTTGGGCACCTAATAAAATTTTACCTGACTTAACCTATTTTTTCTGGTTTGGTCCACTGGACCAAATACATAACTATTTCTTCTTGTTTGGGACCCTAAAGTTGTGTATATAATTTAATAATATAGACAAACATATTCATTCTTAATGCGAATTTCAATAAAACCCATGTGTAAAGGCTCTTAAATCGGTTTCAGCTTATTGCATTACAATAGTTCTGTTCTTATTACATAGTATAGGTAGGTGTGCATGTTCAGTTCTGGTTAGTTAAATCTTTTTTATTATCTTAATTAAACCCAAGACTAATACACACTTCATAAATCCACTTAAGAATTCTATTCCCACTTTTAGAGTACCAAACAAGAAGAAATAATTATGCAGTTTTACGAGTTGCCAAACCAGAAAAAAGGGTCATGTCAGGTAAAATTTTATTTAGGTGCCCAAATAAAAGTTCCCAAACCAGCATAGACCTTGAAAATGACCGCTAAAAGTCCATAAAAATCGTGTTTTTACTCCCGGAAACGAACGGGGACTCACCATGCCATCTGAAAGTGTCGTAAAACTATTTTTCCACACGTAAATATGTGACTTTGTAGAGACAAGAATACATAATCGGTGGGACAGATGAGGTCCCTGAAAAAACCATTTATACCACTCAATCTAGACATAAAAAACAGTCAAATACCTAACTGTAGCTTGTTTTTATTATTAATTTAATCCACAATTACGTAATAAATTATTTATGGATTATATAAACAAGATGTTTACCAAATTAAGTGTATCCTTTGAACCAATTTTTCAGATTTGTTTGCTTACGCCTTGCCATGAAAAAAAGCAGGGTGGCGTTATCAATAGATATGAAAAACAACTCACACATGTATTGAGCATTACTTTTTCCGATAAAATTTTATTGGCTATAAAAGAAAAAAACACGTTGCGTCGCGACGAGCGTGCAAATCAAAAAATTGTTTTCGAATTGTGTCACTTTTTATTATGCAGTGAATTGTCTGCACCTGTGGTGATGGTTGATGGGTATTTTTATCGTCTGCGGTCGAATAGTTAGATACTATTGAAAATCATAAATTCCATGGTCGTACCTATCAAAGTTAATTTTTCTAGTTATGGGTAGTAAAAAATATTATACATTATAAAATACTAGACCCCAAAATCAGAAAAATTCGAATAAATTTTGTCTTAAATCATAAACGTTTAATAGTGGGGTTAAGTTTTTGATCTATATGTCAATGAGTCAGTGAGTCAATCAGTCAATTGAAAGTTGACGACTTTTGGACCTTCATATCTTTTTAAACGGTATATTTATTAGGGACAAGCATACAACATATATTCGCGCAACAGCTTCTAAAGACAGTAGCTCAGTTAGACGTAAGCTTAGTTCATCAGCTTTTGAAATGCGATTGCCAAAACGAGTTCTGATTGTCTTTCGAATATTTCGTTAGAAATTGATCAATCAGAACACGTTTTGCAAATCGCATTTCGCAAGCTTATGAACTAAGCTGTAGGCGTTGTATAGTCGATGGCTACGGCCTCGCGCCTAAGGGCCTTCGCGGTAGAGGCCTCGCAGTTGGAATGAATATAAGGCCAAGGCAAACCTTAAAGGTATACCCGAAATTTATAATATACTGTCATCTCACAATTTTCTTAACAATTTTCTGTCTAACCGCGTCGTTTAAATAGTGTGCGAGCAGCAAAAAGGGGAATGATTGAAATCAAGATAGAACTGATGACCGCCTGGCTTTTTTACTACTGATTTTAAGTCTACCTTTTCCTTCTTACCATTTTTCCTATAGGGTTAGAACGATCGTCAGATAAACGCTCTTGCGAAACTAAGAAATGTTTTTCAACTTTAATTATTTTAAAGTTTTTTTTAATATCTGGTTGACAAATGATTTACTGCCATTGATGCCAGATCAAGAACAAACAATTTGTTTTTCGAAAAATAGACGTGTATTTACCTATAATATTACAATCTCGATAGTCATCTATTTTTACCTAAAATATAAAATTAATCACATTTAATTTTCGCGATGTAAACTAAGCCATTAAATCCTAATCAATTAGATTCCATGTTGTTTTTCCCGGTAAAATATGAAAACGGTTGGTTGGTCCGGTTCTATTCAAGCTATTTAATTGTTACATACCGCAAATTGTTTGATTTCATAGAACCAAAGCTTCTTATTAGTTTTAAATCAGTACGTGATTTTGTTGCGGAAATGAAAACTGAAAAAGCAATTTAGTTCCTATTACTGAACAATAAAAGTTTTTTTTTTTTTAAATAAGTAGGTCATTATTTTACGTGCATCCAAAATATAAATACACACAAAAATACCTGCAAAACTTAATTAAACCAAACCATAATTTATCAGGGTTTTAAAGAAAACTTGAATTTTAATACAGCTGGTTTTGTCATCTTTTTTAATTTATAGATTTTATCTTTAATGTGATAATACTAGAGACTGTCAAAATAAGCTTTCATGGCTGCTATTACCTCTAAATACAAAAAAGAAGCTTTTTCAGGAATTACTTTTTCGAGGATCGAGACCAGCCAGATGTCACTAGGACCTAAGTCCGGTGTATACGGTCGCTAATGTAAAAATTGAGACATTAATTCACTGATATACACAATGGTTTTTTATTTTTCGCACACACAATGCATAATAAAAATAGTAATTGCTTACCAATATTTGTATGAAAAGATTTTCACTTAAATAATTTTGCTGTTACATAATTTTTGTAAACGCATCACAATTCCCACGCGTTCCTAACATTTCCGGTTTTTGTTTTTATCTTGTGCATTTCAAACAATCTCATAATTGTCTGAAAATTTTTAAACCTACATAGTTGGTAATATTAAATATTTTATTTAAATTCACGAGTAGGTAATCTACATAATGGTTATAAAAACATGCAAATAGTTATAAAAAGAACAGATGCAGTGCCATAAAAACAAAACTATAAATTAAAGTAGATAAAAATGGGTCAATAATTGTCACCCTTATGCATCCCTTTATAGTCCATCTAAAGATGCCTTCAACTTTTCACTTTATAATAATTTGGCAGTTTTAAGTAACATCACTTAATGTGGACGTTATATCCTTTCTAGATGTACTTATTAATTTTTATTTGTTTAATAAATCGTATAACTAAATTAAAGTATTCCTAAATGGGAAGTTCGAATATTTAGGAAGTAACCTTGACACTAATAAGTATTTAATCGCCCGTGTTACGCCCAGAATGGAAAGAGAGGAAATTAGAATGCAGAATTGCGTGTCTGTTTACCCTTGCTAAGCAATCTTAATTTAATAATAGCTGTATCGTCTATTTAAAAATCAATGGTTAATCATCGTGGAAAAGAAATGATAATTATGTATTTTTTATGTAACCAGCGTGTACCGAGACGTTCATATATACCTATCAAATCATGTTCGCTATTGCGAAAAAGTCTGCATATACTCATCCTTTACTTATAAGCGACCTAGCTCTGCAGAACAAAGAACCATTTAGCCTTGTGGGCGTTACTTTCAAAAGCAATCCGCTTACTGGCATAATCATACTATCAATAGAGAAATATTGCACAGTAAAATTAGGCCAGGCACTAATAATACCGGCCTTATTTTGACATCTGAGCTTGCGCAGATGCATTGTGGTATAAGGACTCCTTAATAAGGATAGTGCCTGGCTTATTATGTCGGTTTTAGGTCGTGCCTTATTTTGGCCTTATTTTAACTTCGGAACTGTTCGTGTAAACCGAACGGCTTCCGAGTACAAAATCTAAAATTTTTTAGAAGTAAAAATACTTAAAACTTTGCATTTTCAACTGTATTTCTTTAATTGTGTAAAACAAAACCCTACAACACAAAACAATAAAGAAAAACTACTAAAATTTGTTTCCCTTTTTTTAGGTTAATGGTACTGTCAACATGATTTGCAATAACTCTAAATTATAAGTACAAGCACTATTTAAATAAGGCCGGTATTAATAATACCCGAGCTTGCAATAATTCTCTAATATTAACAACAACTTAAACACAAAATATTTTGTCCATGTCCCATTTCTTAGGAATGGAGTCTTCCACATTCTAGATTCCATCCATAAAAAGACATTCGCTTTATTAATAATCCTTTTCTTAGCTGTAGGGAGTGGCCCATTTTTATAGGAGCTTCTTCGGCTATTGCACCCAACGCCATTCCTTCTTAACAGGTACTAATGGAGCATGACGTAGTGACACTGCTATGCCTACCTACATCCCCTTACAGTCTATCTGGAGAAGCCCGGCACTTCCCACTCTGTTTATTTTTAGCTGCATGTTATTGGCATGCATATACAGAGATATACAGGGTATTTCCTAATCATGTTTAAGGAATTTAAGAGTGTAGTGCTAGGTTTATTTTACAAAAAAATATATTTTTAAATTTAAAAAAAAAACAATAATTAAATAAATAAATTATTGTAAAGTAAAATCCTTAAGTCCCCCCCTTCAAACTTCGGATCCCTTTATGAAACTTTATACTTTATGACCACGGTCTGTATTTTTTGACATATCATTGACATCTCTAAATTTCAAAGTGACAGCTAGACGCCATTTTGAAATATTTTTATTTGAAAGTGGGGTCCAGTGATACCTCATCTTAGAGCCCTGACGAGTCCTTAATAACCTCAAAATATAATGTCAGTAGCTACAAATACTTCAAAATAGTGGTACGGTAATAAATTACCAGAATACTATATTATTTAGATGGCCATATTTCCGAACCTAATAAAGTTAGATTTAATTTATGTAGTATTTTTTAAAGCTCTTTTCAAGATCTTTTTAATGGTGATATTGATAATAATATACAGGGTAGAACGAAAAATAAGAAGGAAAAATACCTAAAGCCTTTGTGGCTGTCAAAAAAATAAAAAAGCAGAAAAAGCAGCTTAACGCGGAACCAAACGTTAGATAATATCTATGTTACTAAAAAATTGTGTAGTTAAAAATTCGTGACTTATCTGCTGAATATTAGTGCTTTATCTAAGAGTAAGTTCACTGACACGTGAAATTAAACTAAAACATAATAATGAATAAAATAAATAATTCATGTGACGTCAAAAAATCTTGCTGACTATGTACTGTGGCCGGCTTGTTTGTCAAGTTCATGAACAGCTAAACATTTATAACTTATTAGAGAAAAAAATTACATGAAAAATAATTATTAGTTTCAAAAAACTAAAAAACAGCTTATATACAAACCAAAGACTAAAAGGTAAAATGTTTTTTATTAACGCTATATTTTCTTCTTTAATTAAAAGCATTAGTTGCTTAATATATTAAATCTTTATATTATTATATTTGCCAATATACATTGAAAAGTTATGAAAATAGTAAGTGCACCATGCACCTATGGTAAATATTTTTTTAAACAAAAGTGTACTTTAATTTTTGATTCGGTTGCATATAAAAGCGTGTTTTTTTGGTTTGCTAAAATATTAATTATTACTTCCATTTTGGACTAAATTATATGCCTGCAATTCTTAACTCTAACTCCAAATAAATTAGAACATACCCTTTAATTAAGAAACGGCAAAAGAAAAATAACCAGCCCCTATGAAGCCAATAATGGTATAAATTGCAAAATTTACAAAAGGTGAACTTTCATAAAAATTTCTTCTTTCATTCAGTAGCAAGATTCAAATTTTGCAACAGATAATAATCCGAACTAAATGTTTGGACCGTTACTGCCCAGCTTATGCTACAATCCACTAAAATTTCTTACTTCATTTAATAAAGTTTGGTAGCAACAAGCATCTAGGTATTTTATTTTTTTATAATATAATGGATTTTTTTTCCTGGCGATTAAAAAAAAGATAAGGGATACATTTGCAGTTATTGCATTGTCATGGGTCATAATACACGTGTGCAAAGATTTCAAAAATAAGATAGCTGGAAGTTGGTTAAATTAGGCTCAAAGATTCCCATTGCAGGCAATGGAAAATAGATGGATTTTAAGCCCCAGAGTTAATAAACGTGTTAAAAAAATAGAGCAGTATAATTTTCCTGTATATTGTTTATTACAGGGTGTCCCAACTCTATTTATACATTAAAGGGGCGTCCATAAATTCTCGTGAGGCGTAAATTTATGGACTCCTCCTCTCTAAAATCAAGAGATTTTATGCTGCAAACAAAACGAGAATGATATTTTTTTAATGCGACTTACCATGTTTTTCTTAAAAAATATATACCCTAAACCCAGAAAGATAAACTTTTAATAAGAAGCGCTTGATTTTTTATAATTGTCCGCAAATATAGGATATATAGGGTGACGTCATCTTTTGCCATATAATATTTTTTTATCTGACAAAATAAACCGATACTTGCATAAAATAGAAAAAAAATCACTTAAAAAACATTTAAAAAAATAGTATCTTACCCTCAATAACGATTTTAATGTAAATTCCCTTTAAAAAAATATCCAAAGGTCAGTGGCCCCTGTTGACAGGTTTAAAATTCTCTGTAACTGCACTGCTAATACCTACTCAATTTAACTATAAACAGTAAAAACTAAATATATTTAAAAGTCCAATGACTAAAAAGTAAAAAATAACACGAAAAATTAGGAAAAGGATTACGTCACCAAAATTTAATGAACATAGGCTTAAATGGCATCGAGCGCTCCTTATTAAAAAGTTAATCTTCTTGCCCTAAACCCCTTATAAAAGACACTGGTTAAAATTAAGTGTATTTTTGGAATCCACAAAATTCTTCTGATGCATAGGAGACGTCTTCCGAATTTTTTAAAATATCTGAATTATTATAAAAGTTATTAAAAACACCACATTTTTTTTTAATTTTAAACACCATCTAGTTCAAAAACTTAGATATTTAGGACATATGTTCATAAAAAGTTATTTTTATATTTTTTATTGTAGAATTACCTCTTAAAGTTTTTGGTAGAGTAACTGGACACACAGTATAATAATAAAGACAAAAATAATCCTTGTTGAAATTTTGTTTATTTTGACGAACGGTGTACTTACATCAGGTGAACAGTGCGGGTCAACGCCAGCATTCCAAACGAAAAGTGAAACTTTATCAGGTTTTGATTTCACTAGTTCCGCAATCTCCGAGATCTTTTGACCGACGACATCCTCGCTATTTACCTCCAACAAACAATCCCCAGGTTTCAATCCCGCCAAACTCGACACTGAATTTTCATCAACACTACTAACCCAGGGATATGGATCCCATTTACCCCGAGTTAAATAAAAGCCACAATTTGGCCCGTTTTTTCGAATTCAATAACCCTTAGTGACGGGTTGAAGTGAGTTTCGTCCGTTTCGGAGAACATTTCGAGATATAATGTTGATCTGCAGCCTTAGAAACTTTCGTTATTTATTTTCACCTTAATGTTATTTTTTCAAGGTTCCATCTCGCAGAATATACTCGTTTGCCTTCATTGGATTTAATGATTTTAATGTTTTCGTATCGACCTTAAGCACACTTATTGACAATATGCATTTTTTAAGGATTGTTAAAATCAGGGTACTGTTCTTTCTATTATATTATTTATTAATATCATGGCTATTTTTTTATACAAGGGATGTTCAAAAATGACTCGGAATTGTATTATCAGAACCAAACAAGTAGGTACCTAAGCCGCAATTCTGTCAATAACTTCTTTCAATCTTAAATCCATACTTTTTTATATATCTTTAGACAATTCACAAAGCCTAAAAGCCTAAACACTAACATACCATAGGTATTTTAAAGGGTTATTTACAGTTAAAATTTTTAAAAATCGATTTTTTTAAAATTAATTTTCTTAATGTATTTAAAAATACACAAAGAAAATTTTATATCGTTCCGGAAAATATTTTCGAACTTCCACGCAAATTTAAAAAGGCGTTGCAGAGTGCCTTTATGTGCTTTTCAAACTTTAAACGCGTTTTTCTCAAAATGGTGTTTTCAAGGTCGGTGACCAACATTACTCGAAAACGGTTTAGCCGTTTAGTCTCAAATTTTAACACAAGCTTCTTAAATATATTTTTAGTAATTAATCAAGATTTTCCACCGACAAATATTTATTTTTTATAAACAATTTAAGGCAGAAATTTGGGTCAAAAATCGTTTTTTTTGAGAAACCGGCATCTTGTCAAAAAAAACATTTTGCTTATTCCCTCGAATAATTACTAGATTTAACATTACTTTAACGAAATCTATTTGGTTTTTTAATTTTAGAGGATCCAGTTCAGAGATATAGTGGTCACCGCAAAACGTCTTTTTGAGAGGAGCTCCCGGAGATCAGCTGTAGCTCCTTTCCAAATAAATATTTTTACCAAAACTAAGTCTTAAAATACAGTTAAAAGATACCATAATATGTGTACAAATTTTTGGATCGATAAATTAAAAAGTTTTTCAGAAAAAATTATGGAAAATTTGCTTTATAACCCCTTAAGCGAGGTAAGAGAGAGTTTGTTAAAACCGAACTTAAATACCTTAATATTCGGAGAGAAAGGAAGACCTCTACAGACAGCAGTTTTCACATTCTTGAAACTCTAGGGAAATACTACGAAGAAACTAGGGGGCCTGTCCAGATACACCGCATAGGGATGCGTACGTATGGCACTACAAGTTTTTTGACTGGAGCTGGAAGTGAAGGAATTATACTGGCCAATTCCTCGGAGCAGAAGTCGTGAAAAAAACCAGTATAAAAAAGTGATAGATTTTCTTCAGCCCGAACGATGGGCAATGGAAGGAAGCTTTTCAGTAAGCAAAGGAAGAATAAGGCGAACAACTACACTTTGAATAGAATCAAAAATTTATAATTTGGAAGGGGAAAAAACATCCAACAGCACACGGTGTTTTCATTAAATAATTAAACAAAAGACAGAGCAAGTAGTTCATGTGACATAATAACTCAACATTTAGCGGTCACCTCTTGAACCAGTAACTTAACCATCATTAGTACTCACTAAGAAGATAAATAACTTCATCCTTTTGTACCACATGCAAAAGAGTAGTTTAAAATATACTCTATCTAAACTGCTACCATTCTTGGAAAACATTGTAAATGTATGTAATATTCATTTTCAAATTCAAATTTTTAGGCAAAGCCTGATTCTAATAATTTTGTTGATTTAGATATTTACCTTTAAAATTACCGTCCCTAAGTAAATAAAAAATAAGTCGATTAGAAAAACACATTTATAATTTACCCAGTGATTTAGTATGTCTTAAAGATGTTTTCTTGTTTGTACACTTCTTGTTTGGGCACCTAATAAAATTTTACCTCTTTTGATCCTTTTTATTGTGGTTTGGTCACCTGGGCAGAATGCATAATTATTTATTTTTGTTCGGTGCCCTAAAGGTGTGCATATAGTTTAAAATTATAGACAGACATATTTATTTTTAAGTTTACACGAGCGCTGTATTGCGCATTAGCCAAATGCGAATTAGAATATAACCCAAGTGTAAAGACTCTTACATCCCCTTATACTACAAGTTGGTTTAATAAACGTTTATAAAACATTCACGTAGATTTTGGGTAACGTACGATAAACGTTCTCAAACGTTCGTAAATGTTCTTTAAACGTTTTTTGTCAGCAGAAACAACGTTTTAAAAACGTTTTTTTTTGTACGTTAACTAATCTTTTTAATAGTACCTGAAACATTCTAGGAACAGGCTTTTAAAGTTCTTTTGGGACTCCCTAAAAACGTTGTCATATTATTGCTAAATTTGGTAATTGTTTACAAACCGGACGCATCACCGATTTTAATGAAATAAGTGTTTTTTTGGGCGCTGATTACGAATCTTTTTCTTTTCGGACACGCTTTGTTCTCGAATATCATCAGACCCGATTGAAAGTTCTTTTCTAAATTCTCGTTTAGTTTAGAACAAATTTGATCTTTTGATTTTTTTTTGTTTGATGTTCGGTTTTTACACGAGCGCTGTATTGCGCATTAGCCAAATGCGAATTAGAATATAACCCAAGTGTAGAACTCTTACATCCCTTATACTACAAGTTGGTTTAATAAACGTTTATAAAACATTCACGTAGATTTTTGGGTAACGTACGATAAACGTTCTCAAACGTTCGTAAATGTTCTTGAGCGTTTTTGTCAGCAAGCTGTAGTTTTTAAAAACGTTTTTCAATACTTTAACAATGCTTTTTAATAGTACCGACGTTCTAGGAACAGGCTTTTAAAGTTCTTTTGGGACTCTAAAAACGTTGTCATATTATTGCTAAATTTGGTAATTGTTTACAAACTGGACGCATCGCCGATTTTAATGAAATAAGTGTTTTTGGGCGCTGATTACGAATCTTTTTCTTTTCGGACGCTTTGTTCTCGAGATATCATCAGACTTGATTGAAAATTCTTTTAAATTCTCGTTTAATTGAGAACAGATTTGATCTCTGACTTTTTTCGTTAAATGTACGGTTTTCGCGTAAATAAATAGAAACCATTTATCGGCATGGTCAAATTCCTATCTAATAAGGAATAATGAAAGACCACAAACTGGCCATGATAAAAAAATGGGTTCGATTTATTTAATAAAGCTCAGGCATCAAGCGAAAAAATCAAAGATCAATTTGTTCTAAACGAAATTTAAAAAAATTTTGGGCCTCCGAAAAATGCAGTGGTGTACCATTTTTTTTAATTTACCTAAACTTCTTATGGAGCCTTGAAACTTTAAATCGCGCCAACCTTAACATAGGCCTGGATTTTTAAAGCCAAGCCAATACATTTGGATTCATTATAAGAAAATTAATATTTATGTGTTTAATTAAAAAAGACGGTAAATACGTGCCCTCATGTTAGCCGCCTATACCTGGTTGGCAGGTATTAGGCCAAGAAACAGGTGGCCAACCCTGTTGTGACATTATTTTTACTACTATATACTTTTCATTTATACAAGGTGGCCGGAAGGTGAGGTCAAAAGTTATAGGGTTGATAGAATGAGCAAAAATAATGTTAGTACTTCATATAAAAAAGTTTTATCGGGCTTTCTTGGGGACTTATTGACCTTCAAAGTTAAAATAAAAAAAAATGTGTTTTATTTTTAACTTTTGAACGGTTGCCACAATAATAACGGTATTTGGGCATTAAAATTTACTCATAGGCAAATGATTGCGCAGCAAGTCATAATTATACAGGGTGAGACTTTTTTCGTTTATTGTATGCATTTTTTACAGAAGTGAAAAATCTGACATTTTCCTTTGACCATTTCATTCCTTTATCATTTTTGTGTAATGAAGGTATACCTTATTTAAATCGATATCTTGGACCGTTTTTAATAAAATTGCGTTTTAAATCCAGACATGCCAGCATTTTGTATTTAATAAAAAAATCAAGTTTTTGAGAAATTTATTAAAAATATTGGTAAAAATAATTAAAAATGGTCCTTGTAAGCTTTGTAAACTCTATATTACAAATAAAGACTATTTTTACTAATTTTACCATATTTTAATAATTTTCTCAAAAAATTGAATTTTTTATTACATACAAAATGTTGGTCTGTCTGGATTTAAACGTAATTTTATAAAGAACGGTCTAAGATATTGATTTAAATAAAGTATAATTTTTTGTACAAAAATGATGAAGGAATCAAACGGTCAAACCAAAATGTCAAATTTTTCACCTTTGTAAAAATGAATAAAATAAACGAAAAGATCGTCTCACCCTGTATAGTTATTACTTACTGAGCAATCATTTGCTATAAAAATGTATTGGTATGAGTTAATTTAAATGCTCAAATATTATTAATATTATGGCAACCGTTCAAGAGTTATAAATTAAATAATATTTTGTTGTTCTAACTTTGAAGGTTAATAACTCCCTAAGGAAGGGCGATAGAACTTTTTTATATGAAGTACTAAAATTATGTTGGCTCACTCGATCCCCCTATCATTTGTGACCTCACTTTTCCGGATACCCTGTATAAATTTCAAAAAAATTGTAACGTTATTCTTTTCATTTTTTTTTTCATTTTTAATTACACTATATCAGGTTGGGATATGGTTTGCCAACCACCCGAAAATTTATTTATTATTATATTTTATTGTTTAAAAAAAATATCAGAAAAAAGTACTATCTAAAATAGGAGTTACAAAGAATAAAACAAGGAATATTAATTATCTATCTATCTATCTATCTATGTAACGGAATCTTTGAGCCTAATTCTCTTTACCAACTTCCAGCGATTCAATTTCTTTGAAACTTTGCACACGTATCAAGGACCGATGACAATGCAATAATTTAAAAACAGTATCCTGTTATCCTGATTAGGACCGCCAGGATAAATAAATTCCTTTTACAGATCCTCTGTGTCTCTTGACAAAATGGCGAAGGAATTTTTTAGTGAATAAACTGGAGCATTTATTTTTAAAAACTAATTGATATATCGAACTAAAAATGAAAAATAAATAATAGTTTAAAAACTAAAAAACACGCTTTTATATGCAACCGAACTAAAAATTAGAAAATAATTTTTCATTACAAAGAGTTTGTCACTTCAGAATAAAAGCGTGGGTGCTTAATATATTAAATGTTATAATTATTCTATTTGCAAATATCTATGAGGGAAAAGTTATGAAAATAGTAAAATGCACCCCACGCTTTTTACTCTGAAGTGACAAACTCTTTGTAATGAAAAATTATTTTCTAATTTTTAGTTCGGTTGCATATAAAAGCGTGTTTTTTTATTATCAAATTAGCTTACTCTGACGATATCGTTATACTTTTATTGCCCAAAATATCAGCCAAATAAAATTAATATTGTCGATCTGATGCCCGAATAAAACTTGAAGTTTCAATTGCTTAGATACTATTAAAAAATAAGTATTAAATGCGTCATATCTCAAAAAGCTGTTTTTGTGGAAATTCTCGTTTATTCCTGGCCCCTTCAAATATAGACTTAGAAATAAACTCCAAAACCAGGGGATATTACAGACAAACCTCACATTCAAGCTGCTCTAAAGCCCAAAGTTCTATCGTTTACGATAAAGTGCTAACACACATACAGGGTGTGAAGTGAAAGCGGTACAATACTGTCTCAAACAAGGGCCAGAGTCCTATCATAAGACAGGAAAGGGCCATACAATGGAGATTCAATGAGGACCAAGAAGTCAACTCAGTGTGTGAGATGCCTTCAGACAAAATGGTACCAAGCTACTGGCTAAACAAAGGTTTTCAAACTTTAATACCAGACAGAAAGGACTGGGTGGCAGGGCCTCCCATTAAAGCCGACCTAATCTGGTATACAGACGGCTCCAAAACAGACCAAGGAGTTGGAGCAGGTATATATGGGGACAAACCAAGGACGAAAATAAACTTGTCTCGGACAACACCCTACTGTGTTCCAGGCCGAAATTGTAGCCATAGAACAATGCGCTAGGGAAATCATCAGAAGGAGCTATGAGGATAAAACCATAGTAATCTATTCGGACAGCCAGGCAGCCATCAGGGCACTCAGTTCATGCAAAATCAGCTCCAAGCTGGTGCGGGACTGCGTAATTGCCCTGGAAGAGGTGGGTGCGTCCAACAAGCTAACCATTGCCTGGGTACCAGGACACGAAGGCCACGAAGGCAATGAAGAAGCTTGATAAATTGGCAAAGGAGGGGCTGGTAGGACAATGGTAGGTCCTGAGCCCTACTGTGGTATTCCATCATGCCAGGTAAGGTCATCCATTAGATCATGGATTATGAGGGAATCACAAGACTGGTGGAGGAGAACACCAGGACAGCGTCAGGCGAAAGTGTTCATCAAGGCTTACTCGCCAGAATTTACAAAAGACCTTCTGAATTATAACCGGAAGGCAGTAAGAATAATAGTGGGTCAACTGACAGGTCATTGCAGACTGAATAAACACCTGGAAACTATGGGCCTGGCAGAAGAAAACCTATGTAGGTTCTGCCAGGAGGAGGAAGAAACCGCAGAACACGTATGGTGCTACTGCGAAGCCCTTTGTCGTCTGCGGTTTGCAAGGCTGGGTGAAGAAAACCTAAAGCGGCAAGATATACCAAGGGGCCAGTTTCAAGCTTGTGGAGTCTGATTAAACAGACCGGCTTGGATAGCGTGCTCTAACCTATGGACGGAGGACACACAACAAACCTGAGCAGGTTGCAGTGTTAGAGGATATGCAATCCACCTCCTAATCTAATCTAATAACCTACCAACCAAGCCATAATCTTAATTAGATCACGATCATAAAAAGGTCAAGTATGTATATATTAAAATAAATATAACCATAAAAAAAACCAAGGAAAATAATGACCCAAAATATGCTTTGAAACATAAAATGATCTTTAATCAAATCAAGGTAATAACCCAAAATTTAAATGTAAAATCATACACAATCATTAGTAAAATCATTTATGAAAAAAGTATTTCCGTGAACAAAACTTTATGGTGATGAGTAAATGTATATTTTTTTCTCAGTTCCGGCATTTATTTTATGCTACCTTAAGAAAACAAAGGTCATTTTAAAACATGCAATTATTACTAGAAGTAATTAATTATAATTAAGGTATGTTGCAATTGTACATAAATACTTTTTTAATATTAAGGCTAAAGCAATGATAAGTTTTTTTACTTAACGTTTAGAGGGATATTTCTTGATAGAAATTTAGTTTAAATATTACGATGTTTTTGCAATACAGTAACTTAATAAATTCACTATCGAATATTGAAAGAACTGTTGACATCTTTGTCAAAATTTTAAAACATAGGGATTTCTTCTCTCCAGAAATAAACTAAACTGTATATTCTTAGTGAAACTACTATCATACAAGAATAACTCTTTGGACCCAAATAAAAATAAAAATAATAAAATTCGTAAGTAAAAGCTTTAAAATATTTTGATTCCACCCCAGAAGGCTTTATGGCACCAGTTGTTGCATTTTACACACTAAATTTATTCTTTCTTAGAGTAAGAATTTGAAAATAAATAGTTACAGTATAAGCATGGTATATCAGATGTTTATTATATGAAACAGCATTATTTCTTAATATTTAAAAATATTAGCTTTGTAATTTTTAAGTCCCTTAGTTTATAGAAAGGTCATGTCTTACGCTTAAATTCTAATTCTAGACATTAAAAAAACACTTAAATTTTCATTTTTAGTTCTTAAAGTTTGCTTTTGTCTGATTCACGTTGATAAATATATTTAATATGAGAAGCTCATACGAACATAAAAGAAATACAGTTTAAAAAAATATGCTACGCCATTGCTTTTTCCAAAAGTAAGAATAATTTTTAAATGAGTATTTATTTTGCAACAAATTTGATCTCTTGACTTTTTTCCTTCGATACACCGTTTTAGCGCAAAAGCCTCGGGCATGATAACCAGCGTCAGCGTCGAGCGGCTGATTTAAGTCAAATTTTATTGCTAACCGTATTCGTCCGAGTTGTTAAAACCGTATTCGAAAATGACGATATAAACATGAGAATCAAGAAAATGTAGGTTTTCAAACCGTTGCGTCACAGCGCAATAAGCTTTTAGGTTATGATTATGATTTTAATGTTTTAGGGTTAATATGTACTTTAGTTTACACCGAATATATATTTTTTTACTTGCCATTATACGTCCATGTTAATAATTTACAAAAAATGGCCGAAACAAAGTTTTTAATGAGTTCGATGCATACGCCTGCTCGACAAAGAATATTGTTTTTAAACCATTGTTGGCAATGTATTCAAACACGGTTAAATACGTGACGTATATGACGTCACCGTTTATCAATTAAAGGTTTTGTTTTTAAAATGTTTTGAACCGTATTAACAACAAAAAATGGCTTAAAACAACAAGTTTTTTTATTCTCGCATAAAGATCAAAGACAGCGCTCTCACATTTTCCGCTTAACGCTGGCCGCTGGAACTGACGCTTAGTATCGTGTCAGAGGCCTAAAAATAGGGCACCACAAATGTTTGAAAACGGTTTTTATTTTTTTACGTGAAAATGATGCATTAAAGGAAAAAAGTTAGGGCCAAATTTCTGAAAATAGATGCAGATTCCAAAATGATTTTTATTTTTGAAAAAAACCAGTGCCGTTCTATATATTTTTTAAAAATCTCTAGTATAGATCCCGTTTGGACGCCACTGATAGAAATAATTAAAAAGCAAACTTTAATCAGTGCCGTATTATTCATTAGGCTGACTAGGCGCCAGACAGGGGAAGAACCTTTTTTTTTTTTTTGCTCTTCAAAAATATCTTTTAGTAGGAAAATAGGCGCTTTGGGAATTGTAGCCTAGGGCGCCTCACACCCCTTAATACGCAATACGGCCCTGACTTTCATAAAATATATATATATATATATATATATATACATATATATATATATATATATATATATATATATATATATATATATATATATATATATATATATTTCTCAGTTTTGGCGTAGGAGAAAAGGTCAGACCCAGAAATGGTGTTGACCAGTGAATAAAATATAGCCTATAACACTCCTGAATAGTGTAGCTTTCTGATTGTAAAATAATTTTCATAATCGGTTCAGTATTTCCGAAGATTAGCCTCTATAAACAAACAAAGTAACAAACTTTACCTCTTTATAATATTAGCACAAGAATAATTCTTGTGATATTAGTACAGATCAAGTGTTTTTTAGAGACAAGGGGACCTCGATATGTCACCAAACAGCTAATATTGTGACATCATGGGAGTCCTTTTTTAACCAATTTAAAATTAAAAATATAGTTTATACAATTGTTAAAATCTTTTTAATCCACTATTTACTCAGAAATATAAACACGATTAACACTATTTTTACAAAACAATAACGAAATAACAACATTTTTTTAAAAAGTATTCACTTGACGTCACAGCTATCGGCTGTCAAATGACAAGTTAGGCCACCTTGTCTCTAAACACCTTAAGTATAGATAAACAAACAGAAAATGGATACGCTAAAAAAGATCTCTTAATATTTTTTAATAAATTTACCCCTTTAAAAGTTATTTGACGTTGAAATTACTGTTGGATTCAACTGCAACAACCAAGGGTCTTTTTGTAGAACAAATATTGTTCAACGGTAAGATATGAATCTCACCAATGATTTACTTATTAAATTAATAATGAAGTAATTATGGGTACAAACTTAGTTAAGTTAATTATTTCTATGTGGCAGATCACAGGTTTAAAAAATATAATAATTTTTCACTATGACCAAATTATAGAATAACTATAAAAACTTATGGTTTGGAAAATTCTCCATTGTTTAATTGATGAGTTTTAATCAGCAATAACGTTAATAGGGCTAATAAAATAGGTATATAATTATTAATACTTAATGTAATGTTGAAATTAAACAATTTAAAGACAAAAAACCGAATAAAGAACAAATAGAAAAAGGAAATAAAGTAATTAATAGCTGTTATAAAATCTAAATTTTTGGAGAGATTTTGCAAAGTCAGTGTTACTTTTGGAATTTAATTCCCATTTAAATTAATACAGGTACAAAATTAAGAGAGCTTTAAGATGTTTTTTCCTATAACTGTAAACCTATCTACTGCCTCTGTGAAGAAAAGTCTAAAAGCAGTGTAATCCTTTAATATAAACGAAAAACTATTTGTTTCCATGGATCATATAAGAACCAGTTCCGGATTAACATATAAGCAAATTAGGCAATTGCTTAGGGCATCACATTGTGGGGGCACCAAAAAAAGACACCATTTTTTATGTTTTTTTTTTTTAATTCGGTTAGTAAAAAGGACATGTGGTATGATTGTGAGCTAATGCATAATTTAAAAAGGTGGAGACCTTTTTTGGTCCTTAAAAATTTCATGTCTAGGGGGCACCAAAGGAGTAAACTAGTTAGGGCATCAGGAAGTCCTAATCCGGCATTGAAAAGAACATGCTATTTTGACAAATAAGATATCTAAGGTCATACGAAATTTAAATCTGAGTTTATGGACAGTTAAATGAAGACGCCCTTTTCTATTTCATTCGCCAGGTGTCTTCATTTGACTGTCCATTGTCCATAAACAGAACTTTAATTTCGTATTATATTGCTACAGTAAGGAATTATTTCCACTATTTATATATCTAAGGTCAATTTTTTGATCACTGACAAAGCAGTGCCACTATTAAGATATAAGGGTAAAAAAGATTATAGTCTAAGATCCGAATAGGAAGTAAACTGCACGCATCTGTTTACCGGATAAAAACTATTTTATATTAAATATAGTATTAAAATTAAAAATAACCTTAAAATTTCTGACATACCCTGTATAATGACAGCTCCTATTTTTTAAATTTATTTGAATGGCTTAAAAGCAAAACGGCTAAAGTCCACTTTTGTCGATTTCGGAGAAAGAAACAAAAAACTCCAAATTAGGACTTTTAATTTGGAAACCATTAGAATAGTGTTTGGATAGGTGAGAAAATTATTAACAAAAAATGTTTAACTTTTCCACTAAATCCCCAATACCTTTATTTAAATTTTGAAAATGGATTTTGTCGATTTTACTTTTAAAAACCAGGACTTTATACGTTTTGCTTATCAATTATATGGATTTTGTCTAGTTTGCTCTTTTTTATAATAAAACAATTTTTAGATATATTTTATTTATTATAATTTTTTTTGGACTATAAGCTCTGGATTATCCACATTACGCGGTTTACAAGAAGCAAAAATGTCCACTTAAAAATTATAAAGGCGGTTTTGATTGCCAGTCGAATCCAAAATGCAATTTGAAAACGTCATACTTTTTATTGTTAACTGGAGCATTATCTTTAACAATAACTGAAAGATTAATGACGAAACATTTTTTTGCTTTTTAAAAAGATTAAAAGTTTCCACTGCTGTGGCAAAAAAACTCTTTTCCTTTTACATAAATCATCTTACACAAATTTGTTAGGTCAAGCTTGGAGTGGTATCTCTTAGAAGGTTTAAGTTTAAAATTACTATACGGAATGGATTCATTATCTATTGTAGTAGTAGGTTTCTTTAGTCCATACAGACTTTTTGCCTTAAGAACTATTAACAAATATTGAAAAACTAATCAGCAATATTACGCCGCCGACAAGCGACAGTTTTTCTTACGTTGACCTTAATGCAAGCTTGTGATTCGTCGCGGAGGACTTTATCTGTTTTTGTTTTTGACGTGACAACGTCTTATAATTCGATGGACCCGGCTGCACGCACCAAAAACATGACTCATGTGCTGTTACCCCGCGCGTTTCCTTTAAGGCTTAAAGTGCAAGCGAGAGCGCGGAACGAGCGACAAAGAGGCACAATATCCGCGCTTTCGACATCTGCTTCTCATCTACGTGAGTGAGCGTGCAGTGAATAGTGTCAATTGTTTATAGCAACGATAATTGCGGCGATAAAGGCACCTCATTTTAAGGCTAGTTAATAAAATATGTATGTTTAAATAATACTGAAAGTACCCAAAAAAATCAATAATTTTTAAAAATATTAAATTTAAACAATTTCCCATGACTCAACTTTTAAAATTGGACAGAAAAGCCATGTAGAGTAAAAAAATATAAAAATTGCCATTAAACAGAGTGTGTCAAAATTGTTGAGGTATTTTTTTAATTTAAATATAGCCTTGACCATAATTTGTTAGGTAACCCTGTAGCAATACTTTTGTTTAAATAGTATATTTAATATAAAATAGTTTTTATCCGGTAAAGAGATGGATGCAGGTCGCTCCCTATTCGGATCTTAGACTATGAAAAAGAAGTTTAATAAGTATTGGAAATAATTTTTTAAAAAATTTGCTAAGAAACTAGAGAGAATAAAATATAAATTTGGCGAAGTAGAGAGATTAACGGTATTTAACAATTAAGTATTTAGCGAAGATATCTACTAAAAACTCCTAAAAATACCATGTGTTAGATGATGCGGTAAAATGTTCAGAAAGAGAAATCTGTCAAGCAATTTATGACTTCGGCATTCTTAACGATATTACCAAATAAGTTAAGCAGAGGGGTACCCTACTACGATTTCCCCATAAAACCTATCGCTGTGCTTACGGAAATAAACCGGGTGCCCACGAGATCACTTTCCGGCTGCCATTTTTTTATTTCTTTATCGATACTGACGAAACTTCGTGGGGTTGTTATACTAACAAAATGTCATTTTTAGGTTTATATGATATGCTTTTACGACTTCCGGTTTTTACCGGAAATGGCTGGAACTTTTGATTTTTAAACGGGACATCCTGTATTTCTTTTGTTTTTCGGATTCTCCAGATCATTTTTAGTCGGAATACAGTATTTTTAAAACAAATTTTGGTCAAATTTTTATTTTTAAATTAAATGATTATTTTTATCTAGAGTGCCATGATCATTCCAAAATCACTCCTCATACTTTACTTACTTTCAGAAAGGGGCCGTTCAAGTATTACGTAAGCACTATATGGGGGGCGGAGGGTTCTTAGTTTTGTTTATTTTTAATGACATGAGGGGAGGGGGTCTAGATGTTGATTACGTCAGCAGCTTTTTACTTTTTACACATATGGCAACCCACCCACAGAAAAGGGCGCATTCAGGAGTACTCAGCCGCTGGATAACCGGAGTGTCAAAATTGTCAAATTAAACCAATACGGTGACTTTATTTTGATAGTTTTGACACTCCGCTTACCTAGCGGTTAAGCGGCTGAGTACTCTTGACTGCGCCCATGCCTTAACACTGATACACATTTTTGGTGATTTCCACAAATAATGATTACGTTAGGTACTCGCTTAGATTTAGCAACGGAATTACTGCGCGAATGTCGAAATGTAGTTTTTAATAGATAAATTCAAAGTACACCAAAAATTTTTGAAAGTTTTAAAAAATTTCATGCAAATACAAAAGTTCAAAATGTAATTGGTGGAAGAAGTGTGGCATATATTTAAATTACAAACAAAGTTCTAAAGGAATTTGATACTGTTTCTAGGAAAATTGAAGAATAATTGCAATTAGTGACTAGGAATAAATCCAATCTACTATGATTTTTTTTTATAAGGTGAGTGTTATAACCATTTTAGGTATAAGTACTAGAACTAAGGAATCTTGGTTCCTGAGTTTGAACCGCGTCAAATTGAAATCCTTTACCGACGTTGCGCCATCGATTGCGCAAGGCATCTTCAGGGATCTTTACTCTGCGAGACGGAGATACCTACTTTATAAGACAGATTTATTTCTTATAATTGACTCTGTTGACTGGTCACAATAATAAACTGTGTTATTTTTTGTATTTCTGTATTTGAATGGCTTAATGTAAACATTAATACACAAATCAAAAATGTAATAAAAAGTTTGTTTTGTTCGTAATATTACTTAATATTTTAATATTTGTACCTTACTTTATGTTGAATACCGAGTCAGTAAAGTTTGTTCAAATTAATATTTTTGTGCGTCAAAGTTCTCTATCATAAGCGTAATTTCTTATTTTCTAGAATTATAACTGCTGCTTATAAAACAATAAAAAGACGAAATACATTAAATAAAAACTGCAGATAAACAATGTTTACGTAAGCATGGGAGGGGGGTAAAACTTTTGCTTACTTTTGATGACATGGGGAGGGAGGGGTTAATAATTGTAATAAATCTGCTACGTAATACTTGAACCGCCCCAAAAATATGAAATCGATTTTATCTTTTTAAACTTTTTACTAGAAGGCCCTAAACTTCATTTTTTTTTGTTTTTTTACCTCTAGCTCAAAAACCAAAATAGGACCATATCACTTTCAAAATATTTTAAATGCAGTGTAAACACTACGACCAGGGGATATAATCCCGAGTCGTTTTTCCAATCCCGGGATTTCGGGACTGGGCACAGACAATCCCGGATAATCCCGGAATTTGAGGGTAGAGTACAAAAAATGCGTGTGCGTTTCGTTTGCCATTATTTTAAAAACAATACATTAATTTATTGATCCCGAAAATACCAGGATTTTGAAATTTAATCCCGAAAATATCGGGACTGTAAAAGGGGCGAGATCCCGGAATTGTATCCCCTAACTACGACACTTTACTTTCTTCTTTAACAAAGCAATATTTATTATGTAGGAAAATGATCTTTTTAATAGTTGCCATAAAAACCGAAACTAATAGAATATGTTGTAAAAACTAATATTTTTATTTTTAAACTTTTAACGGAACACAAGCAATTGTTTTTACAATATATTCTATTGGCAGGGCCGTGCCTACCGGGTGGTGCAAGTGATGTAAAGCACCAGGGCGCAATGCTACAGGGTTCTTTACTCTGGAATAATTTTTGAAAAAGGGCGGAAAAGTTTTGACATGTAGGGAGGTAATTTTAAAAATAAAAATAAAAGTGTTTAAAAAGAATTTAGTTTAAAAGTGGGGACCTTTTTTGCTGTTCAAAAATAAGTGATACAAAGGAAAGAAGCAATAGGCAATAAAAAAACAGCAGTGTATTTTAAAAGTGATTTTTTTAGTCCAAAATTTAAATCCGCGTGTACGTTATTCAGTATTAAAAAGATGATTTTCCTACATATTAAATGTTGTTTTTTAAAAGAAAATGAAGTAAAGTGTCGTAGTGTTTTACATCGTTGGATTCGCTTTGAAATACTTCATTTAGAAATATATTATGAAAGTGATATGTTCCTATTTAAGCCAGGGTAGAAAAACAAAAAAACGAAGTTAAGAGAACTCTAATAAAAAGTTTAAAAGATCATATCGATTTCGTATTTTTCTGAAAGTAAGTAAAGTATAAGGAGTGATTAAGGAATGATCATGGCACTCTAGATGAAAAATAATAATTTAATTTTAAAATAAAATTTGACTAAAATTTGTTTTAAAAATATTGTATTTCGACTAAAAATGATTTAAAGAATCCTAAATTCAAAAAATACATTTAAAAATCAAAAGTTCCAGTTATTTCAGTTGAAACCGGAAGTCGTAAAAGCCTATCATATACACCTAAAAGTGACTTTTCGTTAGTCTAACCCCATCAAGTTTCGTCAGTATAGATAGAGAAATAAACAAATGGCAGCCGGAAAGTGATCTTGTGGGCACCCGGTATAGGGTGTTTCAAAATTGAATGCAAATAATGGCGTATTTTTCAGGTGCAAATAATATACTTAATATAATAATTATTTTCGTCTTTTTGCAATTTTATTTTGTTGTTTTTTGAAGGGAAAGGACACAACTAGGACATAGGTTTATAGCAAAAAAGGTATATTTTGACCTCAAAAATCAAAATTTTTAAAATAATTGTACTAAATTTTGAAATACCCTGTATATAAATAAAATTGTATTTTGGGAGCTCACGATATTTTCGGTATCATTTGTTTCTTTTTATTCATTAAAAAATTAAAACTAACCTAAAAACCTCTTACAATATCTTTTAAATTTTATAAGTGCTTTAAAACGAATTAAATAAAATCGCACTAAAATATAAATTTATGTTCAGGTTTTATTATTTTTAAAATCATTTTATCTTGAAGACGGCATTAGACCTGCAACCGAAACGTGTTTTAATTTAATTCTTAATATTTTCCATTGCAAAATAATAAAATTATTAGTATTTTCTGTTAATATTTTAAATTGAAAAAAAATAACAAGTGATTAAAATAATTTATCAAGATATGTCCGTGTTATAACCACAATTAGTATTCACAACATAAAAGGATGCAATTATTATCTCAAACAGTTTAATTGAGAATAAAATAAATAATAAAACATAAATAACATGCAAGTTCTCTTAATATTTTTTTATTTTTATACGTAAAATTACATAACAGCTTATTTTATACAAAAAAATAATAATAATAGTAATACTTAAAAGTACAAGAATAATCGACTATATTACAACAGCATAGGACTGGGCCCTAAATATCTAATTAAATAATCAATCGAAAACAAATATATAGGGTGTCCAAAAATATGTGGGCGATCTCTCAGATTTATGTAGAAAACATAAAAATAATGTGACAGGTTCCTATAAAATATATCCTAAAGTCCCTTTTAACAGAGATATGTGCCCTTAAAGAACGCCACTGGAAGTCGGTTTTTCTTGAATAACTTCTCTAGTACTTAGTATAATAAAATAATTTTGTAATATGATAAATGCCAGTTAGGATTCCTTAAAATGGTATACTTGTAAAACATTTGTCTTCATTAGTTCGCCAGGGGTGAACTGACCGTAACACAATAGTACTAATTATTTTTACACCCTGTATAATAAAGGAATGAAAATAACATTTTTTAAAAAAGCTTAAACCCCCAGCTTAAAAAAGGTACTCTTGTCCGATATCGATAAAGCAAGGCGTTTTCGAGAAAAACAATTTTCTGATTAAATAGTGTTGCATTCAATAATTTTGTTTGTCTGTTCGACATAGGCTCCTCTTATTTTATGCATTTTCTAGCTTTTATTATAAAAGATTATGGGATCCTTCAAAATGCTGCAACATTATTTTTTAGTGTCGTGAAAATTAAAAATCTTGATACGTTTTTTAGTACCATTTGCAATCTAATGTTTTTAGATGTCCCCACTATACAAGAACTTGTTTTTGTCAAAAACGCTTTAATTTATCGACAACTTACAGGAATACCTTTTTTAGTTAGGGATTTAAGCTACAAAAATTCTGATTTCATTTATTTATTATACTGGGTGTAAAAATAATTAATACTATTGTATAAGGGTCCGCCACTGGCGAACTAATGAACGCGAATGTTTTACAAGGATACTATTTTAAAGAGTCCTTATTTCTATTTATCATATTAAAAAAGTATTTTATTATACCAAGTACTATAAAAGTTATTCAAGAAAAACAGATCAGCGACTTTCTTTAAGGACACACATCTCTGTAAAGAGAAGAGGGTTTTAGAAAAAGAAATTATAGAAACTTGACACAATATTTTAATGTGTTCCATATGAATCCGAGAGATTGCCCAAATATTCTTGGACACCCTGTATAACGCTCACAAAAATAAATACATATACGTATAAGATTTTATCCTAAACGTACCTTAATTTATTATCTAACATAAGTCGTAATCTCAGACAAAAAATATACTATTTTTTTAATTTACTGGCGTAGACAAATATTTCCGTTTTTTTAAATACAAAATACCTGTTTATAACGCTTGCACAAGTATTGACTACGCCACTGGTGTAATCTCAAAATCTCATAAACTTTTAATACGGGCATCAGACTAGACAACTTTTTAGAATGTTGCAATTTTAGTTTCAGCTATTGCAATTTTTATAAATTAAAGTTACTTAGTCTATTGCCATTTATTTTCTACAAAAATTGATAAACCAAGGGAATATAATGCTCTATATCAGGGCTTCCCAAAGTGTGCGTCGCGACACCCCAGGGCGTCGCAACGCACTATTAAATATTAAATACAAAATACAATGTCAATATAACAAAATTTCACTGCAAAATTGAACTGAAAAAAGTATGTCACATACAAAGTATTTAACCAACGCCACTGAATAATATTTCTCGACCCACGCGGCAAATTAAACGTAAATCAGATGGCAGAAATATAAAAAACGTTTAGCAAAAATACACTATGCTATTTTTAAACGATCTAGCAGACTGAAATGTCCGTCACCATGTGGAACAAGTTCTTGAGATAATTCCATGCGTAATAAAATTCTTGTCAAGAAATTCTTCAAGAATTAAAAAGTAAAATGTTTTCAAATCAGGTGAATTCAAGGAATTTACTTAATTAGAAGAAAGATTTAATGAGGCTTGTAGGTACCAGAAAAACCCAGCTTGGGTATATTTAAAAACGATTACATCATGCGTGGAAGTTCACCTTCCATCGTTTGGGTCATAGTTGACTTTTAGCCAACGATTCTACAGCCATTTTGGTCAGTAGTTAATGTATTTGATGCCACGAAATCTAAAGCTGTTTTTACAGTTTAAAAAATGTTTGCGTTTTTTTTATTTGCGCACATTTACTTTTTGGCTTTTTAAAAATTGTTGCAATTTTTCTGTCATGCAAAAGACAACTCTGGTGATCATTTTAGGGCTTTTTAAGAAACCAACCTTAAAAAATTGTCACACACATAAAATAAAATTTTTGCTCCACGAAATTACAGTATCTTTCTAATAAATAATGTTATTCTTACTAAATACTCTTCAAACAAGTACATATTCTTTAAGTAAGACTAAATTTGTCTTAAATAAGAAATAAAAAGAAGCGATATTTAAGAAAACCTATGCCTATAGGAAAACTAAAATATCTTTAGCCAAGACAGAGGGTAATATTGCTTAAGACAAATTTAAATTTAAATAATTGCTCCAAGAAAATATTATCTACAAAAACCATTAATATTCTAAAGGTAAAAACGCATGTTCACTTGAATTAATCTATTTTAATGCTTGTGCTGAAAAGATATTTTCAAAAATATAATTTAAAAATAAGAAGAATATTTTCTTTTTTTTATACAACTCACCACGTGTCTTAAGTCAAAGCAAATTGATTTGAATTAAAACATTTTTTTTTTGGGTGCACTATACAATTAACAATACTACTAGACAAGAGCGTCGAGTGTTGGTTAAAGAATATTAACAGTGGCATAGCTTCTATGGGGCTAGGCGGGCCCTCCAAACTCAGGGAGCCACTTGGACTTGAGAAAGCTCCCTGGCTTAGTAGTGAAAAGAAAATGTGTAAATGCAGGTGAATAAATGAGTTTTTTTGGCCTCGTTAAAGAAAATTACCAAAGAGAACATGAAAAACTCATTTGTGTACTTATTTTATTCTTAAAATAATACAATTTAATTCAATTAGTTTTTTTTTTTAATTTCGGTTAGTTGGGAAATCTTATTGTCAAAACAAAACACATGAACAAATTTTAAACCATAACAAGTTCGATCAACAAATGTGCATGCAAGAATAATTTCATGCAAGAAAACTTTTAAATTGTAGAGGCACCACTGAACTTTTTAAACGTCAGTATTTTAATATATTTTTTACATTCATGGATGTATGTATGTATGACAATAAAGAAACACAAAAAATGTAGAGCATTGGTTTCGATTTCTACAACAAATATAAATTTCCTTTGTTCTGACACAACCGACACCGGCATTTTCTAGTTGATCGATTATTGAAATGCCGGTAGAATACGTAACATGTTTTAGAAAAATTTCACATTTTTTTTCACTATTACAGTCAGAAATTGCAAGAACGAAATAATGTTTCTTGATAATATAAATGACATATTTATTTTTTAAGAGCCGTTTTAGACATACTAGGTTTCCAGTAAAATTTGTGACATTTCCATGAAATTTTTCGTGATAGAATTTGTCTTCAATTCCTGCAAATTTAAGTCAAGCTAGAATTTATGTGATACTCATGCGCAGTAATGCTTGTGAAGAGCTGTCAACGGATTAGCATAACATAACCTTAAAAGGTAGAAATTTTGTAAATAAAACTTTATGATTTTTTTAAAATTATGTCATAAATAAAGCTAAATAAAAGTTGTTTCCGCTGTTGGTTGTTTTTAGTTCTAGATTCATGGAAAAAATGTCACATTATTTAGTAAAGATTATAAAAAACAAGAATCTGCCTACAAAAACAACCGAAGCTAATCTTTTAAAGAGAGAAAACATCAGTCATCAATACTGGTGATATTTAATAGAGACATAATAACGATAATTAATTATTTGTCGTAAATTTTATGTATTAGGAGACATTTTCTTTTAAAATTATTAAATTAATTTATGGCTGATGTATTTAGAATATTACATTCTAAAGAAAAGTAAAATTTTAAAAGATAATTATCAAATGTAAATCATACATTATTTAATTAAGACTATATTCTTGAGCTAAACAACACTACTTTTCCCAAAAGCTATTTAACTTGCATTTTCTCAATTTTCTCGGTTAAAAAATTAAAGATGTAAACATAAACCAAAATTTTAGTTGGAATCAAGAAACTTATTTTGTGAGACAATGTTAATAATTTTTGGAATAATTCTAGTATGTCTCAAAGGGCTCTAGCTATGCATTTTTGCAAAGTAACCTTGCAGTAAACTTTAGAAAATTTACTTAATATGTTTATTTTTCAGTTTAAGAATAATGCACTGTTTTTCGGAAAACCAAAAATGTGTAATTTTTCGAGATGTTAATAAGCCTTTTATTTTTAATTGAATATAAATGAATTAAGATGAAGCTACAAATAATTATTATTGTTTCTTAATTCATCCTACTCTTACAGAACAAGAGAAAACAAAAAGTAACATGAAATGACCTACGACAGCCACCAGGCAATAACAACTTTGCATAATTAAATGGTAAGATATTTAGCCACTCCTTTGAAGCCAATCATAAAAAGAAAATTCCTTATGGGTTGGCAAAGTTATTTGTCACACCAGATAAACATTTTCAAGGAAAATGTAAATTCTTCACTTTTTAGAGTTTAAACACTTAAAAAACTCATAATTTTTGAACGATGTCAAACTTCTGCTTGAAATCCATGGCTTCTTTTTTGGGATCGAATTTTTTCTTCGCCGCAAGTTTAGCTCTAAGCTCAGCAGCCGTCATACTTAGATTTAAGCTTCCATTTTCCTCTTTTTTGGAGGATACGTGATTATTGCTGTTGCTATGGTTATTTTCCTGTTTTCCATTCGCTGTGCTGTTTTGGTTGTTCTTCATTGTTTCAGTGTGATTTGTAGGGATGATAGAAGCATCTTCAGGGTCTATCACTAGAAGTTTGGTTTCGTCTGTGTTTTGTTTGATTATTTCAACGACTTGTTTGTGGGTTTTGTCCGCGATGCTTTCTCCGTTGACTTCCAAGATTCTGTCGCCCTGTTTTAACCCTGCTGCCTCAGCAGGAGATCCTTCGTCTACTTTACCGATGTACTGGCCGGGCTTGCCCTTTTCCGCGTGGAGATTGAAGCCGTACCCGTCGAAGTTCTCCACTTTTTAATGTGACACAAACGCGCTTTCGCGTTATTTCCGTTTAGTTTTTCGGTCGACATGATTGCGTTTGTTAAGTCCACTTGTTAAATCCAAGGCAGACTTTCTTTTAACACTTATTGACACTAACACTGACCAACAAGAAGAGGTCAAACGTCAAACTGGCGAAAAAGAACATCGCGCGTTCACTCACAGCCCACTCTTAAAACAGGTAAAACCACTGATGAAACAGGTGTTTCGGTTGCCGTAATTTATTCGGTTGGTTTCGAAAAATAATTTCGATGCCAACTATACCGTCGATTTCGATTCTGAATGTAAACTGCGCTTGCCGCTAAAGACTTGAAATCTCGTTTTTGTTTGGTTCAGTGGAAGTGGTAAGGTGAGTGCTAGCGCTGGATGGTCGGACAGGGGTCCCCGTTCCCCCTTTGCTGTGGTTCCGAACCACTCTTCCGCCAGTGACGTCGATATATTTTTTAAAATCGGCTTTTAAAAATATGCAGGGTGTTACAGAAAGAATGTTGTTAAAAAAATTAAGATCAAATTTTACTATTGAAAATATGAAAAAAAGTTTATATGAACATGGGTCAGCCAATTCTTCGTTTTCAAGATAAAAGAGGTTAATATTTTAGATATCCTTTACCCAATTTTGTTTTTATTTGGCAATATAATATAAACAGAGATTTTATGTCTCTTAGTTTTTTTCGTATCTTGTTTTGTTTAAAAAAATTAATCTATTTAATTGCTCATTTTTACACCATAAAAGAAGCATTGCTGAAATTATTATTATTTTTTTGAACATTGGGTTTCATAATTTTTTATTAGGAATTATGTAACAACAACAATAAATCCTTATCTAAATAAGGTTTATATCCAGTCTAACAATTTTTACTAAAATAAGGGTTTTCGAAAATTTTCAGTTTTTTGAAAAGTCTAACACCCTGAATCTCGAGCACGAAAACATTGCAGACCCATGTTTATAGGAACGTTTCTTTATATTTTCTAATGTAGAATATGCCCTTATATTTTCTTACCAACATTCTGTGTCACCTTGGGTACCTACATAAGAATATTTTTGTGATAATTGGCTTATTAACAACAGAATGTTGTTGAAAAATAATTTAAATCTAAAAAAATGAAGAGTTTTAGGATCCATGTTCATATAAATTTTTTCCACATTTTATAAAATCTGCTTTAAATTTTCTTAAAAACATTTTGTACACAGCCGTACGTACGCAGGGCGGGGAGGTGCAATGGGGGCAATTGCTTTCCCAGTGAAATAGGTTGTTCGGCAGGATTGGCGGTTATGTGAAGCCTTTTTTGTAAATAAAGCATTATTTGTCTGTTTGCAAAATTTGTCTGTTGCTCCCTCCCATAATTAAAATAATTTCCTTTCAGATAGGTCTTGTAGTTTAAGACCTTATTTTATTTTGATGTTGGTACGTAAAGACCTTTTGTTTGGACTCTTCCCCCACCCCTAAAATACTTTTCTGCGTACGGCCCTGATTTTGTAACACTCTGTACAAAAATTATTTCAGGGGCAGTCATAAGGGAGGGCCATGGAGGCTATGCCTCCCCTTTCATGCCACATCCTTTGTAACCGATTATTTTTTTTTTACCTAAATACACCTAATTGCAAATATGGACATTTAATGATGTTATGCCCCCTCGGAAAGTTGATATGACCGCCTCTGGATTACTTATGTGATTATCAAACTATAAACTTAGTAAACATACACATAATATATTTTTCTACGGCCATTAAAAAAATGTTGTTTTTTTATCGTTTTCATGAAGAAAATACTCCATTTTTTTACACCACACGAAGTGTTCAAAAAGTTACGTTTTTTACTCCTTTTTTAAACTTTAATTTAGTGTTTTGGTTCGATGCCTACTAGATTTTATTGTATTATGACTTCATCCAATGTTTCCGTAAACTATATATCAACTAAACAAAAAATCAAGTTACCAAAATTCCGCCATTACTTCTTTTAGTTTATGTGTCACTAAATTTAAAATTTGACAGGATAAATTTAATATAAATTATCAAAAAAAAAAAAATAATGAATTCCTACATGGGCGCTACAGGAAGAGGTGCAAGGGGTTGCACTTGCACTGCACTGGCACTGGCTTTGGGTAGTGTCAAAAAATATAAGAGAAAGTAAATTTTGTAGGCTAAAAATTGGGGCGCGCGAAACTTTTTAAAGTGAAGACCTTTTTTGCTCTTAAAAAATTTTGGGACCTCAATTTTTTTCATTAACTTGGTCGGTCGTTTAATAAAAAAATAATAGAAAGCAACATCTATAAGGTGTTATTTTTTACTCATAGGATTGTTGCACTCGCCTCACGGCTGTCAAACCTCCCATTCGTAAAAAAGCCATTACTTTATGCACCTGTTACATAAATTACTATTTATTTAATATTCTTTAGAAGCCGTGTAAAAATACTTTTATCTAACAACAACAAACAAATATATGGGAAGCTCGGCACCTCTCCACCTGGACTGGAAAGGAATGCAAGAAATAATTTTTTCGGACTACAGGTCAAATTAAAAAACGAAACACTCTTAAGGTCTCTTGAGGGGAAAGAAACCTGTAAATGATTAAATTTTCATTAATTTTCACCATATAGAAAACTTTTTTATTATGAATTTTATGAAAAAAAAGTTATTCGTGATAAAAAGTTCTCCATTATCTAAAACCTCAAATGCAACCATCAGATGTTAATTTTTTGCAGTGGTATATAGGGTATGTCAAAAAATACGAATTTTGCTCAAAAGGAAAGTACCCATATTTTTCATAATATCATTTTTTTATAAAGAAAGTATGTTTAGGGATTAAAAATAACATTTTTATATGTAAAGTTGTTCATTTTTTTAAAAAAAACTTTTTTTTAATAATTTTTTTTATGGGTTAAGGGTGAACATTTAAGTTTGTTCATTAGTGCATACTTATTTCGAAATGTAATATGTAGGTAAAGAAAGCTAAAGAACTGTCAAAAGAGCAAAAAGTCACAGAAACGCTCGTTATCGCAGAAAAAATGTTTAAGAGTTTTTTTTCTTGTATATTTAAAAGGTATTTTTATTCCTAAACATCTTTTATTTAGAATTTTTTTTGATATTATGAAAATAGAGGTACTTTCTCTTGAGTAAAATTCATATATTTGACATACCTCGTATACCACTGTAAAAATTCATATTAGGTGATTGCATTTAAGATTTTAGACCATGCAGAACTTTTTATAAGGAATAACTTTTTGTTTGTAAAAATAATAATAAAAAAGTTTTCCATATGGTGGGTACTTAAGTAGACACGCTGTATATTTTCAAAAATTGGTATGTAGTTTACGCAAATAATAAAAAATTTAATATATTTTTCATTTTAATTATTCAAAATGACAAAATTATTCTAGAAAGGTCGAAGAAAGGCTGTTTAAATGGCTGGCAATCTACCATTAGTTCTAGTGATTTCAAAATCAAAAACTACAATTTTTTTGTGTTTGTTAATGTCAAAATTTGTCGGTGAACCTTTAAAAATAACCCGCGGAATACAATGCTTGAAAAAAAGACTTTTTGGCTCAATTGATCCATCGTTTTTGCTTTAAAAAAAATATTTTTTTTATTTTTTGGCATTTTGTAGGTTCATATAGCTTTCTACGTTGTTAAAAAGATGTGTCCAAAATTTCAGAAAGATTGTTCAATAACTTTTTGAGTTATCGTGTACGCCAATTTGAAAATGTAGTTTTGAGAAAAACGCGTTTAAACTTTGAATAGGTTGAAATTCATTGATTATAGTGATTTACCGACTCTGTACTGTAATATAAGAAATACTAAAAAATATGTTTCAAAATTTGAGTGACGTATTCTTAAAGGACTATACAACTTAACATAACATATTATGAAAAAAAACATTTTACAGGTATCTCTCCCCTTAAGTACGTCCATTTGTCTGTAACAGATGTACATACGTCACTGGTTAGGATTTTGTAGGACATAACATAATTTAAGAGTCAACTATAAATAATTTAAATTATTATAAATCACATATTAAATATATTTTAATATAAAATCATTACCTACGACTATGATTGATAGCAAAAATCTTGAATACATAGAAGTTAGAGGTTATACCTGCAAATACCTGTACATAAAGTGGTTATGGAATAAATGAATAAAACAATGAATCACAAGATTTTAATTCGTTTTTCCACAGGTTTGTTAATAGCAAAAAATAACCAGTTATTTTAACGATAGATGATGAACATACATATATATTTCTACCTAGAAATAATTGAGATGTGAAGGTCTCCAATTGTTTATTCGACCTTGGGAACCCATAAGAAAATGATGGCCGTACTTTAAACAGTCATTCAATTAGAAAAAAACAAATAAATACCTGTAACCTAAATTGCATCTTTTACTAGACTTGGCAAAACAACGTATCTTTAATTTTGAAAAATAAAGCGAAAATATGGTTCAAGGTGACATAAAAAAATATAGTAAAGGTTTGAGCGTTTGAGCCCTTGGCCCTTAACATTAATATTGAGAGGTCTATCTTCGCGACGAACAGTATTTTGACCACAATCTTTTTTTATGCAGAACTCGCAAACTGTTAATTTGAAATATTTTATCAACGCACTATCTTAAAGAAATTGAAATTCGCTACAAAAAAGCTCCCTTCGTAAATTGACATCAAATAAGCCGTTTGTTTCTATTTTTCAATTTTGTTTCTCGAGTTTTAATTTTTATTACTACTACAATTATCAATATTTAATAAATCTAATACCTACTTACATATTATTAAAAAAATTTGCGCTACTATATCAATATGTAAAGCTTATTAATTATTCGGAAAAGGCGAAATTTTCCAAAGGAAAATCCTAGAAAATAATTCTATGCAATTTTCTTTTAGGTAGGTAAGTACTAGATTATTAGTGGCAATTTATCGGTTCTTAATTTTAATTTAAAAAGACCTGAAAAGGGTTAAATTAATTATAAATTAATTTATGGCTTCCTTAATCTATAAATCTTGCCCTTTCATTGGCGGCTTAGAACGGAATCGCTTTCGCCCTCATGTGATTTGAAAAGCCGGATGACTTTGCCAAAAGTACGGCCTTTGATTTATCAAACGACCTTGACAAATGCAAGCCTGACCCCACAGTTATACAACACGTTGAACGAAGTGTTACCGTCACGTTGCCAGATGTCTGTAAAGCCTTTGATATCATTAAATCATCAAATAAACTGCTTGAAACAAAAGAAGTATTAATCTGTTAATCTGCATTTTAAATTATATATTTTATAATAAAAACATTATATAAATTTAAAAAGATGTGATCTTAAGAATGTTTGGTATTAGAGACTTTCAATCTTAACAAAATATGGTAACCAACAATTATTAGGGAGATTTTACGCACACAATTTGGCAGCGCTGCCCAGTATAGATCCTGTTGCATTTATGAATTTGCTCCGGCGTTGTCGCTTTGTTTTTATAATTTTCAGATAAAAAATCTTCTAAAACTTGTATTTTTATAAATTGTGCATAAAGGTTTAACTTGGTTAATAATTTTAATTCTTAAAGCTATGCTTTAAAATTATGTTAGAGAGATAGATAAATTAATGATACCGCTTTCATAAGCTAACACTAAAAACAAGCAAAACCGATAAGGTCTGTTCAATTTGGCAACATGGCGTTTTACGCCACTCTTTCAATCCTTTTATCGGGCTGTATCCTCGTTTCATTGGCCAGAAGCTCGTCAGCCATACTGCGCATGCAACGTTGTATCTGACAATTGATATTGCAAGTAAAAGATATTTAGGCGAACATCCGCGATTCCAAACCCCCGTTGAATTGTTTTTTCCAATCTTTTGTGCTTAAAAATAATGTTTACGTGCGTCTCTTTCCTTTGAACTAACACCCCTTACCTTTTTGAGCCTTCCTTGATTCACCCCTTTTAACCCCTTGATAGAGAAATTGAGAAGGTAAATTAAGTAGTCTAAAAATTTAAATCATGTTTTCTGGGCTTACCAATCAAGTTAGCTCTTGGATGGGCAGTGTTAAGGGGGAAACTGAAGAGAAGGTGCCTACCCCCACTGAAGATAGCAATGCTCTTCTAGGGCAAGAAATAAAGGAAGGAAGGTATGAATTTTGACCTATTTATGTATTGTCAAGTTATGGCGGTGTTTTAACAAAAGTGGGAAATTCTGTTTACTTTTTATTTGATAAGAAAGCTATGATTAAGATCATGAATATGCAAAAGTATATTGTTAATGTTGCTAGCAACTACCGTGTATTATGTTTCATCTTCAAATTCAAATTTTAAGACTTATTTAAATGTTTGATATGAATATCTTTATCCTATTTTATTAAATATATTATTATTATTATTATTAATAAAACTTAACAAAATAATAAAAAACTAATGAAATTATAGAGAAGATTAGTAATCTATTCTTATGCTGTCTTCAAGAAAATCCTGAAAAGATGCAAAACACATGATTTATTTCTTAACTGCATCTTTATTTATCACAAATAATATTAATTATGCCGCCTTAGCCTTTTTCTAGTTTGTAATTATTATTGGCAAAAATAATGTAAAAACTCAAACTACAATAAAAAAATACACCAAGTGTAAAACAAAAACAATCAGGGCCGGATTTAGAGGTGTGGAGGCCCTGGGGCAATGAGCCTGTGGGGCCCCCTGGAAGTAAAAGTGAATGGAATTTTGTACCCAAAAAATTTGAAGAGCACAAAAAGAAATGATTATGTTACGTTTATTCACTTTTTTAAAGGTGGAGATCCACCCAAAAATATGTTGTGGGGGCCCTAATTTGTGAGGGACCTGGGGCAATTGCCCCGCCTGCCCCTCTTTAAATTCGGTCCTAAAAACAATAATAATTAAAAAACAAAGATATTTTTTTCATAAATTAATTGCTTTGGACAAACGTAATTTCATTAAATAGGTTTTCTATTGTAAACAATTTTTTTCATTTATAACAATTAAGTATTGCAGTTAAAGGTTCCATCAAAAAATTATTTTTTTAATGTATAGTTTTAATTTTCAAAAAGCGTATTATTTTATCAATAACATCTTCAAATGCGGCAATTAAAAGTTAAAAAAAAACACTGCAACGATTTTTATGTTCTGGTATTTGTTATTAGAGAAGATCACATTTTTGTCACAATATTTTAAAAAGCTAAAATCCTAACAGTTACAAGTTTCAATTGTAAAAAAAAATAAAGTAAGAAGATTTTTAAAGCCCACAATATTTTATTCTCGTCGCGTGGCACTGTATGATGTTTGAGAGAATTTTGGGCGAAATTAGATATCTCAAAAAGGATGAATTGTAGATATTCGATTTTTGGACCTTCAAACAAAAACAGTGCGCTGTAGTTATTTCTCATTACAATCTGAAATTTTTAAGAACAAAATTTTATAATGCTCTACAAGCATCAAGACACCTAGAAAATATTATCAAATCGAATGCTGGCTTCAAAACCTTTTGAACAATATTTATAGATTTCTTTTCAACAATTTTAGACCCAAACTGAGGCGTCAATGCTAGCCTGGTTATCATTATAATTTCTTCGGTATTCAATCAGTAATAACCCTATATTCTCAAATTTCTCTTAAATGCTACTTTTTTAGTTATTATTCTCTATTTTTCAATATTATTCATATTTAATAACAAAAAAATAAAATTTGCCTAAATAATGTTTTTAATAATTATATCTTTAGTTAATTCATTTTAATGCAAGATAGATGAGAAAATGTTAGATTTTAATAAGAAATAACCACAGTGCACTTATAATTTTTTTTTGGAGACTGTTTTTCTTCGATAGATAACTACAATAACTACATTTTCGTACAAAAGTCGAATATCTACGGGTCATCCTTCTTGAGATATCTAATTTTGTCAAAAATTTTCTCAAACATCCTATAGTGCGTCGCCTCCTGATTTAAACAAAGTTCAAATAGGAATACAAGTGTTCTCTTAATAGTCCACAAAATTGTTCAACAGTCAAATGAACAATGATGAAAAAACATTGCACTGAAGAATAAAAACTGCAACAATATACCATGTGTGCAATTAAAATGGAGACATTTTCCAGTAGTTGCCCAATCTGATACTACGTTTTAAAAATCTTAATAGCCACTTTGCAGGGCAATCATGACACTGCAATAAAATTTGTGCAACAAATATTGCATATATTTGATTCTTACCATGGCCAATAGTATTTAAAATAGGTTTGTTGCAGCAGCCTGTCAGAAATGTTTGCAACCGTTTGGATTCTGCGCAGTCAAATTTGTCGTTCCAGCAGTGCCATGTTTGTAACATTATACAATTGTTTGTTGTTCCAGCAGTAGTTTTAAGATGTTGAAAACATGTTGGAAACTGTTTAAAAAGTTTGCAAACTTTCTTTAAACATTACTGACAAATTGTTAACATAACCTTTCTTGTATTGACTTATAAGCAGTATGCACGCCTTGTTTATTTTTCGTTCCAGCAGAAAACTGTGGCCAACATTTCTGACGAATGTTTGTAACAATTTCTGCGTTTTACGATTGTTGCTAACATGTTTCCAACATTCTGCTGGAACAAACCTAATATTGTATTACTGACCAACTTTTATGTTATATGGCATATTTAGGGTGTCTACCTATTAGTGTTTTATACGCGTTCGATCGTCTCACGCATTTCCTATGAACATTTTTTTGGGATTTAAGAGGTTCACATAAAAAGTAATGTTGTTAAAAATATGTGTGCAAAATTTCAGAAAGATCGGTTAATACCTTTTTGAGTTATCGTGCACGCCAATTTCAAAATAAAGTTTTAAGTAAAACGTGTTTAAAGTTTAAATACGTACATTAACTTATCGACTCTGTAATATAAGAAATACTAAAAATTATGTTCTGAAATTTTAGGGCCGTGTTCTTAAAGGACTATACTAACATATTATGAAAAAAATTTTTTGACATTTTACAGGTATCTTCCCCCATAAGACAAAAAAATTAAAGAAACCTGCAACTATAAAATTCGTTTTACACATGTGAGAATTCTGATGAAAGTTACATAGAACATAAACCTACTAAAGACAGCCTTCCCGCTTTGCTGTGCCCACAGCTTGAGAAAGAAAGGTTCTAGCAGCATTGTTTTTCTCTTGCTCCACCTGCTGATTGGTCGGAGGAGAGGGGCAAGTGCTTGCGAAAAATTTCAGTTAGAATTTTTAACGGTTAAAACCCAAAATATTTGTTGAGTAAATTGGCGGCGTGACCTGCGTGGGGGAGAGGTAGCGTACTAACCCCTCACCCAAGAGACCTGGGTTCAATCCCGGCGTCATAGATCGGGTCTCCCCGTTGAAGGCAATAGCAAACCACTGTGTAGTACACTGCTTAAAAATCCTTATTATATTGGGCTTTGAAAGGCACGTTAAGCCGGTGGTCAACACAGCTATGTGCCAGAAGGTTCCTAGGCACTGAATAGATTACGACACTTATATACACTACATATTTTTTTGGCCCACTTATGGCAATAATTCTTGTGTGCGTTACACCGTTCTAAAATAAATACAACTATCATTTCACATTTTATAGACCATTTTATCCCTCGTTTTATCCCTTTAGTGGACATCAATTACGACAAAATTTAATGGCGATAAAATATGAAACTAACAATGTAGCAGTTGCAAGTGTATCCATCTAACAATCATATTTTCTTAATGTAAAATTTTATTAACGTTTCCAAAATTTAAATAAGATACTAAAGGAAAGAAAGGATAATTGAATTTCCAGAATAATTTCGTCTCTTTTACAACGTAAAGGGAGAGAAAAATTGGTAAAGGAAAACGCTTACACTCCTAAAATATTGATAAGGGAAATGAACGTTAGGGAGTTACAAATTTTAAGCTAGTTAGCTAAAAGCATTGGTTCTTTGTTTTGTTACGTTTTTAGTCAAAAATCTAGAAACTTTGATCAACCTGCAGGGTAAAGAGCTACAATTTGTATATTATGATTCATTTAATAATAGTTGAGGTAGTTGTCGTGGTACAATATTGTCAAAAAAATAGATTATGCGCGCCTTAAAAGTACATAAGCTTATAGCTAAGTGATCTATATTTTTATTCAAATATGTACCCGTTAAGACGTTACTCATTACGAATACTATCACATACTTTTATAAGTATTAACCCGATAACGTCGCTTATGCACCACCAATAGATTTATTGGAGAATGAATCGTTGTACAGTGGTTTTTATTTACATTTTAATTCATTAAATTAAAAAAATATCTATATTTGCTTACAGCGTTGCCAAGCTGTTTCTGTCCGAGTCGCTAGTAGTACTTTCTTATAAATTGTTGAACTTTAAACAGTTTTTTATTAATAATTAGATGTCAAAAATGTTTCCATTGTTTTTAATTTAAATCAAATTCATTAAAAAACTCTTAGTTTTTTTGAAAACATATGACAGTTTTTAAGAAACGAATACAGAACTACAAAGAGCGTATACCATTCATGTTAAATATCCAATATTCAGTTGAATTTATCTCAGATTCTAAGTGGTCAATCAACCTCAAATTTTAAGGGTAATTGTATTATAATCTCTCTCTTTATTACGTACATAAAAATATAGAATTTTCTGAAGGAACACCTATACCACAAACTACCTTAAAAAACTTGACGAATATTTTCGAAAATATAGGACAGACTTGTACATTATTTTGTATTACGAAAAAACTATTAAATCTAAAATTTCACAATTATTTAAGCTTTATGCCGACTGTTTTTTTTTGTATTATGGTAAAAATTCAACTTCTAAAAAGAAAAATCTTTCGGAACTATGAATTTTTAATTTTTATTATTTTTGTTAATTGTCGAATTTGATCGTATATTTAGCTCTATTAAAAAAAATGTTGGAAACACTTTGCAGGATTGATTAGAGTATTTAATTACCTTTTAAAACATTTCCTACGAATTTTCTCTGTGGCATTTAGTAATGAACTGTAAAATCACATTTTAAAAAATACATACAATTGACGGTATACAAGAAAAGGCTAATCTTTTAATCACGCCCTGTATATGTTCTTTGCCCCCTCAGACTGGCACTTTTTAGAGAGGTTTAATATTAAAATCGGCCACAGATTTGTGTAAAACTCTGCATAGGATCCTGAAAAAAATTTAAACCAATTTTTAGTTTTGTTGTGTATTCCGTTTTTGCTACATACCAATTAATTAATTTTTGTTTTACTTACATATTTCTAAGTATTGTAAAAAACACACAAATAAACTTCTTAAAGTGAATTGTCGCATGAACTGTGCATTTTTTAAAATAAATAAGTGAAAATTTACAATTAAATTTGAGAGGCTGGATATAAAATTTGCGCAAGCGTAGAACGATCTCTAATGGCCTAACCCTATATTTATTTTTGTGACAGCCCACGAAGGCTTATGCCTAAGTATCTTAGACGCCAGATTAGTAGATGTTTAACCCATCTTTTTCCTATTCCTTTAACGTTGTCCAAGCGCTGAAAAATGCAGTTTTGGCATTTCACATCACATTTGAGACAACGCGACAGTGCCGCCAAGAACGTTATTTTTAAATAACTACCAAAAAATGTCTTCCCGGCTGGGGATCGGATCCGGGCCTTTTGAGTTGGAGATCAACGATTGTTCACTGCGCTACCAGGCAAATAACCATCAAGCCACCGAAATAAACACGTTGATTTGAAATTTAATGTACAGCCGCTTTTCTTAAAGCTTAAATTAGTTGACTTTGGAAAGGGCCAGACTGAAGATCGCGTGAGCGACGAGCGAGCGATTTTTTCCAAACCTAATGCGTAAATGCAAGTAGCCACACCGACACTTAGCAGATGGGCAAAAATTAACATGCGGCCTTCGCACTGCGAATAATCGGTCGCTCTCTTGTCGCTCGCGCGCACTTTAGGGAACGGCCAACCTGAAGAGCGACAAGTTCACAATTTGCGGGGGAGCGATTTGTTGCAGTGCGAAGACTGCATGTTAACTTGTTAAGCTATTTTTCTTAACCTAATGCGTAAATGCAAGTGGCCACACCGCCACCCACCGGGCAGGCGAAAATTTAAAATGCAACCTTCGCAATGCCAAAATCGCTCCCCCGAAAATCGCACGTTTGTCGCTCTTCAGATTGGCCGTTCATGCAGTCTGGCCGTTCCCTTACTTAATTTTTAAATATAACTTCTACTCATGTCCTGCACAAAACCTTGTTTTAAATGTTTTAGTTAATCTCTCTTTAGTTAAGCTTATAATTTTAGAAGAACATTTACAACAATATTTTTCACAAAAAATTAGCAGCCCTACCAAGAATCCAGGAGGCAGCCGTCTAGAAATGTTCTCAAATGTAAAAACCAAATTGAAGGCATTGGTGGCTGGTTGGGTTCCAGTATACCCAAGCTGCGTAAAGGGGAGCAAGCTGACGGGGGCAACCCTGACGCCTATGGACACGAGAACCCTGCTGCTGAAACTGGCTCCCTGTCGCCACTGACTTAATTAAGGAAGCCAAAGAAGACGATGACAATTCCAGGTAACTTTTAGGGCTATGTTTGTTAAAAACACCTGTACCCAAGAAATTTAATAACAGTAATCTTAAAGTAAAAGTTAATTTATAGATTAAACCAGTAAAATTCACTATCATTCATTCATTTCAATTCTTATCTTTGACGTCACCGTTATTCAAGCAGGTTCTTGTGGGAATATACCATAACACAAATAAGGATGTACTATAACACAAATAAGGATGTACCATTACTATAGTTTTAGAGCTTAAAGCCGGCTGTCCATGAGAGCGGAGATGATAATTTAGCTTTGTGATTGGCGGGAAAAGCATTTTAAATTTGCACTAACCAATCAAAACGCTGAATTATCATCCGCCAGCGGAAAATCGCTCTCATGGACAGCCGGCTTAAAGTCACGATCATTAAATAGATAGAGATAGATTAGATTAAACTCTTATGCTACATTTACAACCAATTTTGAAATTTCAGATTGACATTTAAACAATTGGTTAAACTTCACTTATAAAATTTGGATTTGACAAGTGAAGTGTAACCAATTGTTTAAATGTCAATTTGAAATTTCCAATTAGTTGTAAATGTACATAAATGACCATGGTTTAAAGTGCCTCTTGATAAGCGTAACTGTCAAATTTCTTAAATTTAATTGTAATATTTAACATTTTAATTAGCCATCAAATTGTAAAAATATGACAGTCATTTGACATTATCCAAATTTAAATGGGAAATGAAATTTAAGAAATTTGACCGTCCTATTTTGTGTTATGGTATGTCGTATGTCCTCATGATACAAAGATTACAAGATGGTAGGATCAACAGCGATTCCAAATTGGTTCACTTTGCGCAGGACGTAGCAATGTGACTTTTTTGGCGCAATATTTAAATTTAGGTCCTAAGAAAGCCTGAAATGTTTGTTAATTTTTAGTCATTTTTTTAAATATGGGGACGAGTATAGAGAAATATCTCTCTAGAATAATATTTCTGGTAATCTAAGAATATAATATTTGATGTTAAAAAGCTTAAGATTTTAATTTGTGCTAAACGGAAATTACGCAATTACCCTCTTTTTTAAAGCACCTAGAAACAAATTATCTTATACCTAATTGGTTTAAAGTCACAAAACTGCCAAAAAGCAAAGTAAAACGGCAAACAAACATCTAAAAACACGAAAACAAGTAGTATTGGTTTCAACTTGATTTACAAATTTGGTGTGCCGACCAGAGACGGTGGTCACGTGATAAACGTCATGCGCAAGATCCTACCTTTTTGTATTTGTTGTATCTTGAGGCGATTTCGGCCCGTTTTGGTACTCCGACTTTTTGGTAGGTAACGAATTGGTATGTTTTTACGTCACAACCGTTACGTCAGTGTATGGTAGCATCCGAATTCGTTTGGTATTTTTTGGTAGGTAAATAAAGAAGAACCTACCTAACGTTTATTGGTTTTTATAAAATTGTTTATTTAACAGCAATATTTAAATTAAAATATTTGCAACTATTAATAATATGTTTTTATTATTAAAAATAAAATTTAGAGTAAGACCAGCAGCTTTAGAAAAGGATGAGGAGCATACCAAACTAGATCTACCGACCCACAAGCTACGGTATAGCATTTGACAAACCAAACAGGGTACCAAAGTTGGCGTGATGTCACTATTTTGACACCCGAAATTGGTTGGTAGGCATAACCAACCAAACTGGGGTACCAAAACGGGCCGAAATCGTCTCATATGATATAACAATTGACAAACCAAAGAGGGTACCCAAGGGTTTTCGTGACGTCACTATTTTGACATCCGAAATTGGTTAGTAGGCATTTAACCAACCAAACTGGGGTACCAAAGCCTCGAACGCTAAAGACGATTTCGGCCCGTTTTGGTACACCAGTTTGGTTGGTTAAATGCCTACCAGCTTCAGTATTAAACAATATTTTTGCGGTACCCTGTTTGGTTTTGTCAAATGCTACTACCGTGGCTTGTGGGTCGGTAGATCGGTTTGGTATGTCTCATCTTTAAGCTGTTGGTACTCTAAATTTTATTTCTTTTAATAATAAAACATAATATTAATAGTTGCAAATATTTTTAATTTTAAATATTGCTGTTAAATAAAAACTCAATTTTTATAAAAACCGGCAACCGTTAGGTAGGTTCTTCTTCATTACCTACCAAAAATGTACCAAACGAATTCGAGGATGCTACCATACACTGACGTAACGGTTGTGACGTAAAACATACCAATTGTTACCTACCAAAGTCGGAGTACCAAAACGGGTAGAAATCGCCTTTGGTATGTCCTAACATAGTTTTGATATATCCTCAATAATTTATGATACGTCTTCATCAATATAGGGTACGACCTCATTTATAAAGCATTGTTACGTTTGGAGTTTTTACCTAAAAAAACTGGTTTAATCATATCACTTAACGAATAAACTAAGTCACATTTTTAATAAAGCAATTAAAAATTACAAAGACATTTTCTTGGGTTTTGGTGAATTTCCTTGTAAGAAGTGTACAAAAAACCTAATGTAGGAATTTTAGTGCTACTGGGGGAGCAGACTCGGGACCACAATCACTTGCGGAATCTCCAACCGATGAAAATAAAGAAGGTCAATTTGGAAATGGTATGTTAAGTGTTATCATTGATGTTGTATGTATCTTTATATGTATTCTTCTCTGCTGCTATCAATATAGGTAAAAAGACAATTAGTGGTTGTTTTAAATATTTTTTTTCTTAGGAACTTGAAATATGAATGTTTTAGCAATAATATTTTTTAATAATCTGTTAAACTATCCTTTACTGTCAATGTGGCTGTTTGTTCTTTAAAATGGATATTTCATTTGCCACAAAAAGAAATGAAGTCAGCTGCCCTGTTTCAATTTGCTTTATTTATATTTTTTTGACTCAAAGATCAGATAGACAAAATTGTATTAAAAATTTAAAATTCTAGACAAAATTAAAGTTGCAGACTTTTTAACACAAAGTAGACGACTGATTTTAATTTATTTATTGTTGGTTTCTACTCTGCATTTTCTCTCTCTGCTTATATCATCAGTACTATTTAAATGTTGAGATTAATAACCCATATATACAAGGTTCTTTTGTCAAAATTATATCTTGTATTACAGTACAAAGTAAGGCCTTAGCTGGAGCTAAATCCTTTGGCAGCTTCTTGTACTCAGCTGTCAACAAAGCTGGAAAAACTGTTACTGAAGCTGGATCAAAAATTCACGTCATTAATGTAAGTAAAAAGGTATTAAAAAATGTCAAGGTTTTTTGTTTTTTTAGATGTAATAAATTTATAAAAATAAATTATATTTTCATAATGTTTAAATACTGATTGTCTCTTTTTCTACATAGAATATTCTAGGTGAGTTTAACAAAGAGCAAGAAGCATTTGTAAAAAGGTAAGGCTAATTCCACTTCAACTGCTTTACCACCATGGGCAGGGTGTGCAAATGAAGAAAGCCTTAAGGAGGAATGTCTTAGTCTGTCCACTGACAGAAGGTAATAATTAATTTTTTGCCCGGTCATCTCATATTAGCCGAGTAATTCTGTTAACATAATAACCAAAAAAACCTTTTTAACAGGAATTTTGTAAGAGCTCCCCCAGCTGGTGTCGATTTCCAATTTGATTATGAAGTGTCTTTCCCAGTTGCCATGGCTATAATGGAACAGGATCCTAACTTGGAAAAAATGCGCTATGAACTTGTGCCTAAAATGTAAGATTTTTTTATTTAAAATACAATATGATTATAGGACGACAGGTCACTACTAACCGGAACTATGATGATCAAGGCCGAAAATACCCGACACATTACCGTTTCTTGTACCTTTGGCAATACATTTAACCAACATACTTTCATTTAAAAATTTAAATTGGCTTTAGAAAGAATACCTTTAAAGCTGACTATAAACCGGCTAAGTGGTGCCTCGCGCATCGTCTCGCAACGGTCTAAACTAACAAGATTGATGCGCACAAACACATGCGCAAGGAAATTTCGCGCAATGTTATCCCGCCTTAAACTTTAAGATGTTTTTATTAAATATTTGCTTGCTACTGCACAATAAAAATATATATTTCATTTTTAGTATTTCTGAGGAAGAGTTTTGGAAAAACTATTTCTACCGCGTCAGCCTAATTTGTCAAGCCAACGAGCTGTCATTTATGTCTAGGGAAGGTGACAGCCATGCTAACACTGATACTTCCTCAGTGCAACCTATAGGTATGTAGTTGTTTCACATTAATTTAATTTATCAACTTTTTACGCCATGTAACTCTCTTTTATATAGCAAAGAAATCCCTGGTTGGAAAAGTTGATTATTTAGCTAGCACAAATGCTTAAAATTTTTATCTTGATAAGATAAACATTTGTGTTGTGATTTTGTGAGACATTTTCTTTATGTTGCTTAATCCATACCCTCATAGTAGTTGTAGGTTTCTTCTTTTATTTATTTCTTTTTTTTTTCTTTAATAAGTAGATAGAACAGAAAAAAGAGCATGAATTTATATCTGATACCCTAATAGCAAATAAGGAAGACCTTGATGAAGTCCAAGAGGGTATGAAAAAGCTTGCATTGGGTACTAAACCGTTAAACGGTAAGTTGTTTTTGCTTTTTTATTTGTGAGTTGAACAAAACAATTAAGATAACCATGAAAGTCGCACTTTGTTAAATGGACAGAACCCACGCAAGTTCAGTTTTTGCCGGTTTGTTTGTATGAAAATCAGATTCAAACAATGGCGGCATATAGAGACCAAATATAATAGACTGTGATCATAGAGATGAAAGGTATGATTCTGAGCATCGCGGCAAATTACTAACCGCCGACGCAAGTGCCAGAGCCATTTATACTTCGCTTTCGCCTTGGGAGTAACGAGTAGCGTTGCTGGTAATATGAATGGCTCTGGCCAGTGTCGGACCGGGCCACCAGGCAAATGCCCAATGGGCCAACTCCTTGGGGCCACTGGGGGGCCACTAAAGGGAGTAAAGTGAGAAATAAATCCAAAATAATAAGAAGAATGAGATAAAAAAAAGATCTGCAAATTACCATCTACAGTATGCAATAAAACAAATTATCAACAGTATGCAATAAGCCTGAAATTATTAATGTTCTCTAAATTATTTGGTAATTGTTAACTTATCAAACACCACGCCGATTTTGATCATTTTTGGCATATGAAGAGTTTTTGGGGCGCTGATTACGAATCTAAAAGACTTTTTAGTCGGTAACGTTTTCTTTTAAAGACATTAATCATCGATCTTAAATAGATAACTAACCTTAATTCACCATATTTCCCCCTCTTTTTATACGCAATTTTTGAGCTTTCTACTTAATTGGCACTCAATATTTAATTTCCACCTCTTAAAAAAAAATAATCAATTTATGACCTTTTTTTCTAAAAAATCACAAAGCTTTACTTTCAATCATTTTAATCGCAATAGCCATGGCGCCGCTATGGCTACTGAGATTGAAATTAAAGCTTTGCGATTTTATGGAAAAAAAACAGTAAAATAAATAGATTTTTTTTCCGTGAAGATTAAATATTTAGTGCCAATTTACTTTAAATAAAGAATTGTTTGCACGGCAAATTTTCTTTTCAAGTTTGATAATGAAAATCTCGAAAACAAAAGGTTGCCGACTAAAAATTCTTTCAGATTCGATCAACGCACCCTAAAAACCCCGTATGTCCAAAATCATCGAAATCGGCATGGTGTCTGATAAGTAAACAATTACTGATTATTTATTGCAATGAAATGTTTGTTTCTTATGGCAGTCATAGTTTAATACTACCATAGGTTTTGCCTAGCGCTATAAAACATCTATGTAAGAGAGCTTTGGGGCCAAATACATTAAAAAAATATATATATATATATATATATATATATATATATATATATATATATATATATATATATATATATATATATATATATATATATATATATGGGGTTTACAGATATTAACTGGGAGCGAATTGTAGGAAAACTACTTAGATATTCGAAATATATTTAATTTTAATAGTTTTGAGCACATTTATTTTGTGTAAAAGCATTAATACAGTTATAAATATGCAAATGTCGAGTTTGTAAATTTTAAAAATAAATTCTTTTTGTAATGTGAACGTGATATATATGAGATTGGTGGGTATGTATAATCTTTTTGCTGATTTAATTTTTACAACATTTTTAATACACAAAAAAATATCACAAATGTGTAGAATCTATGGATTGTTACTTTTTGGTATCACACAAGTATTATTTACATTTATTGTATAAAAATGTATTAATATTTTCTACTACACTAAACTGTGAGCGATCAATCTCAAAACTAAAATTTTGAAGTCGAGTCTAAGGTTAGCAATCCAACAAAATTAGTTAGGTTCCCAAAATATGTATTATGTAGAATAGAATTTATTAAACAAAAATAAAATATTAGAGATAATTTAGCCTCTACTTCCAGTAAATAAGTTCAGAAGTTTTATTTTTTTATCCCCTACTGCATACATAGAGTCAGCACAAAGAAAGAGTCTTCATACACCATTTCAAGTCAATTTTACTTTGTATGTATTTTTTGTAATATAATTAGCCAGATTACCAAATTTATAAAAAAAATATGATAAAGTTAATATTTAAGCTTTATCATGTTTTTATATATTCGGTTACTTCGCCTTATTGTAATTAAAAAAAAATACATACAAAGTGCTTGAAATGGTGTACAGGACTTTTGTGCTGACTATATATTTGATTTTAAAAAATTTAAATCTATCAAATATTTTTCTACTTGAGGGCCATTTTGAACTTTTGCCCGGTGGGCCAAATAATCCCCAGTCCGACACTGGCTCTGGCCTTTGCGTCGGCGGTTTACTGCCTGCCGCGATAATCGGAATCGTACCTTAAGGCAGAAACCGAACTTGTATAGTCAGAAAACAAACTTTTTATGTCACGATTGTCATATATTGATGTTAATTTGTTTATATGACTGTCTCTATTTAAAAGCACCTGCACAAAAGTGAGTTTTCACCTCATTTGCTTCTTTTCACACTATAGAAAATATTAGAGATCAATTTCGTTTACATTCAGTGTGTTAGATTCCTGTTTACTTTTTCTCAGCCTAAAAGAAGATCACCGTTACATTTGCTTCCCCTTCTAGTCCTTTAAATAAGACTTTTTACTTCTAACCCCCCTACTCCTCCACCAATAGATTTTCTTTTTATCTGTTTGTCTTTTCTTTCTCCTCATCCCATTTTTTTATTTTTATTTCTTTCCCTTTACGATTTATTTTACTTTGCACTATTTTGTGCTTTCTGCTGATTTCAGTCTTATTATTTTAAAATTTATAAACTAATGTTAATATAATATAAATTGTACGAATATTATAAAAATTAGGTAAATAAGATTAAGAATCGTTTAAAAATTCTGTTTTTAATAGATATCATTGCTTGAATATAAGATTAATATTTTCAAGCGAGTTTTTATGAGGTTTGAAAAACAAATACTTGTGCCAATTTGCCAAAGCCGTAGTAGTAGTTTTTTTGTAAGGACTGATCTGGGTATAAAAGGATATAGTTAGGGAATATGTAACCAATTCAGCCAATAAACAGTTAGGTTAAAAAAAATATTTTGAAAACACTGAATGTGCACGTCGTGCAGAATGGATGCATTCAATTGTGTTTCTGTGTGTTGAACACAAGAAGGAAGAGATAAGATAAAAACGCTGGCATTGAGAGCTTTCCTAACATGTTGACGCATTAGTCTCGCTTTGTCGTTAATTTAGTATCGTCTCTTTCTTCCACGCATTGACAAAGATGAACCATATTTCCGAAACTATTAAAAAATTAAATATAACACATAAGGACTTTTTTAATGGTCTTTGATAGATCTTTCGAATAGTAATATAATATACAGGGTGTTCCATTTGAAAAAAGTATATTTTTGCAATAAATCGAAAACCCGATGTTCAATTGTTTTTTTTTGTTGGCAGCACGTTAATCAGCGGAAAAATGCTACTACTTTGCTAATTTAACCGACTTCGTATCTCCAATAATAAAGAAGTTAGCAATAGTGCAGACTTAAAAATGATCACCCTGTATATATATAAATATTTATGAAAGTTTGCTTTTAGAAATTTAAACAGTTTTCTATGATTTTGGCAAAAATCAATGATTTTCATAAAGGATGTAATTTTAATGATAAAGGTGGGAATAAAATTCTTAAGTGGATTTATAAAGTGTGTATTAGTCTTAGTTTAATTAAGGAATGAAAAAAAGGACTTGTTTTCAAGAACTAACCATTTATTATTCCCTAAAACTGTTATTAATTACCCTGTCGGGCGCCGTACCGTAGTACTGTAAGGTAAGTATACAATTTAATATGCCTGGTCGAAAATGTACATTTCCTTATCTGACCCTTTTTCTTGGGCAGGTTGACAAAGTGGTTCTGGTCGAAAATACGCCCGCCGCAAGGAACATAGTTTAAGGCTCTTTCTACCAGTGCTCTTTCTATGTATTAAATTGTTTATCCTGAGTCCAAAGATGCGGGTTGCTTAGCGTGTCCTTTATTGAATAGCGATTTGGGCCTTTATACAGGGTGTTCATTAATAAAATGTTAATAATTTACGGCGTAATTAACACAAGTATTTTGTTTTTCTTCCTAACAAAAACTTTTTTGTAATGGAGACAATACAAGCATTCTGTCAAAACGAGCGACATACATGCATGTTTTTTCAACTTGCAGTGTTATTTTCTTACTTTGTTTGGTGTGGACCTTTCAAATGCTTTTTAAATGTTTCTTTTGATGTCAAAACTATACCTACTGAGAAAAAAGATATTTAACTAAGCCCTGTTAATGATGTAAAAAGTTACTCATAAATTTAAGAGCAATTGTAATCGTTTTCTATACAGAGTGTTACAGAATGTTGTTAACACAATTTAATGGCAGATTCTACATCTAAAAATATAGAAAATAGTTTATATAAACGCGGGTCTCAGAAACGCTTAGTTTTCGTTTTACGGAGCGTTTAAAGTATTCCGTCTGAGAATCAACCGAATATTTCAAGGGTTTTCACTAATACAAATTAAACTGATTTGAGACCAAACAGTTTAAACACCCCGTATCATTAAAACGGGAACCCATGTTTGTATGAACTTTTTCCTCGCATTTTTGGATGTAAAATCCGCCCTTAAATTATCTTAGCAACATTATGTAACACCCTGTATATACTTCTATATATAACATGCACCTAATTACATAAAGCTAAAATAGTAATATTAGAGTCAGGGGCGACACGTGAATATAATTAATAAAATTATGAGTAAACTTCAAGTATTTCCCAGGCGCTCAGCACAATGAAACAGGAAGCTTTCACTCTGAGCATCTGGTAAACACTGCAAGGAAAACAAAAATTTCAGAAACTTTTTTTAAATTTCAAATTTTTGGCCCTCTGTTTTGTTGCGGTGTTTTTGCCTTTTTCCTTTGGTTTTGTTTTGTTTTCTTTTATCCTTTCCCTTTCTGTCAAACAGAAGAAGATTGGGAAAAAGAACTAGAAGCAGAGCTGCAAGATTACGAAATGGTGAGCGATAACAAGGACCCCAATCTGGACAAAGATATTGAAGATCTACTTAATGAAAATGCGGATTTAAAATAGACCAAATCCGAGTTCTACATAATGATTTTTGACTGACTGATAATATGTATTTTTATGTTTTTTGTTTTTTTTTCTAGTCATTTAAGTTATTTTTTTATTTTTATTTTTCTGTTAGTAATTCCATATGTCCTATTCTTAAAAATATTTTAATAAACTTGTTAGTAATTGCTCTCTCTCCCGGTTAAAGTGAAACAAATTCAAATATAGCAAAATTATACCATTTAAATTTGGGACATTTTTCTTTGATGATGACCCAGGACATAGACAAAAACAAAAGAAGATACTTCTCATTGGTCTATTGCGTATGTAACCATGCCAATACTATACATTGTTTGTGAAATTGTTCTTAATTACGTGATTTGCAAATAAAAATGACCAGAATACCAAAAATGTCTGATGAAAACCATAACACGTATTTTTATTTTATATTTTTTCTGAATTAATTGTCAGCGATGGATGAATCCTGAAAACACTTTCTTATAGCTATAATAGAAAAACGTATTATTATACAGAATCAGCTAAATAACATCACACATAGGCATTGTCAGAAAAAGCGACAATCTAACGTGAATACCTGCATGTAAATATTTCTATATTGGATTAGTCACGTATGTACATGCCTTTTTTGTTGCTTTACCGGCCGATATCCCAATACCTATTTGTTTAACCAGTATAAGAAAAATATATAATTATGTACTGTTTGTACTTTTTGTAAAGATATATAAGAGACGATCCTTCTTTTTTCTCAAGCGCTTCTAAAAAAAAGTTTTAGTTTTTATTATACGATTAATAATAAAGGTAGAAAGAGTAAAAACATGATAAGAATAATTACACGGTATTTTCCGAATTTTCAAAGAATTTTTTAACACCAACAAAAAGAATCTAGATTTTCCACAGTTCACCCTGTCGCTGCATCTCTTACAGTTTCCAGAATGAAACAGCGGTAATGAGCTTCCAGTTTTTCTCTTGGGACAGAGGTGGAGACTGGCCCAAGAAACGTTGTGTAAAAACATGTAAGAGATTAAAGAAGTCGAGAATTATTTTTGGTAACACTAGACTTTGGATTTGTTTCACACTTTTGTCTGAATTTGTTTCACACTGTCTAGATACAGTTATAAAATTTAGACACCTTATGATTTTATAGCTTTATTTTTAAGATACATTCCAGTTTTATGCTGGTCTAATGCGCTTCCTAAATGTTTACGTTTTGTTTTAACAAGGATATTTTTGGAAAAACCAGCGAGACAAAATCTCTTAAATGATGAAATTTTGTAAAGTTTATCATGTTAATTCATTAGTTTCCTCTTCTTGAAAGACGAACTTTAATAAAAAATAGTTTTGTAGTTTTCCTGGGACCTTGCTCGCTGGTTTCTATCTACAGAAGATATTATTGGCTATTTATAAAGCTTAACGTTTTGTTATCGCTGCCGTTTCCGCCGCCGCCGTCGCTGCAGTTCGTAAATTTTTGAAAGAAACCGTCCTATTGGTCGATCAGCAATTATCTGCGAACGATGCGAAGTTAAAACCTTAAGCCGCGTCCAGACTTCGCAACAACTCGCCGCGCCGCTCCACGCCGCGTACCCCGCCACATAGCGCGGACGTGGACGAAATTCACGTCGTTTCAAGGGCTTGTCAAATTATTTGCCGGTGATTCAGGGCTTGTAGTTTTTTTGGCGTCAAAGGAGTTTGGCAAATTTTTGCAAGTCTGGACGCGGCTTTAAGTCAAACAACAGGCCAAATGCGACAACGGTATTTATAAATGGTTACAATAAACGCCATAGGTTTAACTAGCGAACGGAATCAAAACGTCGAGTTTATACGCCAAGATTTAGCGGTATTATCCTAAATAAACTTAAAAAAAATAAATAATGTAAACATTTAATCGCAAAAAGTGGTAGTTTAAGTCGGCTTCAAATAAACCGTTTTAAAGCTGAATCTCTCAACCCAACATTTTTAGTTTCGTGGATTAATATGTGGTTTAAAACCAAGGTTATGCCCAAGCTTTTGTATGCAGCTGCACAATAGATTCCAAACGAAGAGACACAAAATGTGACGTACAAAACTTGTCTTACATCTGTCTGAAATGGGCTCTTAAGTGCAATGAAGCCACATAAATAAACACGTAGGTTTGTAAATCAATTTTAAAGCAACTTTGTTTTGAAGCTAACTTGAAATACAATGTTAACATACCAAATTATTAATAAAGAATAATAATTAATTTAAGACAAAGTAATTAAAAAAACACAAAAGTATTGCCACCATTCCATATTTTAAAGAGTGTCTTCTGTATAAATTATTTATTTTAGCTAAAAAATAAAAAGCATTTAAAAAATGTGATATAACAATTGATATTGCGCTTTGGAGGTCTACACTAATAGGTTCTTAAAAAATAGAAGCAAAATTTGTTACCTCTAAAATAAGTTTTGCAAGTATTAGGCTAAGAAAAAAAGAGGTAATAATAATAAAGAGTTAAAATTTCTTAAGCTGGGCCACAAAAAATCGACTATTTGATTTTAATGTATCCATCAATATATTTTGGTAGCTTTATAGTAGTTTATAGGTTAAAAAGTAATACCCAGAAACGGTTTTTGAACATTTTAATTTTTCAAAAAATTATAAGTGTATAAAAATGTCCAGTACTATTTTTGTAAATTACAATATATTAGCGAATAATTACTGTATTTTGATAAAAATTAAGGAATAGTAGAAAAACGGAAAAAATATATAATTAGGCAAAGAAAATTATTTCCCTTAAATAATTAGTAGTTATAATAAACAAATGGAAATTTGGCTAACTTCTCGGTGTTGTAGAGAAACTTTGTTTAGATAAAATTATTCGTTATCATATTAACTAATTGATGACACACGAAAATGTTGGTGCTCTCTTATTAGAAAAAGGATATAAACGCTTTAATGCACCAAACAGCGGTTTTATTTAGCTGATTTAGCGATTGAATGTACTAAATAGCGAAGCCAAGCCGGACGCGTTACTCAGAGCGCTGTGTCTTAAACCGAGTTTCCGAACATACTTTTACCTTCTGCGATCTTTCAGGCTAAATAAAACCCGTATCTAGTGCATTAAAGCGTTTATATATTTTTTCTGGTAAGAGCACCAAAATTTTCTTGTGCCATCTTTAAGTTAATAGATTACCGAATATTTTTATGTAAAGAAAATACTTCTACAACATCAGGTTAACTAAATTTTTATTTGTTTATTATAAAACTAATTATTTATAAGGAATCATTTTTTATGTAATTTTTTTTTCTGTTTCTCTATTATTTCCTAGTACAAAAACCAATTTTTATTGAGATACAGTACATATTCGCTAATATATTGTGATTTACAAAAAAGTACTTTTTAAACGTGTTACTGTCAAACAAAAGACTACCACTTAATAGATACATTAAAATGGAATAGTCGATTTTTAGTGGTCCGCTTAAGAAATTTTGACTTAAAATAAATTATATGTGTTGTGAGTAATCTAACAAAATGTGTAAAAATATATTTACTTATATGTAAAGTCGGCGGTAATATTGGAAATTCTGTGTAATATTAAAAAATTTCAAAAAGCATGTTTCTATGTATTATTCTTGTTTTTAAAGCCCTAAATCTAATGTACTTAAGATGTTTTTCTTTAAATTTTAGGTTTTATCTTAATTGTATATTTTAATTGTTGAAATGTTGAGTTTCTTAAAGATTTATTTAACTATGTGTAAAATACTATAAATAGATGTAACTATTTGGTTTATATAATCCTTAAATGCTGTTAAATAGCAAAATTTGTAATTGATTATATCGTTAGAATTTAGATAAGGTAGCTTTTTAGTGTTGAAGCATGTTTCTTCCTTCTCTTCCTATAATTATTGTTATAAGACAAATACCATAAATTGTTAAAATAAATGTAGTTGTGTCCATCAAGACTACCTAGTGGTTTTAATTTTTCTAATTTCTCCCTCACTTTTAATTTTGAGGTTTATTAACTGGGGCACCAAAAGTCACGTCCTCTTTATTGCATCCAAAACAGCCGCCAGCGTTGAGCGGCAAATGTGAGAGCGCTGTCTTTGACCTTTATGCGAGAGTAAAAGAACTTGTTTATTTAAATGAGCCGCTCGACGCTCACGCTTAGTATCGTGTCTGAGGCCTCATCGTTTACATTAGAGCGGCAAAGCTTTGCAGAGAAAATCTTCAAATATTGAAGTCCAAACAACAACAAAAAACAACATGAGGGGTCTAGTTTCAAAGTGTACTATCTCCATATTGCCAGATTTTATAAAAATGAACAAGGAACTTATAAATTAAATAATGTAATGGTTTTTTTTGTGACTGAATACTCTGTTCTATGGTTCTCTGACATGGCCTAAACATGATTTATTTAAAATCAGTGCTGAAAAAGGCAATTATCGGGACATATATCTCATTTTTTGTATGATATCGATACTAATATAATAAAGAGGTAAAGTTTGTAACTTTGTTTGTTTGTTTGTAGCCTCTTATCTTCGGAAATACTGAAACCAATAATAAAAATTCTATCACAATCAGAAAGCTACACTATTCAGAAGTGTTATAGGCTATATTTTATTATGATTGAAGCTTAGAGAAAAATATAATTGACGCCCAACGAAGTGGGTACGGGTCGACTAGTAGGATATATGAAGATTTTGCACTTTGGAACTAATCCCCTTACTTTTTCTAAAGAGGACCATCCTCTTAAATCAGAATTAATCTCTTGAAAATCAACCAAGGAGTTAAAATAACCTTTTTTATCTCGGGACAATTGACCGCAAATACCAAGGTAGCGTAGGTATCTTAAGTGGGGTAAGGGGGAGTTTATTAACATGAGACCTACATGTTTGAAGATTGGAAGAAGGCGCAAGAACTTTCCCGGGTAGCAGGTTTCACATTCTAGACACTGTAGAAATGAAGGAAGGAACAAAGTGGATAGTTCCAAGCCTTTTAGTTGAACTTTATAGGGATGCATAATGTGACATTACGTGCATCTCTGTTGGGAGCTGACAGAGAAATAATTCTCGGGACAAAAGCCTTATAAATTACCCTTAGATAGTGACAGATACTCTACGGCACGACAACTGCCAAGAATATTTTAAAATATGTTGTGGAAGTTGTAACATATCTCTTAAGTGAGCCCTGTACTCTTAGAAATTGCTGGAAAACCAGAGACCTTACTTGGAGCCAGCTACATATGTTTATCAACAAAAGAATCATGTTATTATTTTTGTTTTGAGCTATAGAAATGAAAACTAATGTAGTAATTGGCTTTTAGACAATTTAAATACAAGCTATTATTAAACACACTAATAAACATAATCTGACTGCTTCATGCCAGGTTATTACTAAAAGCGCATTAGCTGCAAATATTTTGTGATCGGCAATGCGTCGAGGTAATCGTTGGACGTTTCGATTGCAAGTTACGATGTAAACACTGTCCTGAGTTATCATTTTAATGAATATTGTTTAAGTCTTATTTTATTTTTATTTTTTTTTTAATCTAGCTAATTAAAAAGCTTTGCCCAACCTTCTAAAGCAGACATTCCTAAAAACAAAAAGCTATTATATTATAAAAATTTAGATTTACCCAAGATTTGTTTTAACCATGTTTTAAAACATGTAGCTTATATTTATTTAGAATTTACATAAAGCCCTAAATAAACGGATAAAAATCAATACTTTGTCTAGACCACATGAGTCATTCAATTAAATAGAAACCCCAAATACATCTGAAATGGGGATACGCCACTGGGGCGCAGAAAAAAATCAATTTTTTGGTCTCCTGCGACCTCTAGAGGAGATAAACTTAATCTCTAATTGCGCGCTGTTGTCAGGTTGTAATAGTTTTCCCCATTTAAATTTAAAATTAAAGTTACCAACCGATAAAATGATTGGTAAAAAATGTTTTTATTATGTTACTACAAAATTGAACAAACTTTTAAACATTTTAAAAATAGCTACATCTTTTAAACTTATACGTATCTACACTAGGCTTGATGCAGTGAATTATAAGCTAAAAATATGACAACATTGCAATGAACTCAGGAGTTCAAACATTTTGAAACGACAAAAGGAAAGAAACCGTTGAATTGTTTGTAGAAATAAATAGCCAAGGCAAGTGGTTGCAGCTCGGTACAATCTCTTTCTGCATTTTTTACGACAAAAAAGTAAGTACATTTAAATTCTACAATATTCCATTGTATATTTATGGGCCTTGATAAGATATAGATTATTCAATACCGCGGTAATTTTTAAACAAAGTTTTAAACGTTGTTTTTCTTTTTTTCAGAATCAAAGATGACATCTACGAAGTTTTAACATCGGTCTTGTCGGTGAAAAAAAAGTCAAGCAGAGTCTTACAGGCCCCTGGTGGTGGACACAGCGACATTTTTGGATTAAGGGACAACGAAAATGAATTAATAACCCCAAGTAAAAAAAAGAAACCAGCCCCCAATCCACAATTGGTAGCTGTTTTAAGATGGTGGAAGAAGAAACAAAAGAAAACGATTCACAACTCAAGGACAAAGAAAATGGGGAGGAAAACCAAAATGGCAAAGAACACGAGGTAGACAACGGAAATGATGAAAACACAGCCCCTAGTGAACCAAAAGAAAAAGAAGAGGAAGAAAAATTAGCAGAAGTTCTAACTACTCCAAATACAAAACGTGTGCGCGTGCCGCCCGGTGGATTTTCTGCAGGTTTTTGGTAAAAATTAATGTTTGCACCTAAAAAAGTTTATTTTCAAGCCTTTCACACATAAGGTTTTTGTTTGTGATTTGTGAGTTTATAATGTTCTAGTTAGGTAGTTCAATTTGTGCTAAATTTATATAGTTAGTTTCCAAAGCAAAAAAATAGCTCCAATTTTTAACACATTTTAAACCAAAAATATTTATTTAACTATTACTAACTTTGTATGATTCAGAAAGACTTAGGACTGAATTTTTTGCTTTGGAAACTGCTTAATTTCCCTAATTCACTTTGTATTAATCAAAACAAAAAATTAAATTGGATTGTTCATGTTTTTATTTTTGGAAATTTTGATCTAATAGAAATAACAAGGAAACAATATTTTTGTAGTGCCATTTTTAAATGATCAAATTTTAAATATTTTATCAAGTTATTTAACTACTACAAAATGTTTAAACCCGACTGAGATTTTTAATAAAAATTTAATAAGTATATATTTTGTGTGTATTTATAAATATACCCTTTGATATATGTTGTTTTTTTAATAAACGTTTTCTAATAAATTGAGTTAATTTTGCTTAGGAAATCCTTTTATTAGTAGGTTGTCTTGATTTTTTAAAACTATTATACACTCTTATCAATAGAATTTTATTAAACCTACTCCTACATGGGATAAGAAAAAAACAATTAAACATATATTTTAAAATCAATTACCATTTTTGTAATTACCTTCTTCCTGAAACACCCTTTTATATTGTATCCTAGCAAAAAGATTTTTCAAAAGCTTTAAAAAATACTACATTTAATATGTCCATCTTAACTAGTTTTAAAAATATGGGCATTAAAATCTGAAAAATAATGTTTGACTAATATTATATCTACAGCTCTAAGCTGTAAGTTTAGTGCTATAGATATAATAAAAATTATATCCACTATTTTTCAGATTTGGATGCTATATTTCCAAAACTAGTAAAGTTAAGTTATATTAAATGTGGTAGTTATAAGATCTTTAGGAGGATACAATATGCAGGTGTTCCACGTTGAAAAATGCCATTTTACTATTAACTCAAAAATAATTGTTTTTGTATTTTCCACTTTAAAGATCCTAAAAATTGTATGTTTGTAATTTTGTATTTTGGCTAACTAATAAGAATTTCGTACCGATCCTTCTTTTTTTTTTTTAATAATTCTTTTTATTGTTTCTTAAAATAATTAGGTTTAAAAGAACAGGGTGTTCCGAAATTATTACACCAAATTTTAGTGGAATATTCTAAGTCGAAAATAAGCCCTACTTTTCTATATAAACATATGTCCGTAAACGCTTCCTTTCAAAGATACAGGGTGTTGAAATTCTAAGAATTTTTTTAATTATAATTTTCAAATCACTATAGATATTCAATTGGTATTTGCTACATTGCTTTAAAGCAGCAAAAGACATTTGTCTATGTGAAATATTAAGAAAAAATTACCAGTGGCGATGTCGTCCGTACCATATTGTATGTACTATTTTTCAAGACAAAAATGGTGCGCCAATGCTTTTTCTAAAATAAAAATTATTTTTAAAATCCCCATTCAATTTGGAACAAATTTAATCTCTTCAGTTTTTTTCATTTGATGCACCTCTTTCTAAGAAAAAATAAAAACCACTTTAATCCATGACCAATCTGGTAATAAAAACTTCATACAAATAATTTGAAATTTTAGGTTTTTAATGTTAAACATTTTTGTCATAATTTTGGCAAATTGGTCATGCATTAAAGTGGTTTTTATTTTTTCTTTAAAAACGGTCCATTGTTCGAGAAAAGTCAAGATATCAAGTTTGTTTAAAATTCAATGGGGAATTTAAAAATAAACTTATACTTTGGGGAAAAGCAGTGGCGAACCTTTTTTTTTCTGGAAAAATAGTTCATACAAATATGGTACTGGACGCCACTGGTATTGTTTTTTATTATTAAACATCAAAAGATGTGTATTGCTGCTTTAAAACAATGTACCGAAGAGTACTTGACAATTATACTATTTTTTTTCCTTGGAATTTCAACACCCTGTATCTTTAAAAGAAAGCGTTTCTGGACATATGTTTATACAGGGTGTTACACAACTTATCCGACAAACTTTAAGGGCTAATTTTACAATAAAAAATATGAAAAAACTTCATTTGAAATATCTCCTATAACGTCATAGTTTTTGAACTACAGGGTGTTAAAAGTTTTTTAAAAAATGTGTTTTTTTTTATAATAACTTTTATACCAATTTAGATTTTTAAAGAAATTTAGGGGGCGCCTTCTATGCACCAAAAGACATTTTTTGGTATACAAAAAAATTGCCAGTGTCGTTCACGGGGGTCCATACAAAATGACCGTGTCGAAAAATGGTTTTTATTTTTTTACGCGAAAACCGTGCATTAAATAAAAAATAAGTCAAAAGATCAAATTTGTGTTAAACTCAATGGGTATGTTAAAAATAATTTTTATTTTTATTTTAGAAAAGCGTAGTGGCTTACCATTTTTTTTAATATTAACCTTAAACCCATCATGAACGACACTGGCAAAAATTAATTTTTTTCTTGTATGCCAAAAATTTCTTTTGGTGCGCATAGGAGGCGTCCCCTAATTTTTTAAAAAATATGGTAATTAAACAAAATTGGTATAAAAGTTATTATCAAAAATCACAATTTTTTTTAAATTTTAACACCCTGTAGTTCAAAAACTAAGACGTTTAGGACATATTTTATATGAAGTTTTTTTCATATTTTTATTGTAGAATTAGCCCTAAAGTTTGTCGAATAAAATATGCCATTGAAAATTGATGCATTAATTTCGGAACACCCTGTATAAATACATGTAAAAAAAATAAATGTAGTTAATAATTGCAAGTTTCCTTTAACAACTGCTAAATTATAATTACATTAAATTCAGCATAATTTTTTCTGAGAAAAGTCATTTGAAAAGTTTTGTAACAATAGATTTCTTTATATTTTCGAAGAAACACAATGAGTTAGGATAATTATACCATTTAAAGCCTAACTTTTATCAGCATTACTGGAATTTGTGGTGATTAATAATAACCTTATCAACTTCCCATTTTGTCAAGCGTTGTTGTTGAATTTATCATGTCTCTGAGGTTTATTGACTTCAATTTAAATAAAAATTACAATAACGCATTGTTATTGTTGCACAGACTTTGAAAGGTATTACCCTTTATCCTTGAATGATCAGTAACGAATGATTGGTGGAGAGAAAGTCTGGTTTTAAAGGAAGTTCGGCTTAATAGCTACTATAAAATGTGGAATGTCCGTTTTTTTGTATGGCCTGTTTTTACACATTATTGCCATAAGTGTGCCGAATACTTATACACATGGGCGCCGGCAGGATGACAATAACCAGGGGGTGCAAGAAATTGAAAATGTTTGAAAATTTTTAAGAGCAATAGTCCTCATGTAAAAAAAAACAACTTTCTTTAAACAACATTTTCATATACTGAGCAACAAAAGTTCTTCACCTTCAAAAACCTATTTTTTTCATCAGTTCCGGATTAACCTATAAGCAAATTAAGCAATTGCTTAGGGCATCACGTTGTGGGAGCACCACAAAGGGGCACCCCTGGTAAAAAAAAACATAAAAGAAAATATACAATAATAACTTTTATTAGGTTTTAGGAAGGACCTTGTTTTGGTCTTCAAAAAGTTTGGTTTAGTAAAAGGCATTATGTTTATGATTTAATAAGGTGAGACCGGTTTTTTTGTCCTTAGAAATTTCATATCTAGGGGGCAACACAGGAGGGAAGTGCGTAGTGCGTCAGGCACTGTTTTCCATATATTTTTCTCTTGTATTCTTATACCGCGCTGCGCACATTCAAAAGAGCCAGGGGTGGAAAATCCTTTGAAAAGCATAGAAAACTCAATTTTTACCCTACGAAATGTAACTATTTCATATATTTCCCGACACTACCCAACCATACTTATAAAATAATTTTGGTCTTTACACGTTTAATATAACTAATTTTTTTGTAATGAAAATTTGTACATGTTCTACAGGGCGTCTCTGAAAAGTGCGGAAAAAATGCTATAAAATTCCTGAGGCTAATACATGCATGACTATTTTAACCCAACTTACCTTAATCCAAAAGTGGATGGTTGCGGACATACAGAGGTGTCAAAAATTTATTCTGGATTTAGTTTTTTATAAATAGTATTGTTAATAATAGGTGTATTGTCACAATATTCGGCTAGGAGAGGGTTTTGAGAGGTAAAAAATTAGAATCTGTCATCTATGGGCGCCGCACTATAGGATGTTTGAGAAAATTTTGGACAAAATTAGATATCTCTCAAGAAGTATGAGTCGTAGATATTTGATTTTTGCACGAAAATGTAGCTGATGTAATTATCTATCTCAGAAAAAATAGTCTAAAAATAAAAGTCGTAAGGGCATTGTGGTTATGTCTAATTAAAATCTGACCTTTCTAAAAAAGTCTTATTTTGCTTTACAAGCATTAAAACACGTACAAAATATTACAAATGTTATTAAATCGAAAATTGGCTTTAAAAACTTTCGAACATTTATAGATTTTTTTCGACGACTTACTCCCCAGTTAGGGGTTAAAACTAGACTGGTTATCTTTTTTTTTAATATACAGGGTGTTACAGAATGTTTGAAAAAATTTATATTAACATGGGTCCGCAAATTCCTCGTTCTCAAGATACAGGGTTATAACCTTGTAAAAGATTTTTTAATATCTTAAATATATTTTAACCAATTCTAATTTAATTTGGCAATAGTATTTATGAAAATAAGGATGTAACACTAACTTAATTACGTTTCCAGGTCCAGTGGCGTCTCGAGCAGGAACTGAAAGAATATATCTAACAAAAAAATGGTGCGCTACTGACTATGTAAATTGGTGTAAAATTTTTGTGCTTTTTTAGATTAAGCAAATAAAAATACAGATTTAATGTCTATTAATTTTTTCGTATGTTGTTTAGTTTAAGAGAAAAAAAACATGAAATCCACTTAATTGCATATTTTTGGACCATAAAAGAAGGATTGCGGCAACTTTTTTCCTTTAAATAATAGGTAATATTATTTTTATTAGCAATTATGTAACAATAATAAATACTCTTTTAAATAAGGTTTATATTTAGTCTAACAATTTTAACTCCTATTTTTTTATAGTTTAAGAAAATTTAATTAATTTATCATTAAGAACAATTTTTTTATAGTCCTTTTTTTCATAGGTTAGAATGCCGTCGTATTTTATTTTGTTAAGGTAAATTAAAAATAAATTGCAATTTTACTAATAATTTGTGAAAACATTATTAATATTTTGCTTCCTCAATGCCTTCCTTTATGGTTTAAAAACAGGCAAATAAGTGGATTTTTTTTCATAAACTAAAAACATACGAAAAAAAATTAAGAGACAAAAAGTTGTATTTTTATTTGCTGAATCTAAGAAAATCATAAAAAGTTTACACGCATTTACAAAGTCAGTGGCGTATCATTTTTTTATTAGGAATATTCCATCAGTTGCTGCAAGTTTAACACCCTGTATCTTTAGAACGAGGAATTTGCAAACCCATGTTTATATAAACTTTTTTTCATATTTTTAATAGTAGAATCTGCCCCTATTTTTTTTTAACATTTTGTTACACCCTGTATATAAAAAAAAATGATAACCAGTCTAGTTTTAACCCTCTTACTGGGGGAGTAAAAGTCGTCGAAAAAAAATCTATAAATATTTGAAAGCTTTAATGCTTGCGGAGCAATATAAGACTTTTTTGGAAATGTGAGACTTTAATTAGACATCATTAAAGTGCCCTTATGACTTTTTTTTGAGACGATTTTTCTGGGATAGATAATTATATCAGCTACATTTTCGTGCAAAAATCAAAGATATACGACTCATACTTCTTGAGATATCTAATTTTGTCCAAAATTTTCTCAAACATCCTATAGTGCGCCGGCAGGATAACTTCCAGGGGTGCAAAACAGTTAAAAATTTGAAAAGAATACTTGAAGAGCAAAAAAAGGTCATCACCTAAAAGAACAGCCTTTGTTCAATCTATGTTCATATACAGAGGCCAAAAAAATTGAAGATCAAAAAAGTTTTCACCTTTACAAAAGTACCGTTTCAATACATTTCCTCTTATATTTCTATCCTTCCGCACACATCCAAAAGCCAGGAGGGTCCAAAATCCTTTGAAAAACCCAGAAAATTTACTTCATATATTTTATGACACTATCAAGAAGCCAGGGGGTATGCAAATGCACCCCTTCGGTGCCCATGTCTGCCATTAATTTTTTTCTACAGGGCGCCACTTGCGGTATATGGCACAAATTAAAAACGACATACCTTTTTAAGCCACTACCTACGTAACTCTTAGATGAAAATTCCTATTTTTCAACATATTTATTATAGAAGCAAAGTTTAAATAAACTTACATATGTCTTAAATGGCTTAACTTTTGATAAACAGGGTGGTAAAGTTTTTAAAAATTTAGCTTTTTTGCTTACTTTGTATCCCAAAAGTAAGGACATTTTAACAAATCACCTAAGGATTTACACTCCTAAAGATAAGCAACTTATTCTGAAACATCCTGTATAGCTTAGACCTGGCCATACAGGAAGTTTTTTGTAATCCAGATATCTCAAAAATGGCTTCCTAAATCAACTTTTACCAAGTATACCTTCCTTATGTAAAATATGTTAAAGAATAGAAAATTTTATTTAAAAGTTAGATATAGGATAGCCCAAAAGTTATTGCATTATTAATTTTTGCAAAATACCGCAGGTGGCGGCTCTAGAGTTTACAACGAAATTATTGGCAGATTCTAATTTCTCACCTCCCAAAACCCCTTATAGCCAAATATGGTAATAATACACTTATTATTAATACAATTATTTATAATAAAATAATTCCAGAATACATTTTTGATAACCTGTAGCTACGAAACTATTAACTTTTGGACCAGTGGCGGTCATATCGACTTTCTGAGGGGGAGGGGCATAGAGCAAGGAAAAGTGCGAGCTGACAAAACAAAAATTTTGGCGCCCCTAGAAAGAACTAAAATTTTAAAGGGGGTTCAAATTTTTTGAAGAGCAAAAAAAAAGTCCTCTTACCTATTTTTATTGTTTTTCTTTCATTCTTTAAATTATGAAATTACAAAAACCTCCTGCGCAGATCGAAAAAATGCAGCAAGAAAAAATTGCATGCGATTAAACTGTAGACAGCTTGATCACGCGCAATTTTTCTGTTCTTAAAATTGCTGCAAAATGCTCTTGTGCAGATCGAAAAATTTCAGCAAGAAAACTTTCAAACTGCTTAAGCTTGTATAATTATAATTCTGAACTACTGTCCGCTTTCGTTTTCGGTCGCCCCTTAACTCAAACGAAATTCGGTGGGCACTAAAACAAAGTGCCGAAGCGTCAATTACTAGAATTATGTATTTATATATGAAATCATTTCATATAGACGAAATATGTTAAATGACATCACATAAATAAGAGGTTAAGTAATAATTCTAAGTTATTTAAGTAATATGACTTTTATTTTACGTTACGTAACGACAACAACAAAAACCTAATTAAATAACTTAACCCTCTGACTCCTAACGCATTATAATATTAAGGGTTAAACAAAACACAAATTAGGTGATATAATGTTTATTGATTTCAAATTCAAATAAGGCAAGTCAGCTTGCAAATTGGATGTATGTATATTAAATCAAAAATATTTCATAATACCTATAAGTGTTTAAAAAACGCTTTAATACATAAAAATCAATTAATAAAAATGCATACAGAGTGTTTAAATAACTCCTTAACACTACTCTCATAATAATAAAGGAATAATAAAAAGAAAAACCTACATACAAGGCCTCAGAATAATGAAATCAATCTACAACGGGTGAAATCAGCAGATCAGAATTGCAATAGTAATGTATTTTTATTTTATTTTTTTTACTACTAAGAACATCTAAGTTGATGATTATCTGACAGCACAGCATTAAGATATTTTGCATTTAAAAAAATAAATAAATAATAAAATATAGAGATTATAACGATAGAAATTTTATTTCTACTCTTTCTCACTGATAAAGCAACTCTATCCAAACATTATGCTTGGAATCTAAGTTTCTCTGCAGGAAACTGTTCGCGCAAGGCTTTAATCCGGTTTGAAGGACTAAAGTTTGGGAGTGTAAATAGACAAGAAAATGTTATAGTAGATGGTATACCGGTGTGAAAACGAACTCACCGACCATAGGAAATTAAAAGCATAGGAAATATTCGTGGTGGGGAGTAAGTTGCTCGCGTCGTCGTCTGACGAAAGGCGGAAAGCCTGGTATCGCTCTGCTCCAATCGGTAGGCTCATTGCAGCGAGGAATAGTAGGGAGTACATAGTAGACTGGTGAAAAGGATTAAATATACACATTTGCTAAGGTCGGCGGTTTGGTTTCCATACCGGTATTATGGTTCAAAATTTGAGACTACATCCAAAACCGGCAATACGATTAAATTTCCCCATTTAGAACCATAATAAAGAGTCTACTATTACATTTTCTAGTCTAATACCATCTTCAAACAGAAACGTTATACTTGAACTGTTCTGTCAGAAAAAATTTAGCAACTACGAATGCTAAATTTAATGAAAAACATACAGATTTCAAGGAAAAAAATCAATTCTGAACTACTGTCCGATTTCGTTTTCGGTCGCCCCTTAACTCAAACGAAATTCGGTGGGCACTAAAACTTACAAAGTGCCGAAGCGTCAATAACTAGAATTATGTATATATGAAATCATTTCATATAGTTGAAATATGTTAAATGACATCACATAAATAAGAGGTTAAGTAATAATTCTAAGTTATTCAAGTAATATGAATAATATGACTTTTATATTTTTAAAGATTTTTTTTTTAATTTTTTTGACATGGCCACATGGAACTCCTAGTAGTTAAATATATCTGTACCAATGAAAAGAAAAAGGACACTGAATAATTTTGCAAATAAATTGTACTTTTCTTTAACCAGTTACCCTTCCGTAATAAACAACGTAAAAGTGGGTTGTTTACCAAGTTAAAAGATTAAATTGAATATTTAATAGTCTAACTACGTTCATTGGTATAGCCTACGTAGAGTTCAGATTTAAATTAAATAAATAACATCATACAATAACATTTAACAAGTTCGGTAGCAACCCGTTTTTACGTGGTCAGATAACGCCTAAAATCTAGCCATCAATTTGAGGATGACGTAAGCAAAAACAAAAAAGAAAAAGCCTTCTCAGTGTTCAGTTGTTTTTGCTTTCGTCATATTCAAATGATAATGGAGAGATTATTAGAAATAGCTTCATTTGCGACATAATCTCAAACTTAACATCTTAGGGATTCTGTTAGTCGAGCTTTTAAAAAATGTATCAGAGTTTCAAAAATACTATGCGGAAATACAGGTTGTTTTGGACACATTTTTTAAAACATATCGCTTTTAATACTAAAAAGTCGAAGTTAGGTCGCATTTGATGCTATCTGAACTACTAAATATCCTAAAATTAACGACAAACTTAATAAACTCCGACGCTGCCCTGAACACGTAAAACAACAAACTTTTGAAACTACCGGTATTTTACAGAATTCTTTCTGTCGAAACATCACAAGCATGATCTACATATGGCTAAGTAATGCCTCGCCAAAAAGGTGTCAAAACAACTTTTTACTCTTTATTTTGGGAATTGTCCTTGTTGGGCGCGATATCCAGACCCAACTCAGACAGAACTTTTAGGGCCTCCAGAGCAGCTTTCTCATGGGACGCCTCGGTGGTGGGGCCCTCCCATGACAAACCTGAGGTGGATTCGTGCCCAAGGACACCAAGGTCAAGTACATCTCATGGTTTGCTTTTGGGAAATCAGAAAAATGAACCTGTATATTCATTAACTGAGCCAAATACAGGAGTTGATCCTTAGAACGGACTCCAGGCGGGGGTTTTTCAGAGGTGCAGGCTGCACAGGCTTCGGGGTTCCATGGTATCATTCTTGGGCTTGGTGAAGCCGGCGTTTTGCTCGGTTACTAGCAAAACTCCTGGTACTAATTGTCTGCCTCCACTACCTCCGACGTTCTGGGTGGGTTGAGGCTCGTGTTTTTCTTCGACAAACGTAACCTTTCGATTCTTATCGTTTTGAGTAGCAGCTTGATCTTCCTTTTCATTTTTTTGTTGAGGAGACTTTGCAGAGCAGGGACTGTAACCCAGTTCAGTCAACAAAGCGTCTGCAGCATTACGTTTAGCCACCTAAAATAAAGTATTACGTCATAGAAATTTATTTTGATACTTCCAAAACTTAGGAATTTGTGTCTACCTTTTTGTTGGGGCCTACACCAGTGCAAGAATGTCCATTAACAGAAGCTTCGATAACAAATTCTCGGCGTCGTGGAGCCCCACGCTCTTCCAAAACCGTATAAATAGGTTCTCTCTCTTTGTTAGCCTGCTGAATTTGAATCAAACGCGATATCGGGTTGATTTCTTCGGTTATCTCCGAAGGTTTATCCATATTCACCTGTAAAAATATATTAAACATTTTTTCTGAAGGCAACCAAAACGTTATCCAGATCTAACGTCCATAGAACTTTGACATAAATGTTTATGATTTAAAAAAATTGTTGTACAGGTGTGGAAACCAACTCGCCGACCATAGGGAATTAAAAGCACAGTAAATATTCGAGGTGGGGACCGACGAAAGACGGAAGCGGTGGGCCGGTGGCAGCCCGTGATCGTTCTGCTCAAATCGGCTTGCTCGTTGCAGCGGTGAATTGCGGGAGAGTACATAGTAGATTGGTGGAGGAGATCATACGCACGGATTTTGCTAAGACCAGTGGTTTGGTTTCCATCCCGGTAGAATAATTCTGTAAACCGGGAGTATACCGGTTCAGCTAAATAAATTAACACATAGGCAATGTGAGGGAAATAAACAGTCTAACGTAAATACCCGATTTACTGGTCGATATCCCAATACCTATTTGCTTAACCAGTATCTAAAGGTTGATGTCCACTAGAGACAGACGGACGGGCCGGTCCGCTGGCGCCTCGCTTGGCTTGTAAACAAGTCCATATTAGAAGCGCGTCGCATAGGAGCGGACGGCAAAGGAGTTGTGTTAAAAAAATGTTTCGTTCTTCCGTCCGTCTCCGGTGGACGCCTACCTTAATATGTCCATTTTTATTTAAGGATAAGTTCTTAAATAAAATTGGTTAAATTTCATGTTGAAATAAAGTTGTTTTTTCGTTTTTAGAGTCTTCCAAGAAGAATACATTTTATTCTAGCTCGTGCTCATAGTGTGGTTGCTTTTTCTAATACATTTTGGGTAAAGATATGTTCTATGTTTTTGGTTCGGCGGATTCATTTATTAGATGTTATTTATTTGGGTACATGCCAAGTCAGAGTAAAAAACTAAAAACCCTAAAAAATTAAAACAAGTAATTAAAAAATTAAAAATCGAAACGTTGATTTTTAGTCTTTTAGTTACTCATTATTATTATTATTATTATTATTATTATTTTTTTGTTTTTTGGTGTTTTACTCTGACTTGGCGTGTACCCAAATAAATAACATCTATTATACAGGGTGATTCAAAAATTGATCACAAAACTTAAGGGGTGATTCTACTTAACAAAATAAGGGTAGAGCTTCATATAATTTTTTCAAAATGTCATTTGTTTTCGGGTTGCAAGCCGTCAAAGTTAAATTTTTATTTTGGTTTTATCGCCATATTGCATTTATTTTTAAACCAATCCAGTTGATATTTGGCACATTAATCGAGTTTTGCAGATTCTAAAATTTTAAGATAAAAGTACTTTTTTAAAATACCGCCAGAGGGCACTTTACCTAAAACTTAAAATTTATTTACATCATAACTTTTTATTTTGACAGATATCGCAAAGCCATTTTTAGACAATCAAAAACCTAAAAATAAGGTACTCTTTATTAAAGTCGATAAACCTCACCGTTTAGGCACCAATAGACATCAAAGTTTTCATCAACTTTAACCAAATTACCTACATACATACATAAAGGGTGTCGAGTAACTCAATCGACAAACTTTACGGTGTGTTAAATAAAATAAAAAAATAATTTTTAACACCCCGTAGTTCAAAAACTAAGATGTTTAGGACATATGTTTATATAAAGTTTTTTTATTTTTTTGTCGTAGAATCGTTTGGTTAAGTTTGTTGGTTGAGTTACTGGACACCCTGTATGTATGTAGGTAATTTGATTGAAATTGATGAAAACTTTGATGTCTATTGGTGCCTAAACGGTGAGGTTTATCGACTTTAATAAAGAGTACCTTATTTTTAAGTTCTTGATTGTCTATAAAATGGCGCCCCCAGCTTTGCGATATCTGTGAAAATAAAAAGTTATGATGTAAATAAATTTTAAGTTTTAGGTAAAGTGCCCTCTGGCGGTATTTTAAAAAAGTACTTTTGTCTTAAAATTTTAGAATCTGCAAAGCTCGATTTGTGTGCCAAATATCAACTGGATTGGTTAAAAAATAAATGCAATATGGCGAAAAAACAAAATAAAAATTTAATTTTGACGGCTTGTAACTCAAAAACGAATGACAATTTGAAAAAAATTATATGAAGCTGTACCCTTACATTGTCAAGTAGAATCACCCCTTTAGTTTCGTGGTCGATTTTTGGATCACCCTGTATTTTGGTTATTAAACACTCTTTTGCTTTTAATCTAATAACTGAGAACTATATGTTAGTTTGAGAGTTGCGCAATTGTTTTCTGTTTATTTATTACTTTTTTTTTGATAATATTCTATTGTTAGATTTTTATTCCAATTTGATGCCCCATAAAATGCATAATGTGATAATTAATAATTTTATCACTGAAATTAAATTAATTTTATAACTATTAACTGTTATTAAAATGTGTGGCGAGTATATTTCATAAAACCTATTAGCATTTTATCAGCGGAAAAAAATATGTCTTATTATGCATTTGTAGCATACTATCATAAAGTAACATACCTACGGATAAGAGAAACCATGGCATGCTAAAATTTTAGTACCGCTTTTGCGGCAGGCTCAGCGCTGCCTGGCGGCAGGCTTGTCATTTTTCCAATTTACACTTTAAATGCGTCGGTCGAAGCCTCGCCTCGCCTCGTGTAACATTAGCGGTGGGGAGACACGTAAGCTTAGTGAAATGACTAACTGGCGGTATTTAAACGAGAAACGAATAAAACTATATTGGGAGTTTTCGCGTGACCTGTCCTTAAATCGGCTATTCCATGATAACTCTTATAATTTCCTCACTCTATGATACTATATATTTTCTACGGCCATATAAATTTTATGATTTTAATATTTGAGTCATCCAAATTCAATATCATTATTAATTCTTGCTAATTTCTTTTACAAATTTATCCGCACACTGATAAATTTTTAATTTAGTGACACATAAACTAAAAGAAGTAATGGTGATATTTATGTTAATTTGATCTTTGATTTAGTTGATACACATTTACTGTTACACTGCATAAATTCATATTAAAATAAATTCTAGTAGGCACTGAACAAAACACTCACTTAAAGTGTGAAAAAAGCACCAAACTATTAAAAAGTTCTAACACTTGTAAAGGGTGTTTCCTAATTGAGGTAAGAAAATTTAAGGGCCTATTTCTGAACCAATTTTATGAAAAATAGGTTTATATAAACATGGGTCCGGAAATGCTTTATTTCTAAGACATTATTTCTAAAACATTAAAAAGAAAATCGAATTTTTAATAATATCCTAATTATGTTTTATCCGATTTTAATAAAATTTGGTAGTAGTATTTGTTAAAGTAGAAAGTTAATTTAGCCCTAAACTAATTTTAATTAGCAAGACTAGTGGCAGCGTGGGACGCATCTTAGCAAATATAATTGACAAAAATGTTCTCCACCGACTTTTTGCAACTTTTATATTTTTTCCGAATAAAACATCTAAAAATACAACTTTTTGTTTCTTAATATTTTTACGTAACTTGCTTAGTTTTCCAGAAAAAAATAGGCTAAACTGCATATTCCTGGACCATACAAGGAACATTTAAATTAAGTGTTGTAACTTCTTTTTAGCAATTATGTAACAACAACAGATTCCTAATTAAATAACGTTTATATTTAGTGTAACAAATTTAAACGTTTGTGTTTTACAAACTTTTAGGTTTTTTGAAAAGTTCAACACCCTGTATCTTCTTTACAACGAAGAATTTGAGGACCCATTTAAAAATGGCTTAGGAATACGCCCTTAAATTTTCTTACCGCAATTAGAAAACACCCTGATATAGAATACTAAAATTGAGTACTTTATCTTTTTTAACATTATATTATATTTTTGTGCAAAAAATCTTGAAACAAATGGTATACATACAGGGGGAAGGGTAAACAAAAATTTGTAGTAAATACATTTTTGTATTAAAAAATATACTTTTTTTTAAATATCCCTACCTTGATGAGATTCCTGGTTTTTTCTTGTTGGTCACCCGTTTGCGCTTAAGCTGAGATATGTTGTTCATGTTCGGCAGTGGGGGCAACTTGGACAATTCTTCGAGCATTTTTTCCGCCGCCCGCTTCTTCGAGATCTTCTTTCCGTTTCCCTCACCTTCGGCCACGAAGTTGCCCACTCTGCATTGAGTTACAAATACTTTCATGTGCGGGGGACCCTGAGGAGTAAAACAACCGAAACGTTTTCATTTTGCAAATAAAAACAAACCAAAAGCCAATTTAATTTGTTTATTTCTTTATTTATAACCAGATAAAAAAACAGCTGCATTATATACACTCCCCGCAAAATTATCGCGTTTGCTAGATTTTTCCAGAAGCTTCAATACAAAAATGGCCATATCTCATTTGATAATTAAGTTGTCAAAACAATTAAAAAACAACACGTTAAAAAAGGTAAAGCTATAACTTTAGCGTAACCGTTGTTATTTACTGTTAACAATACATCCTACTGGGGGATTAAAACTTTTGAAAAAAAAAAATTAATTGCCCTGTATGATGTGCGGTTGAAAAGGGAGTAATCTCATTTGTAAATAAATTATACCCTTACTCATTTTTGATATTTTATAATTGCAAAATTGATAACTAACCAGAACTAACCAATGGCACGCGACGTAAAAATTAGGGCACGCAAGTATGTTCATAAGGAGGGAAGTTTGACTTTGATGCCCTTTATTTATTTTTTATATTTTTTTGCTCTTTAAAATTTGGAGTCACTGGAACTATTGAATGGCACGGCAAGGGCTTTTTTCAAGTTAAAAATATATGATGTTTTTTTGCTTTTCAAATTTTTTTCTGTCTAAAAAGTATTTCATGGCACGCCAAGGATATCATTTTACATTTTTGTACAAAAATGGCACGTTCATACGAAAAGGTTTGCCATTCCTGATATAGAGCAATTAAAAATTATTCATTTTTTTCAAAAATTTAATCACTATGTAGGATATATTGTTAGAGAGTAAATAACAACGGTCACGTCAAAGTTATAGCTTCACCTTTTCTTAACATTTTCTTTTTTTTTAATTGTCTTCGATAACCTAATTATTAAAACAGATATGGCCATTTGAATAACAGCATTTTTGTTTTGAAGGTTAAAGAAAAAATCACACGATAATTTAATTTTGAGGGAAGTGTATTTTACTGGGTTTTATCAGGAACTTCCTAATATTATATCTCACCTTTTCACTTAAAACTTCAAAGGTAACATTTAGGTTTCTTTTCAGTGCTATTTCGTAAACAAGAGAGATGGGTGACTTTAACTCGCTGTTGACATCAGAGGGCTAAAACTCCTGTAGATTGTTCAGAAATTTGCCCGTTTTCGCTGGACCCGTCTGACATATCGATCCCTCCCAGCTGCTTGATGTGTTCAATGGCTTTGGCAGCTGCATCATGCCGAGCAGCTTGAACAGTTGGACCATGACCTAAAGAGTTTGACGCTGATATAAGAGGATAGAGCATTAATTATTTGGTATTTTAGACACAGCATGGTCTCGGGTTCGAAGCTGTGGCATATTGAGAGTTGAATTTTAACTATTAGGAGAAATTAGGATATGCCAAACAAGTCAAACATTTTTGCTTCTCACCCGAAAATATTTTAATGGATGCCTAAATAAAGATCCTGTTAAAAGCACAGCTTAAAAATTTTAATTTTTAAAGGTTCTACATTGGTTCTTTAAGTTTTTCCGTCTAAATAACATAAAAACACAACCCGTAAGCTGTGAAAAAAATATTTTTACAAAAAATAAATAAATCTACATATACAGGGTGTTTCTAAACAAATGCTAAACATTTTAGATGACTTCTTTTTCAAAATAAAAGGGTAGTTTGCTTAATAAACATAGGGTCTAAAGTCAACCATTAGGGAGATACATATCGCGGTACAAAAGTGGCGAAAAAATAAAGTTTTTATTTCTCAAAAACAAAAAGCGCTGGAATAATGAATTCTTCGAAAATATTGCTAATATAAAAATACATCTTCTGAATAATTTTGCACCTTTTTATAATTAATGGAAGTGGTGGAAAAAATACCCTTATCATTTTTGCTGACCAAATTTAAAGTAACACTTACGCAATGATCTCAAAAAATAAAAATTATGATAGACTGGTTTATTTATAAACTTTTAAAGCCGGCTGTCCATGAGAGCGGTTTTCCGCTCGCGGATGATAAATTCAGCGTTGTGATTGGTTAGTGCAAATTTAAAATGCTTTTCCCGCCAATCACAACGCTGAATTATCATCCGCGAGCGGAAAACCGCTTCTCATGGACAGCCGGCTTAACCTCCTGAATTTTTTGGTTGGTCAACCACAAAAATACAGGAGTTAAAAATGTATAAATAAAGACTTTTTTGTTAAATTTTTTCGTGATATCTTCCTAATGGTTGACTTTTGACCCCATATTTATAAAGCAAACTAACATTTATTTTCAACAAGAAATCACCTCCTAAAATTTTTCGCATTTGTTAGGAAAGCCCCCATATATATTTTTTAAATTTTTATACCCCTGTACCTTAAAAGTTAAGGCATTTAGGATATATATAGGTTTATTTGAACTTTTCCTCCTAAAATCATCCAAGGATTCACCCTCTTACGGACCAGTATTTTATTCCGAAACACCATGTATACCTTTTCTATTTTTTTATTAAACATGTAATTTAAGTAACCACAACATTTTTAAACTTTTAAAAAACCTAAAATCTAATACCGCCTATACATGTGGCAAGAGCAACTTTGTAAATATGTTTCCTGTTCTTCCTTTAGCGGTAGCATTTTAAATAAGTAAAAGAAAGTTCAACAACTGGCAGGAACACCGACAACAAACAGGGAAGTGTGCAGAAAAATGGGAAGCGGAAGTAAGCAGGAAAGTGGGCGGCAGCAGCAGTTGCTGCATGTAAAGACGGCATAAGGTTGATCGTCAATCAAAAATCCTTTACAAACTTCAATAAAACACAGCCTGAACCCAAAAACCAATTAAGTATCTACCACATCACTAAAAAGGTAAATTACCATAGCCAGTAGTACCTGGATACTCTCGATCTCCTACACGTAACCGGACCGTATAGGGATCTCCCTGGTTGTGGAGCGGGGCTCCTGGCCGATACTGCCCGTAGTACCGGTTGTCGTAGGGGTAGTGTCCCCTGATGTTGCGGCGCCCGTCATAGCCGTACCTGGGTTGCGCCTGTGGATAATTCAAACTGTGTCTTGGAAAATAGCCTGGCTGACTCATATAACCCTAAAATAAGACTTGTTATTTGACAAACAAAATAAAAAAAAAAATAACCTACCGAATCCACATTCATTTTTTTTTTTTTTTTTGATAGCTTACTTGAAATGACTGTTTCCTTGACTTTCAACGATTGTCGGAAAATTTTCTTCGTGCAATTTTGATGTGTAGGCGCTACGAAAATTTAGAAAAATAAATTTGTATCACAGCTTGAAAGTTAGAACGGTCCATACTTTATGTAATCGACGGCTTGAACCGACAAACAAACAAAAATATTTGCAAAAATAACAAACTGGACAAAGTTTTAAACTAATGAAAGATCAGAAAAACATTTCTTACGTAAATGAGGCGTCATAGAATGGGTTATGAATATCCAGTACACCTATCCACCTATCAGTGCTCAAGAAATCTAAAAACTCTTAACTATTCCCAAACAGCACCAGAACTAGCTTACTGACTTTACAAAACCAAAAAGTAATTAGGAAAAATAAACTGGTTATTACAGACTAACCTCTATAAAACCTGATCTTGCGCCATGATGTGACTTTAAAGCCTTTACTGAAAATAATTATTGTGTAAATTTGCAGCCCATTTCTTAAGCCTAGTTCATAAGCTTCAGAAACGCGATTTGCGAATTGCGAATCGTATTCTCATTGGTCAATTAGTAACGAAACATTCGAAAGTCGTTACAAATTGACCGATCAGAACAGGATTCGCAATTCGCAAATCGCATTTCGCAAGCTTATGAACTAAGCTTTAGAAGTTATTATAAGTAATTTATTTTAGATAGGTCAGGATAGGTTGGAATAAAAACCGGATATGTTGGGTCGGTGATTTTGCCTGCAAAGAAAATCTTACAGAAGTTACTTTTGAACATTTTTAATATACCTAATTAGATTTTTGCAAAAGTTTTATAGTAAACTGTGTAGTTAAATCATAACTACATCTACAAAAAAACACCAGTAAGAGAAAAAAATCCTTTTTAATTTTGGTAAAATTTGCTGCTGGAATATCAGTTTTAGAAATTGAAGACCAATGCATAGCTGAAGTTCTAAATCCAAAAAGCAACTTGTAAAACCTTATGTTACGTGTAGAGAGCACCAACTTCCATTTCTTTTTTGATGATATAGCAACCTTTTTTCTTTCAATTCATATATGTGGCTTTTAATAATCATAACAAAAGCAAACAAAAAACGTGAATTAACAAAATAATAAGAAACTGCAGTCTTATTTTCCTTTCCCATTTCCATATTCCCAAAACAAAATAAATAATAAAACAACCAAAAATTAAATAAATGTGGTAAAATAATCAAAGAATCAAACTAAAAAAAAAAAATATGAGCTTACCCTTACCTGATGTGGTGGAGCTCCGCCCTCCACCACATAAACAGCTCTTTCACCTCTTTTCATGGCAAGAGCATTTAATTCTACAGTTAGGGTCACAATACCGAGGGATCGGTTGCCTGTTGCCAGGCCTGTTGATAATAGTTTTCGGTGGTGGATGCTTAAATTCGGTCTTGGTCAATGCTTTAGCGGCTGCGGAGTGCTGGGCCTTCTTGATGCTCGGCCCCTCGGCTTCATATTCCTCTTTGCCCAATTTAAGAGTGACTGTAAAAATCTTTTTGTGTGCTGGACCCTGTTCTCCAGTCAAGCGATATTGATGTTGGATCTTATTGTACCTTGCTGTTAAAACAAAACATTTACAGGGTTGTATCCGTTGTTCTTTTAAGGCTATACCAGCTATTTCTTAAAATTGTTTGTCTCAAAGTAAACAAAAAAAAAACCAAGATTTACTTTAAATCCTAACTTATTTTTAGATTTAAGTCCTACCAAAAGACCAAAGTTAGATATTTTGAATATATTATGTTATTAATAGATCATTTTATCAACCATATATTACCAGAGGCCCGCCCTCCACTGATCAATCAGCAAGCGAAAGAGAAAGGTACTAGGCCTATTTTCTCTCTCTAACTCTCTCTCGCTACCTCCAGTAGCTACATGCTTTAAAGCCGGCTGTCCATGAGAGCGGTTTTCAGCTCGCGGATGATAATTCAGCGTTGTGATTGGTTGGTGCAAATTTAAAATACTTTTCCTGCCATTTTCGACGTGGATCCGCAAAAAGTTGCGTTTTCCACTAGATTGTGCGGATTTTTCAAATTAATATATATAACCTTGAACTGATTGATAAGCTTGATGAGTTGTTGCTTGAAGGTAAGACAAGACGTTAAAGATATATTTTAAATAAAAAAAGTGTTATGGACGACATTAACTACACTTATTTTAATTATTTACTTCAGTATGATATTTGGCGAAAAAAAAGATATTTATCCTACTTGCATACAACCAAAAGACAAAAAGAAGGCACAGGTTTTGGGTGACCTTCAAAACCGTAGTATCAACCATCAGAAAATTCTAACATAAAATCACCATTATTCAAAACAAAACTCTTTAATATTTTCCGCTACAATGGACGTGTCAACGGATTTTCTGCGCGTATTTTTAATACGCGGCGGAAAACCGCTCTTATGGACAGCCGGCTGAAGTGTATGACCAAAAAAGGTAATTTTAGATTTTAGGCTGGTTTCAACCTAAAAACTATCTAAAAACGTATAACTTCGCGCAGGGTGGCTTTAACCTAAAAATTACTTTTAGGATAAAAATAAAAGAAATCCACATTAATTTGCCTTAATGGCCCTGGTAGCTCAGGCAATGCACTAAAGAAAAGAAGAAGAAAAAAGAAAATGAAAGTCATGAAAAATAATTTTTGGGTAAAAATTAATGCACAAATCATAGCAATTTTTAGTAAAAAAATGTTCTTTCCCTAAAAACACTTAAACAAGCCCTTTTAATCTATAAATGGTATTAATGCTCCATGAATCACCCCATATAAAAAAATAACCATACCTAATTCATTTACCAAGCACATGGGAGTTTTTTCTTTTATGTTTGCCAAAGGAGGATTGGGCGCAGAAGAAGTATTAGTGTTTGGCCCGTTGTGACTCATTTGTTGTTGATCCTGGTTGTTCATATGTTGCTGTTGTTGATGCTCTGCTTCTATTTATGGAAAATAATGAACCCACATAAGAAAATTATTTGTCAAGTCTTACTCAAATTTTAATAAACCTACCATTTTGTTGTGTATGCTGTGGAGGTTGTGTAGGAGGAGCCTCATAATGATAAACTTGGGGCTGTTGTTGCATAGGCTTAGGTTGAGGCTGTGGCTGCTGGGGTATGGATGTAGTTGTGATCAGAGCTGGTCCTGGACCAGTAGGCATCGATACGAGTACACCTAAATATATAATTAATACCTGAAGCGGTATGTTACAGCCAAAACACCTTCTTTATATAATAATAAGCAAGTATAAGTACTAAATATGGATATATGAAAATCATTGGGTTATGATGTGAAAAAATAAAAACTACAACAGTACTATAAAAAGTATATTAAAATATTATAATTTAACAAAAAATAAGTGTTATATTATAATCCACCTATTTAATATGTCTTTAAAATAAGAAAATTTTCTAGACCTGTGGCAACTCCGATTTTGACAAAATTTGGTATATGGGGGATTTTGGGGCACTGATCACTTATCTGAAAGAATTTTTGGCGTAAACGTTTCGTTCCCAAGATATTCATCATCAAATTTGACATTTAAACTAATCTTATTTTCAATATATATATATATATATATATATATATATATATATATAACTCCTTCTTTTGCACACAGATCTTGATTTAAAGCTAAAGTGACATACAAAATTTGATTTACATATTTAAACCCTGTTTTTCTACGTATTTTAAATTATTTTTACATTAAATTGCATATCAAACTATCGCAATTTTATTGATATATAATGTTTAAAATACATGGAAAAACGGGGTTTTTAAAGGTGAAAATTAAAGATGTGTGCCACTTTAGCTTTAAATAAAGAATTGTGTGCAAAAGAAGGAGTAATATAGTAAAAATAGGATTAGTTTAAATTTCAAATTTGATTATGGATATCTAGAAAACAAAACGTTTCCGCCAAAAAATTCTTTAAGATTCAGATGAAATTTTTAGCCTGTATAAAATGACTTTTCAAATCTAGCGCCACCTTCCCTACTACAAGGTTTTCTTCTGGGAAATACTACTGAAAATTTGGACAACACTACCACTATATGACTTGAACACATAATTTTTAGTGTTTGAATATACATATACCAAAAATAATTTCAATCATTTGTCATATACACAAACTTACATACATATGTATGTAGATATTTTAGTAAAAATATAAATAACTCAATTTTTTTTTAAATGGTGAATGCATAACTAAACAAACATCTAAAAATGTGGCTATACAGTGTGTCTATGTAAGTTGGCGTCATATGAAAAACTTTTTTATTATTTTTATGAAAAAAAGTTATTTTTTATAAAAAGTTCTACATGGTCGAAAATCTAAAAGCAACCATCAGATATTAAATTGTATCGCAGTCATCTAAGAGGTTTGGAAAAAATGTAATTTTTGGTTTAGAGTAACGTACCTGTAAGTGCACTACATTTCATGATTATAAATGTCATCGGACAGTTTTGAATATATATATTTTTTAAATTTGTTATTATTAAAACCAGAAGAATGACAATGCACTAATGTACAAACTTAAATTTTCTCGGTATTCACAGAAAAAAAATTAAATTTTTTTGTTAATGAACATAATTGCATATTTAAAAGTAACATTTAATTCTAAACATCTTGTCCCTATATCAATTTGCGATATTATCAAAAACAAAGGTACTTTACTCCTAAGCAAAAATTATGTTTTTGGCCAAGCCTCGTAGATGACTGACAATTTGATATTTGATGATTGTATATGCCAACTTACGTAGACACATTGTAGATTAATTTATTTGGAATAAACATTTAGTTAACATTATGTGCTTCTACTTACTACATAAGATTCATACTAGGTTTTTAAATAATTTAAGTTTAAATAAACACTTGAGAGTATTTTTTTGATTTATTCAAGACAATGTAGAATCAAAGTTTAAGCACAGTGGATTGTTTTATAGATTTTTTTGTCATTATGGCGCAGTAATCCTTAAAAATTATCCTTCATTTTACTGGGTTCCTGTTTTTTAAAATATATACAAAATAAATGTTAAATCTTATAATATTTAGTTGGGGTTTACAATGCTGATAGTTGATTAAAATGAATGACAAAAAATTACATACCAGTGGCTGGCATACTCATCATAATAGGGGTCCTTTGATTAGGAGGTGGACCCATTTGTTGCATCCCCATCCTAAGATTAAAAAGTTTTGTAATAAAAAAGTATTAGGTATAAACTTTGCACAAAAATTAAAGAGTTATTGTCAAAGTAAAGATACATGTTAGAAACAATGAGTAATTACCTTGGATTCCTCTGCATACCGTTTTGATTCATATGATGTTCCTGAAGCATGATATGGTAAATAAAAAAGATAACAAAAAGTCGAATTAGTTTAAAATATTCCTGGGATCTTGGGAGTGCACCTTGAAAACCGGCGTCGATATTACATAAAATAGCGGTCAAAGGGGTTTGAAATGTAGCTTAAGATTTCCTTAACAACAAATGGATGTATTTTAACCAAACACCACTACTAAATCTTTAACTTTCGTTGGCAAACAATAAAGAAAATTCATAAACTAACATGCGGCCATGTTAGAATAGAAACGACGACGATGGATTCTGACAAATTAACGCATTACTACCGCTCTTTCTTCCTCGCGTATCACATTTTAAACAACTATTTCTTTTTATCCTGTACATTTAGTACATGCGCATTTCCTAAAATTAATATCCTTTGCATGGAAAGGCGTTTGCGCTCCTTTCAAATTTAAAACACGTTTTATGCATTTCAGAAAGAGATAGATTCGATTCCTACTGTAAAAGATAATCCCTAATCATAGTAGTGTGTATTACATGCTATTTGTGCAACAATTTTTTACTAGACCTTATCATCGTTTTTTCCTACTATTCCAACTCGTTTCATAATTCATTGATAAAACCTTTATGAAAGAACATTTATTAATGAAATTAATACCCCGAACGTACTAATACGTTCGTGTTAAAACCACATTTTTGCGAGGCTACAGCATTAAAAGTTTATTTTATCAAGAATGCGCAGTTGCTAGGCTAGCGGCGCCATGTTGTGACGTCAACATGCTATGAGACTAGTTTTATGGATCCACTCTGTATTTTAAAATATTTTTTGCCAAAACATATAGCTGTGGCATAAAAGGCAGTATATTGGCGTAATATAAGGACTGAAATAAATAAAAAAAAAATTAATATAGGGACTGTCCCAAAATTACGTTTGAAGGTCCCACTATTTTTATTACAGTCCTAAAAGTTGGCAATAATTCTAAACAGTGTTTGCTAAGTAAATGATAACGTATAATATAATATCGATTAATTTTAACTTCCTCGTTAATTTTTATTACTTTTTTGCTAAAACAAGAATTTAATAAGTTATTTTTCAAAATATTATAAAAATATCCAAAAGGCATCTAGTTACAAAATGGAGATGTCTGATGTCAGGTTGGTAACACGTTAGTAACTTTCCACCATTATGTTGGCTTGGTACTAAAACGACAAGTTTTTGTATATTTTGTCATGTAAAAGTAATTTAAAAAGGTTTTTACATAGGAAAATTTGAAAAAATGTATGTGGTACGAGACAGTGATTAAAATAAAGTGCATAGTGATACCGTGCTAGCCGCTGTCGTCAAGTGTCTGATTTGAAGTTTAACCAAACACTAAAAAGCCGGGATTTTCAATAACAAGATAGAAGATTTAAGGTTTTGTTTAAAACTTTATTTGTTTATACGAGTCTTCATATTTAAATTTCATTGTACAAATGTGAAAATCTTTATACATAGTTTTAAAAATAACGAAAAACTACACATGTAGTTTCTAAAAGCAAACAATTTGTGATGCCTTTGTAAAATTTTCCTGAGTACACCACTGGCACCATGGAGGTAGATGGTATAGACAGTACCGTGGAAAAACCGTCTTCCATACCAAATGATGCCATAGAAAACGCGCCAATAACAAAAAATGTCTCAAACTATAGTGAAAACAAAGACTTTGACTCAATATCGAATGACATTAGCAACTCCGTTGATCTTGAAGGTCTAAATCAAGGTATACCAACCCCAAATGGTGAACAAGAATCTTTTGATCGTATCTCTCCTGAAAGGGAAGAAGTAAATGAGCCAGTACATAATGCCAGTGCAGAAACTCACTTAGAATCGAATTTAAATATTATAGAAAATCAAAATAATGAAAATCTCGAACGAGATAATGAGTTAATGGAAGCTGAGAGTACAGAACCTTTAGAATCACCCGTTATTCCACCTGAGCCTGGTACTGTCAGCCCATCATTGGAGCCAAACCATAATAACGATATTGAAAAGTCTCCGGAGGAAAGTGAGAACCAAGAGTCGGATCTTGCTGTTGATTCCACAGAACCTGAGCACCAATTACCTGTTAAGGAGCAAGACCAAACAGAACCAAGTACTGAATATCAAAATGAAATCTCAGATTTCAACAGTGAAAAACCTTCAGACTCAAGTGATCTTGGGGATCTTCCTGCTGAAAATGTACCAGTATCAGAAACTAGTTCAAGTCAAACAGTAGAAAATATTCATGATAGAAGTAAAGATGATATTCAAGATGTATCCTTAACAGAACAACAAGAGAGCAACACTGAGGGATTAGAAAGTTTAATAGAAAAAATATTGACAGTCTTGAATCTAATAAAAATAATCTTGTGTCAGAAGAACCGAGCATAGCAGAACCTATAAGTGAAGACAATCGTGGTGACAAATGTGCTGATGTCCAAGAGCAAGAAGAACCTAAAGACATTGAGGTGCCTACACAAGAAGATGCTACTGAAAACCCTAGTGTGCTTGAAAATACCACAGACTCACAAGTGGAAAAATCTTTAGAAGAACCTGTAACTGAGCCCTCAGAAGCTGTAGAACAGTCATGCCAAGAACCTTCAGCAGTACCCTCGGAAGCACCTGAGAAAGAGGTTGAAGAACCTTCACAAAAAGAACCATCTGCAAGCACAAATAGTCCAAAGGAAACAGGGGTTTTAAGTTGTGAAAAAGATATAGTTCCTAGTGTTCCCTCAGAAAGAGAAAATTCAAAAAATCTGGTGGAGAATATTTCTGTTGAACAGGAGCCACAACATACCGTAGAAGGGAAAGAAGCAAGTAATGACACGAATCAAGATATAAGCACATCCAAAGAAGTTGCATCTAGTGAAAAAGAACCCAGCAAAGAGGCAGAAGAGAGTACAGAAAAGAGTACTGAAGTTAACACAGAGAAAGAAGGTAGTTCAGAGCCCTCCATAGAAGCAGATGGAGGTACAGAGAAAAGCAGTAGCACTGAAATGAATACAAGTGCTAACGAGGAAAATATTGAGTTTGCACAAGTAAATTTTGATGCAAATGATCAAGAAAAAGACAGTGAAAAATCAACAACCCTTAGCAGCAAAGGTTGGTTATAATTATTTAATATATTTTTCTTTATATAGCATTTTTTTATTATCTGCAGGGTCGGATTTGGATCCCATTGCTGCTTCTGAGTCCGATGTACTTGATTCGATTGAAAACATTCAGGGAGCAGATGAAGAAATTACGATTATTCCAGATAGTGAGAGAGAAATTACTGAGGTAGGGTAATATTTTATAGCATTAAATTCTCATTGGTAAATAAAATAAATGGAAAGTTTAAATATTTCTTACTTTAATGTACAGTATTCCAATGTATGATAAAAATTTAATTACTAATTTGCTAATTTTTTAAATTATTTCCAGGCTGAAAAGGAAGCGGCATCGTCTTTGCCAACATTAAAAGACATTTCAGACAAAACAAAGTCTCCAGAGATTACAACTCAAGATGGAGACTCTACAGACACTGAAATCAAAATATACAAGTATGATAAAGAGGATCTTCAGACATGTTTTCAGTGTAAAGAGGTAAGTATCTAACTATTGAAAGTAATTAAAAAATCAATCTAAATAAACTAAATACTTTAAAAACTACACCAGGTGATTTTTATTTCTATCTCTTTTTTTATTTTGTAGCAAAGACAGCTAAAATACAAACCCAGTGTTTTATTCATTACACCAAAACAACATTAAAAAAAAAAGCTTTAATTTTGATTCTAGACATTGAAAAACACTTAAATCTTTATTTTAAGTTCCTAAAGTTTGCTTTTGTCTGATTTATGTTGATAAGTATATTTAATATTAGAGAGCTCATACAAACATAAAAGAAATAATAAAACAAAAATATGGTACGCCATTGCTTTTTCCAAAAATAAAATAACTTACTTACCTAATGTGATTTATTGCACCATTAAATACAAAAATATATAACAGTACAAAATAAATGGTTTCGACCTAAGTCCTTCAGCCTCTGATTAAAATATTATATTACAGATAATTATGGTAAAAATACAAACAATTGTGTAGAAAAAAAAATACAATAGAACATTGATAAAAAAAAACAAATAACATTAATTGAAATTTCACAAAATTATTTTATTAACTCATTAATAATTATTAACTTAGGGCACCAGCATACTAGTTTAAAATTATTTCGTTATACAACAAATGCCTGAAAACGGTTTAATTTTTTGGCCTGAAAATGGTGCATTGGAGAAAAAAAAAAGTCAAGAAGTCAAATTTCTTGGAAAATAAATGGAGTTTTTAAAAATAATTTTTATTTTGCAAAACACCAGTGCCATAGTATACATTTTTTGAAAAATCTCCAGTTCGTTCGGACGCCACTGGTAGAAATAATTTAAAATCTTTTGTATTAAAAAATGCCTGTTGGTGCTTAGTAGGTGCATGTCAAATTTCATAAAACGGTTAAAGTTATATTAAGAAAACCATTTTAACAACCTACAGCTTAAAAGTTAGGAGGTTTAGGATATTTGTACGTATGAACTTTTCTTTCTAAAATAAGCCAAAGAATTGTATCCTGTATTTTTAGCCATTAATTAAATTACACTCTTTATAAAAATAATTGATTTTTCCAAAAACATGGAAAATTGCTCTAATTTTTACAAAAGCAAACTTTAATAAAAAAATATCCACTTTCCTTAGTTTTGGCATAGGAGAAACTAAAATTTAACATGTAGAAGACCCAGAAATCATGTTGACCAGTGTTATTTATCCTATCAACCACCATTATGATGAGTATACATGCTATGACTGTAGGGATGGTAACAATATATCGATTATTTTCAAATATCAATATATCGGAAATCAAATATTGATAATCCCTATTGACATTTAACTTCTCGATATATCGATATAGAATATTTTTGATATTTGTGGTAAATAAGACAAAATAAAAAAGCTATTTTTTCACTTAAATTTCTAAATTGTCAAAAATGTTATACAGAAAAAAAACTACAGTATCAAGGTATTTTTTACTATTATGTCGTACTTATTTACCCACTACCTGTTAAGAAAAAAAATATGTAATAAAAGATAATTTATCGATATTTTTTATTTTTTAAATATCAATATATTGCTCTTCAATTTATCGAAATATTGATGTTCTTTTTTTTCAATTTGACATCCCTACTACACCAAGCACAACCATCTTATAGTGAAATATACAGGGTGTTTTCTAATTGCGGTAAGAAAATTTAAGGGTGTATTCTTGAGCCAATTTTATGAAAAAAGGTCGTATAAACATAGGTCTGGAAATGCTAAACTTAAAAAATAAAATCGGATTTTTAATAATATCTTAAATATTCTTTATCTGATTTTAATAAAATTTGACTCTGGTATTTGTTAAAATAGGTAGTTTACTTAGCCCTAAAGTAATTTTAATTAGTGAGAGCAGTGGCGGCGTGGGACGCATATTAACTGATATTATTGACAAAAAAAGGTACGCCACTGACTTTTTGCAACTTTTATATATTTTCCGTATAAAACAACTAAAAATATAACTTTTTTGTGTCTTTATATTTTTACGTAGCTTGCTTAGTTTTTCAGAAAAAAAATCGCCAATCTGCATAATCCTGGACCATACAATTACACATTTTTTCTTTTAAAAATTAAGTGGTATAACTTCTTATTAGAAATTATGTAACAACAAAAACAAATACTAAATAAAACAAGATTTATATCTAGTCTAACAAATGTTATAAAAAAGCGTTTTTGATTTTTTAGGTTTTTTGAACAGTTTAACACCCTGTATCTTGGGAACGAAAAGCCTGAGGACCTATGTTTATGTAAACTTTTTTTTCATAAAATTGGCTTAGGAATATGCGTTTAAATTTTCTTACCGCATTTAGGAAACACCCTCTATAATATAACAGCACTGTCATTATTTAATAATTTGAATTTCTCTAAAAGGGCAAATAATAGCTGTATGTTAAAAAGTGGTTGTAAAAGTTCAACCTATAAATTTACTTCTTTTTAATTGTAAGAGCATACATATATTATAAATGAATTCTAAAGAACTAAGTGGTTTCTAGAACTTTTAAGATGATGATAAAATGTGTTTTTATTAGTTATTTCTGAAAACTTCATTTTGGAATATAGGCTTCAAGACTTTCACAATATCATCTTTTAACCTTTTTGGTGTATTGTCGCTTCTCAACAATCAGCCATACTGTTTCTAATGCCCGTTTCCCCCGACTTTTTAGGGATTCCCTAACGTTAGGTAGAGAATAATTTACATTAAGCTGCGTCCAGACTTGCAACAAGCTCAGAATCACCGCGGAATCATTTCCCAAGCCCTTGGAACGACGTAAATTCCGTCCACGTCCGCGCTATGTGGTGCGCTATTCGGCGAATTGTTGCAAGTCTGGACGCAGCCTTAGGTTACCGTAATTTCTCTACCTAGCGGCAACGGGCATATGTCTTTGCAGAGTAGTTTTAGAAGATAAGCTGATCAGCCAAGGGTTCTGACACTTCTGCCAGTATTTAAAGGTGCGTCTTCATTTATTGCGGCTGCCTCGTAAACCTGGTTCGCGGTGCGCAGTAAGGCGAATACTGTCTTTTTAAAAGTCGTGCTTTAATTGAGCCGTTGAAAGCCAGAGTGGTATATAAGTCAAAATTGAATGAATCTTAGTTTTTAAATTCCTAATAATAATTAATGTACGTAACCACTCTGGCTTTCAACGGCTCAATTAATCCAAATTTTATGACGTCATATACAGGGTGTCCAGAACGGTAATGTCGTAAATCACGTTTCGCAGATATATATCACGATATACATATATCGCGTTATTTATGCCGAATAAATATCCAAGTTTATTATATACAGGGTGTTTCTAAACAAATACAAAACATTTTAGAAGGCGATTTGCCACCAAAAAATAAGAAAAAAACTTCAAACCTCATATGAACATATGTCCTAAAAGTCTTAGTTTTTGAACTATACTTGTTATTATTATTGTTTTTTTATAATAACTTTTATACCCATTCAGATATTTATGAAAAATTTGGAAGACACACCCTTAGCACGAGAAGACATTTTTTGGCACACACGAAAAAAAAATTTCTATCAGTGTCTTCCATGAGGGGTTTAAAATAAATATTTTTAGGAAAAAATATTACGCCACTGCATTTTTCTAAAATATAAATATTTTTAAATTCCCAATTATTTTAGAACAAATTTGATCTCTTGACTTTTTTGTTTAATGTACGGTTTTCGGGTAAATCAATAGAAACCATTTTTGGCATGGTCAGTTTGTATTCCTAATATGAAATTTTACATAAATAATTAACCTTCTTTATTTATTCTTTAATTAGATAGAAATTTGACCATGCCGAGTAATGGTTTATATTTATTTACGCGAAAACCGTTCATCAAACAAAAAAAAGTCAGAAGATCAAATTTGTTCTAAACTAAACGGGAATTTAAAAAGACTTTTGTTTTAGAAAAATGCAGTGGCGTACCATTTTTTCTCTAAAAAAATATTTACCGTAAACCCCTCATGGACGACACTGGTAATTTTTTTCTTGTATGCCAAAAAATGTCTCCTGGTGTTTTTTAAAAATATTTGAAAGGGTTTTAAAGTTATTATAAGAAAAATATATTTAAAAAAAAATTAACACTCCGTAGTTCAAAAACTAAGACGTTTAGGACATATTTTCATACGAAGTGTTTTTCTTATTTTTGGTGTACAATCACCTCTTAAAATGTTTTGCATTTGTTTAGAAACACCTTATATATTAATATCAGAAGAAATGGGTTCCTACTTACTTTTTAGCAAATCTGATGATTCAGTCAATAATGATTTACTACTTGCACCAAAGTAAAGCTTTAGGTTTATGTTATTTTTTTGTGTAAAAACTATAACTATGTTTGGTAATTTTTTAAAAATATGTTATTTTTATAATTGTCTACAAAGTTGTGGCAACTCCGATTTTGACGAAATTTGGTTTATGTGTGCTTCTTGTGGTGCTGTTTATAAATCTGACTTTTTTCGGAAACGTTTTTTCTCAAGATTTCCATTATCAAAGTTGAAAATCAAACTAACCTCATTTTTTCTATATTGGCACACAATTTTTGATTTACACCATTAAAAAAATGGTTTTTCATTTATTTTACCAATATTTTCCATTAAATTCCAAAGCTGTACTTTTAACCACTTCATTCGCAGTAGCCTTTGACGATATACATGGTTGCAGCATTTGGGGGTTGGAGCTTTGTAATTTAATAGACAAAGGTCTATAACAGATAAAAAACAGGTTTTAATTGAAATTTAATTTAATTAAATTAAATATTGTGTGCCACTTTGGCTTTACATCAAAAATTGTTAGCAAAAAGGAGGGGAATATAGTCAAAATATGGTTGGTTTCATTTTTAAGTTTGATGATGGATATCTGGAAAATGTACCACAGAAAAAAATCATTCAGATTCGTAATCAGCGCTCCAAAAAAAAAAAAAAAACTCGCATACTAAATTTTGACAAATTCGGAGTTGACGCAATTTTCTAGACAATTACCGTAATTTTTTATTTTAAGTTCTGATCTATTCATATTGGGTGCGTTCCACTAAGCGCTAACAACGCTAAAATGCACCTTTTACCGTCCGTCGGCTGAAGAAGCATTTTGTGCGTTGTGAGCGCTTAGTGGAACGCACCCATTAATGTTGGCTTATAGGTTCGTTTATTTTTTTTATCAATAAATAACATGTTTTCATTTTTGTATTACTAATAAATGATAACATTCACGGATATCAAGTTTTTATTATTATTAACACAATGTATTTATTATCCTTGGAAAATATAAATATCAAAATATCCGATATGTATCCTTAATATCCGATATTTTGATATTTTTTAAATAAATATCGTGATATTTACAATCCCTCCTCGTTAATGTTAGAGTTGATAGAGTGAACCAAAATATAGTTATTAGTACTTCATACGAAAAAAGTTCTATCGCGCTTTGTTAGAGAGTTGTTGACAACTGAAATATTTTATACTAATGCTTTTTTCCATAGGTAAACGGCTGTTAAGTAAGTGGCAGGAGCGGTCATAAGGGGCGGCAGCATGCCCCCCGTTGATGCGACATCCTTTCTATTTTATTGTGTTTCATACATGTCTAATGGCAAATATGGGCATTTATTGAGGGTCTCCCCAAGGTTGGTCCGAGGGGTGAGGCTGATAATGGAATTGAAGAGTTAGGACCTTTTCAAATACGTGGGAAGGAGATTTTGTGTAATTTTATAAAAAGAACGAAAGGTGAAAACAATAAAAAGAGGTTAGCGGACCTTTTTTTTGCTCTTCAAAAATTTGAACTTCCTTTAAAAATTTTTGTTTTTGCCACCTACACACTTCTCGGCCCATGGCCTCCCCTTTGAAAGTCGATATGACCGCCCCTGTAAGTCGGGATCGTACAGGTTAAGACGTTTTATTAAATTATAGTATGTCTGTCTTTAAAATGCGATTTTATGAAGAATGGTACAAGATATCGTTTCAAATAAAGTATACCTTTTTATAGAAAAAGATAAAGGAATCACATGGTCAAAGCAAAATGTCAAATTTGTGACTTCTGTGAAAAATGCATACCTAAAATTTAAAAAAATCTTCTTACTTTGTATAATCTCGAAGCATGTATGAGGAAATTTAGTTGCCCAAGTATCATCGGTACAGTTAAAACAGTTTATAATTTAAAATTATAAATGAAATAAGTTTTTTTATAACTTCTACCTAGGATTGGCAGAATACTACACAGAGGTTTTGCTATTACCATCTGTGAGGTGACGAGCTATTAAAACCCCTATGTAAGAAGCCGAGATTCGAACCCGGGTCTTTGCAGTGAGAGGCTAGTACGTCAGCCGCTATACCACGTTCGCCACCTTATTTTATTATATGAAGTACTAACATTATTTTAGCTTACTCTATTACCCCTATAGTTTACGACATCATCTTTTCGGACACCCTATACTTAAAATTTAAATTATTAAAATTAAAAAGAATGTCAATCTAAACGATAATATTTTATTACAGAAAAAAACAACGCGGTACCACTTCGCTAATAGTAATCAAGAAGTGACATACATTTGTGATGACAGTTGTTTAAATACTTTTAAAAGTGTCACAACTATGAAATTTGTTATGGTAACTGATGAAGGAAGCGGCCTGAGGGTAAAAAATTTCATGGAGGGACCACCCCAAGAACCACCTTCTTTGGCATTTATAAGGAAATGTGCTTCTTGTAGTAAAGTAACTGATGATATCGAAGTAAATTTGACATGGGAGATAATGGATTTCTGTAACGAATTTTGCCTTTCCAAGTACCAGAAGATGATCGGGTCCAAATGTGCTAGTTGTGTTGGCGATGTAAAATCCACGTCTCTCGGAAAGTACTGCGTGAGGTTTGGAAACGACATCCGCCAATTTTGTACCAGTACGTGTCTTGAACAGTACAAAAAGGGACTCAAAGTATGTTCATACTGTCAACAAGATATGTCTAATGGCCGAGATGGCTTTTTAGCTCCTGTAGGAGAAAAAGGGCAATTCAAAGATTTTTGTTCGAAAATTTGTATGGAAAAGTATGATATTATGACGAACGACAGACCGCCTAACGTTGAACCTGGTACAATCTGCTCCGTGTGCAAGACAGAGAAACCCATTACAATCGAGTTTGAACATAAAGGAGCTCCGAATTACTTTTGCGGCGAACCTTGCTTTGTTGCCTTCGCTTTTGTAAATAAAATATCTCCAGGAAAATGCGCTATGTGTCGGCGACACTTCAACAAGTCGGTTCTTGAACAACACACAATGTATTATGACAATGTTCAGTATAGTTTTTGCTCAAACAGTTGTGAGAACATTTACATTATAGCGCACAGGAAGATAGTACCGTGCAGTTGGTGCAAAGTGAAAAAATACAACTTTGACATGATCAAAAAGTACTCGAAATCGGCGCCAGTTATAAATATGTGCAGCATTAACTGTCTCAGCTTGTATCAAGTATCTTTAAATGCAGTGAACGCTAAGCCGTCGGCTTGTAACTTTTGTAAAAGCAGGCGCATCCAGCATATCATTTGACAATGTCGGACGCTACTATACGCAACTTTTGTTCTTATGGATGTGTCATGAACTTTCAAAATCAGTTTCCCAAACAGATCACTTTAAATAGTCTTGGTGATCCTATACCAGCTGGAACTCCACAGAAAAGCAAGAGGGGGCTAAAGCAGTTGATATTGGTAAGTAAATTTTAAAATATGTATAACTAATGTTGAATGTTAAGATTTCTTTTCGCCATTTTAGTTTTGAATTATATTTTGATGGATCTACTTTTTAACGAAATCTTAGCAAATAGAGATATTCTGAACTTAGAGACTAAGGTCTTAAAACCATAGATTAATAAAGCCGATATACCAAAATTATAATTATTGTTTAATTTTTTTAATCAAAACAAGAACTAGACAACATTACAGAGTAGTAATAATTTTAATTAATTAATTTTGTTGACAGATCTTAGTAATAGAAATAAGGACTAGCATAAAAAGTACAATGAAATAACAAACCCAAATTGTATAACCAGATTTAAAATATCACAAAAAAATCACGCTTTATTCAAAGAGAAATCGATGGTGTAATATTTTCAATTTAAATAATGTTTTAAATTTTTACCCACTATTTCAAATATAAACAAGTGTAATAGACTCCCCATAAATATTAGCTCTGTTTGGCATAACAAAAGTTATAACTAGTTTGATTTTTAATTAACTCAACTACACTATTTTCGAGGTCATGAAGTTAGATACATTTTATTAAAACAATAATTCTTGTCGATGAAGTCTTTGGACCACTCGTACGAACAAGTGTAGAGAACAAAAAACCCAAATATGTAAAAATTTAATTTATTCATAAATAAAAGCATAAAAGCCTTTTTAAATTTTTGACATTTGTGACATAACTCAGTTAAACGCGTTTGGCATCAAAACTACAATACACCACACTACACTTTTTACTATGCCAAACACACCTATTATCGCATTTGTTCAACTTTTTGATGAGCTTCAATACAAAAATGCTTCTTTTAAATTGCCATATTTCTTTTAATAATTAAGTTATCAAGACAATTAAAAACAGAAAATGTTAAGAAAGGTTAAGCTATAACTTTGGCGGAACTGTTGTTATTTACTGTAACAATACATCCTACAGGGTGATTAAAGTTTTTGAAAAAAAAGATAATATTTTTAAAAGACCTATTTGAAAAGGAGTAATCAAATTTGTAATTATAAAATATCAAAAATGAGTAAGGGTATGTTCACAAACGAGATTACTCCTTTTCAACAGCACATCATACGGGGCGATTAAAAATTATTATTTTTTCAAAAACCTTTTATTACCCTGTAAAATTTATTACTAACACTAAATAACAACGATAATGCCAATATCTTTGCCTTAAAATTTCAAATTTTATTATTAAAAAGCATTTTTGCATTGAAGCTTATGGAAAAATTCAAAGAACATGCGATAATTTTTGTTGGGAGTGTACAATAATAAAAATTGTAAAAATAATTTGAAAATACTTTTAGCAACACCCCATTAAACGATACCATTCCCCAACTTCCCGTAATCTCGAGCGTTCAAAGCTTGGCCAACACAAACGGCACAGTTACCCCTCCTCCCCTTCTCCCCCAGTTTAACTCCTATTCCTTCAACTAGGTTAACCTGATCAAAAGCCACCACGGCAGCTCCAATACAGCAACAGAGCAATGTACAAACTGTGCAGAACATACAGAACATTGATTTGCCGGTGCAGGTGCAGGTGAAGCAACAGTATATTATCAAAGAGCGGCCCAGCGTTGCACAGAGAAATGTGGCTGTAATGTGCAACCCTAGGAAGGCTGTTAAGGGTAAGGAATTCACTAATTTTGGTACCCTTTGCATAAAATTTATTTTGATTAAAAACTTCAGTTTTCTTTCTCTGCCTGTTATAAAACAAACTACTAAATATCCTTCCTTAAAAAAATAGTTTGGACATATTTACCATTTAAAATTAATTCCCGGACTTTACCATGCTGTATTAGCTTTGTTCGTAAAACAAAATTTCCAACGAATTTCCAATTTTTAATACGCATGCTTGGTTGAAAATAATATTCTGATTAGTTTGAAATTTTTAACTCTGCGAACGGCATGACGTAAAATGCTAACTGGACCAACGCCACCTAGCCAAAATTTTAAACAATGTAAACAAGAAACACTTTTATAGCAACCACAAATTAAAATAACTACTGAAACCGAAGACTAAAAACACACTTAATCTGGCTAAAATGTTAAGATTGCAAACAACTACACTCCTCAAAGAATTATCGCATATGCTCGATTTCTTCCATAAGCTTCAATACAAAAATGCTTTCATTTAAATGGCCATATCTCTTTTAATTATTAAGTTATCAAGGCAAATAAAAAAAGAGAATGTTAAGGAAAGGTGGAGCTATAACTTTATCGTAACCGTTGTTATTTACTGTTACCAATACATCCTACGGGGCGATAAAACTTTTTGAAAAAAAATAATTTTTAACCGGCCTGTATAATGTGCTATTAATTGGGACGAATATCATTTGTAAATAAATTATACCCTTACTCATTTCTGATATTTTATAATCACAAATTTGATTACTCCCTTTCAACAGCACATCATACAGGGCAATTAAAATTTTTTTTTTTTGTTTTTAATTTTATCACCCCGTAGGATGTATTGGTAACAGTAAATAACAACGGTTACGATAAAGTTATAGCTCCACCTTTCCTTAACATTTTCTTTTTAAATTGTTTTGAGAACTTAATAGTTAAAGAGATATGGCCATTTAAATGAAAACATTTTTGTATTGAAGCTTATGGAAGAAATCGAGCATATGCGATAATTTTTTGAGGAGTGTACAAACGAACAAACATGTAAAATCAAATGAAATGACAGAACACCGACGTAATTGTCGTTGCGCATGTCTCTAACTAAAAATGTCTCCAAAATTAGCGGAGTATTTTGTCGGTTAGAAACTAGTTCACAACGAAAAATTGGACATCTGCGAACAGGGGACTTTTGATCAGCAGCTTGGGATTTCTTCTCTACGAACTCTTTGAGGGTTTCTTATAGTTTTCTAACTGCTCTACGAACAAACCTTATAATAACACTGGTCTGCAACGAAATCCTTCTTTAAATAAAAATGCGATAAACATAAAGGATTAAGGGTTCTAATTATACATCTGCTTTTAGTTTTTGCTATCACGTCACAATTTTGTTGTGACATGAAATTGTGTAAAAGCCTTTTTATAATTGCTATAATTTTGTAGTCGACATTATTCTGTACAGATCATACCTGTATACACAAAAACAGTTCAAATTAGTAGAAAGAGGGATAAATTAACCGACCTAGGGTGTTTTTACAGAATCAAAAGCACCCATCGAATAACTACCCCAATTAATCTTCATGTACAACAATATCTTATTTTCTGACTCAGTTTAATTAAAATTATCTTGTTTGACAATTAGAACTCTACAAATCAAAGGCTTAACTTCTGGGATCTGGATTTAAACAATAACATTTGTGAAATAAAAATACAAGACAAAAATAAAAGAAACTTATAGAAATCTAAAGTTGGAATTGTTAATCATTGGTTCCAGATAAAGAAAATGTTCTACCTTTACTCCCTATTAAGCCAGGTCTTATTCACTAGTATTGAAAAAATTAGCACTTAACTTATCTAGCCAAAAAAATGCGAAAAATCTCTGTTTTCCAGAGACTTTTCTAAATACAATATTGTGTGAAATTATAGTATTTTTTCTCCTTTTTAAGATGCCGTATAAATAATTTGTATAGGATATTTGTTTCTGTTGAGATCTGATGGAAATATCACTTGTAAGGAGAAAAATTACCACTAAACCTAGTTCACGAGAAAAAAGACATAAAACGACACTTTTCTACTGATAAACAAGTGTTTTATTAGAACCTCAATTCGGTATTTTATTCTTTCCATCCTCATCCGAGATTAAATGTTGAAACTTATCTCCAGTTGCCTATGTCGTAGTCTCATGTAGTAGAATATGAGCATGGGGATTATTATATTAAAATATATTCCCCAATGGTGTCTGTAATTACGAATTTAATTAATTTTCCTGATTATCGCAGGTGTTCAAACACAAGTTACTATGGTAGATGCTGGAATCCAAACTGACAAAGAAGAAATAAAGAAAATTTTAATTCCAGTACCGGTACCCATATACGTGCCGACGCCTTGTCATATGTTTGCGGCTCCGGTTCCCATACCAGTGCCATTCCCTCTGCCTATCCCCATTCCCATTTTTATACCTACTACTAGGAATAGCGCAGCTGGAATTATGAAAGAAATAAAGGTAAGATTTAAACATTTTATTTAGTTAAATAAAAGTAAAAATGTGTTTTTACCACTGTTAAAAAAATGTTGTTTTTAGTGTAGTATTCCATTTTAGTACACTATATAAAGTTATAAAACAATTATTTTGTGTGTGTCAGTTTGACTCTTTTTTTTACTTTTGGCATTAGTGTTTTGCCTCAGTGCCTACGAAAATTTATTTTAATATGAATTTATGTATAAATTCCGCCGGTACTTTAGTTCATCTGTCACTAAATTTCAAATTTATTAGTTTAAGAATAAATTTAATAGAAACTATAGAACATTAATAACAATAATGAATTCGAATTATTCTTAAATTAAAATTATAAAAATATATATTATACTATATATTATAGAAAAAATATAGTATGCAACACTAGGGTGGTCCTTATTTCAGATTTACGTTTGCATTTTTTTTATTATAGCTCTAAATAGGTTTTTAAATATACTAAAAAAATAATAATTTTGACATTAACTCCGCCTCAGGACGGCTAAAGCGTTAAGTAAAATTAACATGGAAAAAGTTCTCTTGTGATTTTGGTGTTTGGTGAGATTCACTAAAAGGAGGCAGATCATATACGACACATAAGATGTTGTGATTCTTAATGCTCTACAAAAAAGGTCTCTTAGGATTTTTGCTAACTTAAGAGGATGCCGTAGCACGTTAAGTGGCTAAAGAAACGCGATTCGCTGCCGTTTTTAATGTTGTTTTTGAGAAAAAGTTGTACATAAGAAGAAGTTTCTTAAGGCGGTCAGATTATCGGAAGGTAATTGATTTTGGTAATGGTAATAATTAACACATTAAATTTCCCAAAATTACAAAATCGTAAAAATAACCAACTTTCCGATAATCTTTAACAAAAAAAAACATCAAATATTGATTGACATGGAATACTTTTGAACCAGTCACAGTTACCAAAAAATTATAGAAATGACCTTTTGTGGGAGGCATTAAGTTGCAACGAATTATTATGTGTTGATGTGATCCATTCATTAGTGAAAAGTTAGTTAAAAAATTCAAAGTGATGAAATAAACGGAACTTTTTCATGTTAATCTAACTTAACACTTTGGCTATCGTTGGGGCCGGGTTAATTTAAAAATTAAGAGCTGCAATTTTGCAAGTTTTTATATATATATATATATATATATATATATATATATATATATATATATATATATATATATATATATATATATATATAGATATATATATATATATATATATATATATATATGTATTTGGAACCATTCAGAACAATGGTAAAAAAAACAAACATAACCTATTTTTTTTTACACATGGGATTGCTTCACTCACTTGACGCCTCGTGAGATCAAACCTCCCATTTGTAAAAAAAAACGTTTTTAATGCACTTATTACATAAAGTTTTCTTGGAAATTTTCAGAAAATTCAAGTTAAAATACCCACCGATCCTTATGAAGCCGAGCTTCTGATGATGGCGGAAATGGTAGCTGAAGAGAAGAAAGAAGAGCACACGGACTCAGAAAGTGACATGGAGGACACAGCTGCTGACGGAGGCGGCGATTATAGTCCCGAACCTGTCGATGCGAGCAATACTTTCGGTGACGACATGTTACAGATGGCTCTAAAGATGGCTACAGGTATGCTATTAAAAAGTAAAGTGGACGAAACTTTCATAATCATATAAATTTATTTGAATGTTAAATGAAAACTTTTCAAGTTTTGATACATCTTTTCATACTATTCCTTCATACTAGTTTCAAAAAGAATTAATTTACAATTTTCAGAATTAGACGAGCCTGCTGTGGACCTCGAGGGAGCACTCACTGCCAACACTATAACGGCGCCTCAGGGTGGACATCCGGACGGACACCCGCAAGAAGAAAATGTGGACGACCCCAGCCGTTGCACCATCCTATGATGGAGAGGTCTCCGATAAGAGGAAGAAAAAGAGGCATGCGCGGATCGCCGCGTGGAGGACAATCAAAGCGAGGAAGGAGGATGTCACATCACCAGGTCGAGATGCCGATGATGCAGCCGGTTCAAGCGCCTCCACCACCGGAACCTCAAGAAAAGCCGGATGCGAATATGTGCTTAAAGGTAGAAAGGAAGGAATTTTAATCAAAATAGTAACTTTTAATTTAATTTTTCAAGGACTTTTCTAAAAGCAATATGGGGTGAAAACAATATATATTTTTCCTTCTTAATATGATGGAGCTCTGGAAAATTTTTCAGGAGTCGTGGTTCTTTCGTTATTCAAAGTCTAAACCACTCGCGCATGAAAAAATCATGGCTAAACCGATCTCGCGACAAAAAATGCAAAAAACCTCATTTTCCAAGTACTGTTTTCAATACAATATGTGGGTAAAATAATATTTATTTTTCTTCTTTACATAATAAAATTTTATTTAATACTCAAGGAATTTTGGTTCTATCGTTATTCCAAATATAAACAACTTAAGCATGAAAAAATCATCGCTAAACCGATCTCGCGACAAGAAATGCAAAAAAAAACAAATTTTCTGGGTACTGTTTTAAATACAATATATGGTAAAAATATTAGTAATTTTTCTCCTTTACATAATAATTTTTTTTTAATACTTGAGGAATCTTGGTTCTTTTGTTATTCCAAATCTAAACCACTCGCGCGTGAGAAAAGCATCGGTAAACCGATCTCGCGAAGAAAAAATGCAAATAATCTGAAAGTTTCAAGGACTTTTCTAAATGCTTTCTATCGTTATTTGATGTCTAAACGCGAATATGTGCCCAAAGTGGCGCCAAAATATAAATACTTTTATTTTCATAAAAAAATATTATTTTTTTTTCCAGTACACTTTTGGCGTGAATGCTTGGAAACAGTGGGTAACGACGAAAAACGCGGAGTTAGAAAAATCAACTCGACGCGTAAAGCTTTTCAAAACAGAAATTCTTCAGCTCACTTCGGATGAGCTAAACTACTCTCTGTGCTTGTTTGTGAAGGAAGTTCGAAAACCAAATGGACAAGAATACGCTCCGGACACCATATATTACCTGTGCCTGGGTATACAGCAGTATCTTTTTGAAAACGGCAGGATAGACAACATATTTTGTGATCCTTACTATGAGAAATTTACAGACTGTTTGGATGAGGTCGCCAAGAAGTTCTCGGTTCTTTACAATGATTCTCATTATATTGTTACGCGAGTCGAGGAGGAGCACTTGTGGGAGAGCAAGCAGCTAGGCGCACATTCGCCGCATGTGTTGCTAAGCACGTTGATGTTTTTCAATACGAAGCATTTTAACTTGACGGTAAGTTTTCCTAATTTGAATCGTTTATTGCAGAAACCTGTTAGGTACACTTTATTAAATTTTCGGTTAACGACAAAAACTTTATTTCTCTAAAATTAGTAAAGATTTTGGCCTAAAAAAAATTAGAATAGTAATTTATGACTTTTCAAAATACATGTTATCGTATTTTTTTTTTTTTTTTAATAAATATTTTTTGCACTAGACTTGATTCTGCATATAATAAAACATCTTTAAAATGTGCGAAAAAATGCTACCAGAAATTCCTGAGGATAAATTATGACTATCTAACCCAACCTACCTTTGTTTAAAAGTGGATGATTTCTTAGATACAGGGTGTTAAAAATTTGGTCTGGTTTTAGTTTTTTTACAAATAGTTGTGTCAATAATGGGAGTATTGTTAAAATATTTGCCTAAAGGCATTTTTGGGAGGTGAGAAATTAGAATTTGCTATCAATTTTATTGTAAATTCTAGATGGCGCCATCTTGCAAAAACTACAAACAAAATAACTTTTTTTGTGCCACTCTGTATAACATTTTTAATAAAAATTCTTATTCTTAATTATATTTTACATAAAAAGGCATTTTAGCAAAAAGTTGATCTAAGCATCAGTTTTTGAGATATTTGGATTTAAAAAATCATTTTCTGTATGGCTAAGTTATACCGGATGTTTTAGAATTAGATGCTTATCTTTAAAAGTGTAAATTCTTAGGTGATTTAGGAAGAAAAGTTGAAATAAACTTATGTCATAATGTCTTAACATTTAAAATACACAGTGGTAAAAAAAATATATATTTTTAAAAACTTTACCACCCTGTATCTCTGGTATGGTATGGGTATATCTGAACTATGAGGAATTATTCGGCATGCTTGTTACAACAAGACGTGTTTGGTAAAATAAACCACAGGGTTACCAAAGAAAAACCATAAAATTTACTTCATAAAACACATTATAAACGGCCGCTTGACTGGTTTCTGCAATGAACACAATTTTTGGCGAAAGCTGTAGATACTGTATTAATAAATAAATAAATTTTCCCATAAAATTAACACACACAGGCGCACGATAGATGACTGAATTTTACAGAAAAACATGAGTTTACATAATACAATTGAAAATCGCTGTAAATCTCATTTTCGTCAAAAATATCAGTTGGCTGGTTTCTGAAATAAAACATTAATCCATGATGACAACCACTAATACATAACGCAAGTTGTAGAATAACTTTTTTTTTGTATTGCATTTATCCAATAATTCATAAAAAATATTTAAAGAACACATTGCCCACTGCCAAAACATCACGCAAAATATGGCAAACAAATGTCATAGTGTTCCAAAAGGGATTCAAAAATATCCGATAGAGGCGCTTAAATTGTGTCGCTAATAAACTTCTAAATTTAATAAAGTAAGAGCAGTAAGTGAAATAAATTTTCTTGTTTTTTCAGACTGTCGACGAACACATGCAGCTGTCTTTCTCACACATCATGAAACATTGGAAGAGAAACCCGAATCAGCCCGGCGCAAGCAAAGTGCCCGGCTCTCGAAATGTGTTGCTGAGGTTTTATCCTCCGCAATCGGCATTACGTAAGTGTCGTATTGTAAGAAATGGTGTTTTAAACAAAAAACACAATATTTATTTCTAATTGTTATGTAAAGTTGGTTGTAAGAATATACAGGGTGTCTCTGATGGGTGCGGAAAAATACTACCACAGATTCCTGAGGCTAAAATATGACGATCTAACCCAACTTACCTTTGTCAAAAAGTGGATGGTTTCGGAGATACAGGGTGTCAAAAATGTATCCTGGTTTTAGTTTTTCATAAATATTTTTGGTAATATTAGGTCTATTGTCACAGTATTTGGCTAATAAAAATAAGAATTTGCTATAATTTTTTTGTTAACTTTAGAGGGCACCACCTACAGTGTCTTGCACAAATTAAAAATGTAATAACTTTTTTAAGCCACTTTGTCTGTAACTTTTAAAAAATATATATTTCTTTAGCATATTTTACATAAAAAAGATTTACTTGGTAAATGTTGATTTAGGCAGCCGTTCCTGATCCATCTGGATTTTTAAAAATGACTGTATAGACAAGCATTTCTAATTCTAAAACACTCTGTATAGCTTAGACCTGGTCTTACAGAAAGTGATTTTTTTAAATCCAGTCTCTCAAAAACGGTTGCCTAAATCAACTTTAATCAGTTATACCTTTAGTATGTAAAATATGTTGAAGAATAAGAATTTTTCTTTAAAAATTACATACAGAGTGGTTCAAAAAAGTTATTTTGTTTGTAATTTGTTCAAGATACCGCAGGGGGCGCCCCTATAGTTATCAATCAAATTTATCGCAGTTTCTTATTTCTTACCTTTCAAAACCCCTTCTAGCCAAATATTGTTACACTATTCTTACCAAAACTATTTATAAAAACTAAAACCAAAATAAATTTTTAACACCCCGTATCTCCGAAATCATCCACTTTTGGACTAAGGTAAGTTGGGTTAGATCGTCATATTTTAGCCTCAGGAATCTGTGGTATCTTTTTTCGCACCTTTAAGAGACACCATGTATAAATCGTGTCTTCTCTCTTTTTCTTTTAGAAAACAATCAGCGTAAAAGAAGGTATATGAACAGCAAGAAAACGAGGAGAATCCTCTTAGATGTCCAGTTAAGCTTTATGAATTTTATTTGTCAAAATGGTAAGTTTTCAAAAAATGTTAAAATATTTTTTATAATAAGCGAGATTACAACCTCTCTTCTTCTATTTGATTTCTTACTTATTCTGTGAAATCGTTGTAGGGTTTTTCTTCAATTTCACCCAAAAAAAAAAATCACAAATGCTATAAATGCCAAATCTCCAAGGACTTTTCTAAATGCAATATGGGGTGTAATCAATAATATTTCTCCTTCATACGATGAAGTTCAGCATAAAAAGCCAGAAATGGTGTTTTTTTTCGTTTTTCTCGTTTTTTTTTTTTTGGACAAACCACGAAAGCTAAAAGCCTAAATACTAACGTACCGTGGGTGTCTTAAGCGAGGTAAGAGGAAGTTTGTTGACACGGGACTTAAATACTTGAAGATTTGGGGGAAGGAAAGACCTCCGCGGGTAGCTGGTTCCACAACCTAGAAACTCTAGGGATAAAGAACGAACAAAGTGAGAAGTTCGGGGCCTGTCCAGTTGGACCGTATAGGGGTGCATACGCGCGGAACCACGAGTTTCTCTGTTGGGAACCGTAAGTGGAGGAACTATACTGGACAATTCTTCAGAGCAGAAGTCATGGAAGTACCTATAAAAAAGCGATAAATCCCCCACAGCCCGACGATGTGCAAGAGAGGAAGCCTTTCTGTAAGTGAAGGATCATTAATGAGACGAACAGCTCTTCTTTGAATAGAATCAAGAATGCTTAGGGTTGTGGGGGACGCCATGCACCAGACATGAGAACAATATTCCAAGGGAGGTCGGATTTGTGACACATATAAAGTGTATAAATTAGTAGGGGAAAAATACTGTTTGGCTTGAAAGAGAAATCCAAGCTTTTTGAAGCTGCCATGGCTATAGATACAATGTGTTTATACCAGTTAAGGTTACTTTCAAATGTGACGCCCACAAGATTAAAGGTGTCTGCTCTGTAAAACTTGGCCGCTCATAAGTAGAGGATGTGTATTTGATGACACTTTTCGCGACAAGGAACATGATTGTGTTTTGGATGCATTAAAATGGACGAGATTTTTAGCGCCCCAATCCAATATTAAATTAAGATCCTGCGAAAGAGATATCTGCATCGCTCTGCGTATATTTTCCAAGTCAGGTTTAGTGATGGGTTTAGGAACCTGAAAACTGGAGTGAAGGGTACTATCGTCGGCGAAACTATGAATGGAATTAGTTGTGGACGAGAGAAGGTCGTTGATGTGAAGAAGAAACAATGTTGGTGTCAGCCCTGAGGGACTCCAGGATTTACTTGGTGAAACCATGAAGAGTGGCCGTCCACAATAACTGATATACGACGATCAGATAGATAACTAGAGAGCCAAGTACAGAGTTTAGTTGAAAGACCATAGGAGGGAAGTTTATTAAGAAGTGCGGCATGCCAGACCTGGTCAAAAGCTTTGGATATATCAAGAGCAACGATCTGGGACTCACCTAGAAACTCAAGAGATCTGCTGTAGATCTTTTGTGGCGAAATCCATACTGCCTGTCATGCAAAATTTTGTGTTTTTCTAAGTCTAAGTTTTTAAACCTCTCCCAAATAAAAAAATGATAGCAGAACTGACAATAATATTGCTTTATTGTCCACGAATAATCTTTTGACAAAGCAGAATAAAATTAAAATAAGAATTATAATATTAATAATAATAAGATACATGCTTTATGTAATGGTACGACTAATTAAAATTATCATCGCAATATTCTGTTCATACATACATAATACGCTTTACTTAATAACAAGTTTTTAACATAGATAGTTTAAATTTTTTAATCTTTAATATCAGTGGGCAAATGACAATGGTTTACTTAAATGTTTTAAGTCAAAGAGAATGTAAACTCTTACCTCTATTTATATTTTAGAAACATTATGTTTAATTTAAAAAAAATTGTTTAAAATGTTCTAATAATTCTTTACATACTAGAAAACTTCCGAATCCAAATTCATTATTAACAAAAAAAAAAAAATTATTTATGACTCAAAAAAAATGTATAAACATTTGCCCACTGATGAAAAAAATGAAAAAATTAAAAAATCTAAACTATCTGTTAAAAACTTGTTATTAAGTAAAGCGTATTATGTATTAACAGAATACTTTAATGATAATTTTAATAAGTTGTACCATTACATAAAGCATGTGAGGGCCCTAGTTTCAAAGTGTACAATCTCCAAAATTAGATTTTTATGTTATATCTAACAAAAAATAAACAAAGAATTTATTTATTGAATATAATTAATTTTTTCTTAAGTGTGTCATGGATGGCTCAGAAAGATCAAACTTTTGGGACATTTATTTTACTGCTGTGTTAAAAAGTATAAATGCAGATTGTACATTTTGAAACTAGACCCCTCATGTATCTTATTACTAATAATATTATTATTATTATTTTAATTTTATTCTACTTTGTCAAATGATTATTCTTTGACAATAAAGTTATATTATTGTTATAGCGACAAAAAATGTAAAAAACTTAATTTTCCAAGGTCTTTTCTAAATGCCACATGGGGTGAAATCGATAGCATTTTCACTCCTCTACATGATAAAACTCCTTTAAATACTCCACGCATCTTGCCCTTGTCGTTATTTCAAATCCAAACCACTCGCGCCATAAAAATCCTTTGCTAAATCTTTCTCTCTACAAAAATGCAAAAATTCTCAATTTTCCGAGGTCTTTTCTAAATGCAATCTGGGGTTAATTCAATAGTATTTTTACTCCTCTACATAATAAAATTTCCTAAAATACTCCGGTCATCTTGTTTCTTTCGTTATTCCAAGTCTACCCCACTCGCACATGAAAAAATCCTTTGCTAAATCTTTCTCGCGACAAAAATACAAAAAATCTCAATTTTTCGAGAAGTTTTTAAATTCAATATGGGGTTAAATCAATAGTATTTTTACTCCTCTACATAATAAAATTTCCTAAAATAGCCCGGGCATCTTGGTTCTTTCGTTATTCCAAGTCTAAACCACTTGCACATAAAAAAACCTTTGCTAAATTTTCTCGCGAAAAGAAAATTGCAAAAAATAATCTCCTTTTTCCTAGAACTTTTCTTAATGCAATGTGAAATGAAATTAATAGTGTCTCTCCTTCGCTATACGATTAAGTTCTCTGAAATTTTCCAGAAGTCGTGGCTTTTTTCCCCTCGCCCATACAAAAATCATCGGCTATACCTCCCCTGCGACAAAAAATACAAAAACACAGTTTTCTTTTATTTTAGCAGAGTTATTTCTAATATTCTTACATAAAGTTTTTTTCAGTCCGGAAAGTGTAAAAACAAGAAACGATGTATTTTATTTACAACCTGAACGTTCTTGTGTACCGGACAGCCCCGTTTGGTACTCTACGATGCCATTAGCTAAAGAAGCGCTTGAAAAATGTTGCACAGAGTAAAGATGGTGAAAGAAATCAACGTGGCTCTACTTACCAGTTAAATATGTCATATTTTTTTTTTATAATACGTCAGCAGTGCTGTAAGTGACACACCTCTGTTTTGTATAAATGTACTAAAATAGTGGAGATATTCGTTCTAAGAAAATTACTAGTTTTCCTTGTATTTTAATTAATATAAATGTATTAGTATACATTTAGAGTATTTTTATTTTTCTTGTTTATTAAAGTTCAGAAGACATTATATGTACGATTGCAATATTGCTTTTATAAAAAATATTTTAAAAATAAATCAGATTCATGTTAATTTTTCTTTACCTTCTTTACACCACTTTGGTTGGGTAAGAGTAACAGTACCAGGTGACGACCGAACAACGCTTTCAAACTTAGGGCAATGTCATCAGATGCCAAGTTGGGATTTAATATCTGTCTATCATTTTGTGGCGTGAATTTTGGTATCTAAGTAAACTTCCTATATATTTTTAATATTCCATTTCAACAAGCTGCACATATACAGGGTATCCGAATTATATTTATACACGAAATAACTTAGCCCACTGTACATTGGGTTGCCAGATGTCAGGTTTTCGACCGGACAGTTCGGTTTTTCTGATGCCCGTCCGGTCGGGAAAATCTAAGCAAATCGGACAACAGAATTTTCGGTTTTGGGTTAAAATTAATAATTTAAAAGAAATGATACTTTGTTGACAGGTTGTCCATAATCAAAGTTTCCAGTGTAGACACTGGCGAAACTATATAGGATGGGCAGCCCCCAAAAAAATAAACCATATATCATCTGGTAAACTTGAAATAGATAATGTTTTTGGGTGCACTTATTTAATTGGCAGTGTTTGCAGTAAATATACAAGGTGTCTCAAAATTAGAATTTGTATTATCAAGTAGGCTTTGTTTTATTAAAACGGCCTGTTTATTTTAAGAAATTTTGACTATGGAATTTTTCATTAAAAATGAATTATATAGTACACTATACGTCAATTATTATTGGTTTTTCAGATATCAAGAGCATGTTAATATTTCGATGGTCTAGTTTTTAAATGTTGTAAGTGCATTTTTCAGAAAAAGTGAGTTGGATACACTAACATATAATTATATACAAGAACTTTTCAATGGACACAAGTAGCAAGTAAAACATTTAAACTTTAAGATGCAAGCTCCATTTTTCAATCGTCCAAAGTACCTTAAGACTAGAATTATGGCACATTTTTTAAGCTCATATAACTTTAAAAAATATTTTTGCACTTAGACCTTAGAATAGGGCCGGGACAACCCATGGACTGAAGCCGCTCGGCTTATTGTGAGCTCTGTCTTTTTACGTCTGGGTGATGTCAGCCAGACGGGACCTACAGCTTAACGTGGGTTCCGAACCACGGTCCTATGCGCGACAACTTAACACCTCGTCCCCACCCAGGGGGACTAACGAACCTACCAACTAAGTGGGATCCGCATGCCTACGGTTGCGCAGGACACGGCAAAGTGTGTTCTGGCGCCTTAGTCCTTGCTGGCTATTAGCGTCGATACATTTTGCACTTTGTCCGTCTTGTTGAGCTAACCACTAAATTTCTGACATTGGCCGCCGGCAGGATTTCGAACCCACCTCACGTCGGTTGTGCGCTTAACGATCTGACGCCTTACACGCTCGGCCAACCACCCAACATTTTTGCACTTACAACATTTTTTGTGAACTAGACCATCGATATACTCATTAACATTAAAAAGTGAAGAAAAATTATAATATTTAGGTTCCTATTTTTAAATGTTTCTGTCACTGTCAGAGTCACAAATAATATAATAAAATGTAGTTAGTTACCCTCCATTGAACCAACTACTAATAGGAAGGGCCAGCACTTAGTTTATTTTAGATACATATTGACTTACTTTACTTAAAAATTAGCAATTATTGACATATTGCTGGTTTTAAGACAAGTAAGTAAATATGTATCTCTAATAAACTACATTGCTGACATACTTATTAGTAGTTCCTAAAATGAAAGGTAATTAATTACATGTTAATATATTATTTGTCACTTTTGATAGTGTCATAAATATTTCAAAATAATTATAAACAAAAATATTATTTTCTTACTTCAATTTTACCATTAATAAGTACATTAGTATGCTACGGATATCTCGAAAAACAGAAATAATTAATGCATTTATAGTATACATTTTTGATGTAGAATTCAATAAAGGTAAAATCTGTCAAAATATACAGGTTGTTCCATATAAATTATACATATTAAATTATTATATTCACTTTAATTCCATATACCTGTATAATGTGAAGTTAAAAAGAATGATCAAATATTTTCTATTGCCCAACCAACAAAGATAGGCATAGGATATGATAAAAGTCATATGTAACTAGACTTTTAAAATTTGAATATTGGAAAATATACAGGATGTTTAATTTAAAATATCAAAATTTGCCCTTTTACATGAATCCCACAGGTTTTAAATTTTAATAATAATATGACGCAGTCAAGGGTTCCTAAGGAAATAAAACCATTACAAAAAATATAAAATATTTAAAAATGTATTATCCAATTTCTCCCAACATAAATATACATATTAAAAAGAAAATATTTAAAAAAATATGTACCCCCATAAATATAAACTTTGGAAAAAAATAACAATATTTTATTGAAAAAAATGGTAACTGACAAATAGAATCGATATACCTAAACTGACTTAAAAATAACATAATATTTAATATATTCAAACTCATTCTGAGGTCACCAGTTCAAATCTGGATAACTTTTGGAAATAAAGTAAGCAAAAACAATTGAAAAAAACTAATTCCATTGGTCAGCTGCATTTGATACTATACTGACTTTTTGAATCAATGCATTTATTTATTTACTTGTTTTTGCTTTCTTCATTGTCAAATAAAGTGAATTTCTACTAAAAACGTATCCTCATAAACACCAATTTTACTGCTCTAACCTGTATTTTTGTAAATAAATAATATTTTTTTATAAAGAGCTTACTTGCAACTACAGAATAAGTTTGAATAGTATCTGATAGCCAAAAGTGGTGACATGTTAGCATTTTTGCAAACCTTAAAAAATTATGTGGTCTTAAGGTATTTTTACAGTTTGAAATGTATGTTGCCAAAACAGACAGGCAACAGCAAGAAAAATACTACGCAAGATATCTTTCAAGCTGTAAAAATACCTTTAGGGAAAAATGACAACACTACAACTCTTTCGTTTATCATTTTCTCTCTAAGTGTAAAATATCCTTAAGTATCCAGTCACAAACTAAATTAAAGACAAATATACAAAATTTGAACATTATACAATACATGACTAGTAAATTATATTTCTTATGTAAAGGTTTTAAATTGATATTGGGTTATGTTGTAAAAAATTGTCAATTGATATACAGTCCACTTCACATAATATATTGCTTCACTTAATTGATAATAATTATTTTGTATTATTGTTTAAGCAAAACTTTAAAATTATTACAAACTTATATGGCATAAAATAGGTTTCCCAAAATTGTTATATAAAAACTAATTTTATATATTTGTATATACACCAACTTTAATAATTTTTAAATGTGATGTCCAAGATTCTTCCCCCTATACATATATAATTGCTTTTTTAACTCCAAAAGCATAATTTCAGGAAGAATCCTATATCTCGGGAATAAAAAACATTATATGTATATATAACTAGGTCTTCATTCTTCAGAGTTTCAAAGGTTTGCTATACAGGGTGATCGTTCTTAAGTCGGCACTATTGCTAACTTTCTTATTATTGGAGATACGAAGTCGGTTGAATTACTAAAGTTGTAGTACTTTTTCCGCTGATTAACGTGCTGCCAACCGAAAAAAATTAACATGGGGTTTTCGATTTATTACAAAAAAATGTTTTTTTAATTGAACGCCCTGTATATTATATCACTATTTAAAAGATCTATCAAAGAACCTTAAAAAAGTCTACATGTGATATGTCCAATTTTTAATAGTTTCGGAAATATGGCCATCCTCAGGAATTTAAGAGTAAACTGGCATTTTTAAAATAAAACACTCTGTATATTTCATCACCATTTAATAGATATTTTAAAAAGCTTTAAAAAATGCCATATTTGAAATGTCTATCTCTTATATAGTTATGGAATTATGGCTATCCAAATCTCAAAAATAGTAGATATAGTGTCTATTTTATCTTCAACACTGAACTTAGTGCGTATAGTTTAGAGCTGTAGATATAATGGAAATTTAAGATAATTTTCCGATTTGGATGGTCATATTCTTTAAACTAAAAAGATATCAAATGTGGGTTTTTTCTAAAAGCTCTTTAAAATATCTATTTAATGGTTATGCAATATACACAGTGTTTTATTTAAAGAATCCAAGTTTTCTATAAAATGCCTGAGGATGGCCATATTTCCGAAACTATTAAAAGTTGGATATATCACTTGGACTTTTTTAAAGCTCTTTGATAGATCTTTAATGGTGATATAATATACAGGGTGCTCCATTTAAAAAAGTGCATTTTTGGCAATAAGTCGAAAACCCGATGTTCAATTGTTTTTCTGTTGGCAGCACGTTAATGAGCGGAAAAAATACTACAACTTCACTAATACAACCGACTTTGTATGTCCAATAATAAAGAAGTTAGCAATAGTGGTGCCGACTTAAGTTTGATCACCCTGTATAAATAGGCGTTTTATTGACTATTGTTAGCCGTCTACCATATTTATACCGATAACAACAATATTTTCACTTTCTAAAAATAAAAACCCAATTCTTGCCTATATCTTTCCGTTGTAAAACACGATATCATCTGTCTATTTTCATGTGAGACTGACAAAAGCAAAAACAAGTGAAGAAAAATGAATTGTATTGGTTCAAAAAATTAGTAACTATGGTAACTAAAGCAATTGCCCAATAAGGAGACTTTGCTTCATCTGTTTTTGCTTACGTAATTCCTAAATAAAAATGAACTGATTTTAGTTGTGGCATTTTGCAAAAATTAGGGATATATGCTATCCAGACTATAACCTCTCAAAATTGACGGGTTTTGACGTAATGAAATGTAAATTATTGCTTAAAGATATGATCTAGGTATAGAAGATAAAAAACTAAGCTGAATTGTACTCTATTCATCGTTTTTTTTTTAATTATATGTATAGGTATGTTATCGAATTAGACAGGGTATCTTAGATACGCGCAGAATTTCGACACCACAATATGTCCAAAAACTTTCCATATGCATGAATATGAATCCTGGAGATGGCTTTTCTGGGTATCTTTAAAACGGTGTGGAGCATTACAATAATTGTTCGCATCCATCTTGTTTTGTTTGCCATAAGTAAAAATATTGTGGATTGGAAAGGATAAACCAATAGAAAACAGAGTATAATTCAAATTAGAAATATTTTGCGAGGTTATGTCTAATTTTGTCCCTTGGGATCTCTCCCATATTCTGTTCATGAAATACATCAACATACATAAATTTAACTAAAGTATATTCTCCCATTGAACAGCTTTAATAAAAGAGAACTTTTGAAAACCTCAATGCACCTCTGTTTCTAATTTTTGTCAAAACTAATACTTCGTATTTTTATATCAGCTAGTTGGATCCTAAGTTGAGACATTTTTATTCATCGTTGAAGTCATATGGGGTGGCCCGGTGGGGCCCGGAGCAAAAGTCCCCCCGAAGAAAATCGGTATCAATTAATAAATATGAATATAATCTCAAAGTATACAATTTAACACATAAACAATAAAAACTTATTTTTGAAATTATTGATAGATACCTACATATACAAAAGCGTCAAGACTCAAGAAAAGCATGAAGTAAGCGGTTGGTTTGGTTTTTATACATGAAGACCCTTTTTCTTGACTCTTTAATTTTTAAGGGTAATACTTTTCTTTGGTTACTTCAGGACCCCCGGGAATATTAAACTCCCCGGAAAAAATGTTTGAATTCAACACTGTTTTTATTTAAGAAAGGGATTTAATGCACGTATTGCCTATGGTCGGCGGTTTGGTTTCCATACCGCTAGACCAATGTAATACATTTTAAATTCAGTTGTTTTTGCTTTCTTGTACTGTAAAAGGTAAAAAAATAATTATTTTATCACAAATTTAATATGAAATTAAACAAGAACTAGTAGATTTGTACTAAAAAAGATTTTTGTTGGACTTCTATTATCTTAATTTATAAACACAATGTTTCAACTGGTTAGTGTCTCCAACCGTCTTTAGCTGAGGCTGAAATAAGTAATGTCCAAACCATCAAGCCTCTAAAAACGTGCAGCGTTGAGTTCAGGGGGTCGCCCGGGGATCATACTCCCCGAAGAAATTTACCAAATTAAATTTGGTGGTCAAATCTTATGTATGAATGTATTCTTAAAGTACTTGTTTGTTTAGTTTTTAAAGTGAAGACCTTTTTTTTGCTCTTTAACACTTTTTGGGCTGTAATTTTTTTTTTTTTTTACTTAGCTACACCCCCGGAAAAAAAATCTGAATTCAACACTAAAAACGTGTTTAAAAAAAAATGACCACACATCACAATGACAAACATTGTGATAAAAAAATAGTTTTCTTAATTATTTTTATTCCTATGTAGGTAATTAACATTAGGTATTTTATCCAGGGCGCATTGAGTCTTAAAAATCTTTTTCTTAAGTTATACAATTAATATGGGTAAGAAAGTTATCCTTTTTACATTTCTTACTTCATTATCTGGTTGTTACAATTTGTAATTTAAACCTTTAAATTAAATTAAAATTTTTATTATATGTATGTATATTATACTCCTTTTCTCAAGTAAACACTCTTACTTATACCGAAGTTAATATAGGAAAAAAGGTGGACTTTTTTAACAAATCCCACAAACAAAAGTGAACTAAGACGCCTAGAACCGTTCATCATTGGTAAAGTTCATTTTCGATTGTCAGAATTGCTTTATCAAAGACCTTCTTTATTCGTAATACCAAAGGAACCTCATAATTAGTGATAACTATCAACTAACTTACCACCAACTCGATCTTTCTATACTTTTTCCTCTTGTTCGACACAGAGTCCTTAAAAAGTACAGGATCAAGTCTTAGATTTGACCTTAGCAGGGCATATACCCAAAGACAGCTGCAAAAGTATTTAGACAAGTCTGTCTTTGAATAAAATGGTCTGGATCATTCCAAGGTGACCAGCTACCTGCACTGGGTTGTTCTTTGTACTGTTTTCTTTGCGTTACCTTGATTGGAGGCCTACGGGTTACGTGACTTACTAGAAAATTCATTAGAATATCCTCGCAATTTTGACTTTGCTCTACTGTCTTGTGTAGAAGAGGGCTTAGCCATTCGGTGTATAAATAGTTGTAGTATCGATGATAGAAAGCAGCCCCTGTTAAAACAATCGAATAATCGTTGGTCCACTTTGACGTATAGCCCCACGTTGACTTCGAGTCATCCCAATAGTGAGATCTTCCCGGATATCCCACTATTCTGTCAGGAAACTCTTTCCAAACGACAAAGGCAAAGTCAATTTCTTCTGTTGTGAGGATGGTGTCTTCATCTAATGACAGAACTGTGTCAGTTTGAATTTCTTTATGAGGATAGAACCTTTGGGAAATACTAGATTTTCCTTCCAGTCCACTGCCAGTTTCAATGATATGTAAGGGAATATGTATTGGTAAACTTGGCCAACGATTTTTATTGGGTGGTCTTTTGTCGTTGGACCAAACTATCAGTATTTTTGATACATATTTACTTTTTCCTAAGTAACTCACTAATCTATAAAGCGTGGATGTTGGTGACACTGGTATTCCTAAAAAGAATAGGTCATTTTATTGATGAATAATAAAATAATGAGGCCAATAACATATCTAATCATTCATATTTCCCGCGAAAATAGACACATTCATACTTCCCGCCAAAGTTTAAAATGGGCATGTGACGATGCGATCCTCTTGACTCTTGACCAATAAGAAGCAGACGCTAAAAATCAGCATGGCCGGCGCGGTGTTATGTTTATTCGTGTAAAAAGTTAAATATTTGTACAAATCAGTACTTTTCAACTGCAGTTTTTGCAGATTACGGGTGTAAAATATTATTTTGATTGTTACATCATTAGAAAAATTGTTGTTAAATCGTATTTTCACAGAAATACCGAAAAATCAAAGCAGCAAGAAGGTAAGTAAAGATCCATCTTTAATTATTTCAATTTTTGTTATTTCTTATTGTCATTTAAAAATATTGACGTTAAAGGTATTGCATAATTTTTAAATTTATTTCCTTAAGTTGTTTGCTGAAAAAGAAGTGTTGAACATATTATTTTTTTTGGATGTTAAGTCGGTATTATTTCCAATCGGGATGGCCATGTTTTGATCACGTGACCCTTTCTATTCAACCCCAGCCAATCAGCGATCACGTACGTTCATTTGGTCCGTTAATGATGGTTTTTGCCAGCAAAGTCGCGGCGTCCATATAATTTATTCAATTAAAACAGTATATCGGCGCGATCAGTGAGTAATTTTGTGTTTATCTGACATATAAGAAGCTTCCTAAATAGGACAAGCAAAGGTAAGATTGTAAATAGAGTTTTTTAGGTAAAATTTGCAATCGAAAATTGTCATTTCTAGGACATAGCATTATGGCGCGATTTATAGTACTTAAACGTTTTATTAAAGCTAAAAGAATTCAAAGACACATATTGTTACGTCCGCGGATACAGTTGATTTAGATTTTTGAATTTTAGCAGATTTTTATTTTAATCCAAACAGGTGGGTGTCTCTAAAGTGTCGCAATCGGAACTTTTACAACAGTTAAAGGTCCGATAATAGGTTATAAATACGGCAATCTGTATATAGGCTTAATAACAACTTACCTAATTGGCAGTAAATAACAGCAGTAAATCTGTTTATATTCGATTCAATATGAAATGGAAAGTCTTGTGAAGAATCTGAAAATGTCGGTAATGTAACTAGGGCGCCGGGAAAGGAATTCCAGATGGTGCCATCCCTTTTTTGCTTAATAGGCAGCTTATCCCTTATTATTTCCAAAGTTGTATAAACGATTTTTTCAATGGATGAAAAATACCTATCCCATAGCACCTGAGTTTGTTGGTGCAGTTGCAGGATTTTGCTTGGTGATATTGAACGAATTATATGAGGCACCTAAAACAAAACAATATTTTTATTTATTTATTTACTTTTTATTAGGCAAATTTTATTTAAATACCTGTAAAAGCAAACGTTCGTCAGACCAAACAACTGCTTTATTCCAATCTATAACTTCGGAAAATGGCAAAGCCCAGCCATTTGACAGCAAAACAGGAACACATCCTGCTTGTAAAGCTTCTAGAAATCTAAAAGAGCCTAGTCTTCGGCCTCTAGGAACTAGACAAAAAGTTGAATTTAGCAGTAGGGTTTCGTAATCATACCTACAGAAAAGAAATTATAATAAAAATCGGAAAAAATAGGATACACCCTGTACAACTGTGAATTTATAAGCTTAAGTAGCATCATACCTGTCGTATTCCCTGTTATCTTCATCACACCTTTCATCTTTCATGTCTTTCCAACTTTTACCATGACGGCATGTAGTTACCATGATCATATCTTTCCGGTTGTGCAAGTGATATAAAGAATTTCTTGTATCAGACCCTATACCATGCACGTACCTTTTGCCCTTAAAAGCTAAAAGATAAGTCTTTTCCAAAGGGTAGCTGTTAGCAGAGTTGGATCCTGGTTCACCACCTTAAAATATACTTAAATTAACATAATTATAATGATTAATTTATTATCTTTCTTTAAATCTCCGAAATTTTATATTGACAATCTTACTTATCAAACAATATTTTGCCTAACTGAAGAACTACCCTCCTAGCACTAACATCTTCCATATCACATTATACCACAATCGTATTTTAAAAAGGCTCTTAACATTTTACAGCACTATATATTATGAACTTTCAACAAGAATTAATATTATAAAAGACTATTTAAAAGGTACTCCTCAGAAAAATTATTACATAAATATACTCATTTTTTTCATAAGCTTCAATACCAAAAGCTTTAATTTGACCCTTAACGGTACGTGAAAGCGATTTGCTTAGCGGCTAGAGGTTAAAGACTTGCATTGCGGGCGCGCGACCCGTCTCTAACCTCTAGCCGCTAAGCAAATCGCTTTAAATATATTCTTACCCTAACTGGTGACATGGGTTCTGTCAGACTCCGCAAATTTTATTTTGGCGCATATCTACCACCACAATAGTAAATGAAACCTACTGTTTTGGGTACCTTCCTAGATTGTAGTCTAGTTGTCACCACGTGTGTAACAAAACTTATTTTGATGACTATGGCTGGTTGCGGTCAAATTTAGCAATAATTCTTTTATCCTCTACGTTAAATGTTAAGGTTAATAGATTTTTTATTTATTAAAAATTTAGCTGATCTGTTAGTTAAATATTGCATGATTAGAAGGTTAAATGTGGCAAACTTTAGAAGAGATCTAAGACAAAGTATCCATCGTATTCAAGACATTCCCGAAAGTGATGTTCTGAAAAAGCAAAACTTGACGGCATTTTTATGCTTTAGCTGCAAAAGCCCATTCGGTTGCAAGTGTTCAAAAAAATGCTGCAACTCTTGTTGAAACAGCAATGTAGATGTATAAATTATTCACTATATTTATGTTTTGCACGTTTTTTTAACTTTAGGCAAAGAGATATTATTAGTGTTTTTTCTTGTACATTTATCACCATTGAAGATTCATTTATGCCCAAAATAATGATTTAATTTGAAGTTTAGACTAAAGTTTAATATTTTTAGGGGGACCACATTTTAATTCACGTTTTTTTAGCTAAGGCTGTTTTATGTCTTAATTCTGTATTTTTGTCTTTTATATAATTAATGTTTTAAAATATATATATATATATATATATATATATATATAAACTTTTTATTTAAAAATAAAAATATTTGGCAATATGTGAATTATTACAATAAAGGGAATTTCAAGGGTTAAATGGCCATATCTCTTTTAATATGTGAGTAAAACAAGACATTAAGGAAGCCTTTAATTGTTATATAACCGAAAATGCAGCAAAACATTGGTCAGGACTTCAGGGTTTTCTGGCAATATTTAAAAAATAAGAAAGATTTGGGTTCGATTCCTAGCAAAATGCATTTGAATGGTAGTGAATACAAAAAATGGTAAAGCTATTGCTGATGCTTTTGCTGATTATTTTGGTTCAGTCTATGAAAATGTGGACAACTTGCAGGATATTATTTTGGATAATTATGAATCACTCGAGGTGGTGTGTATTTCAAATGTTGACTATGAGGATGTATGTGATGCAATTAAATGCCTAAAAGTTAATAAAGCTATAGGCCCTGATAATATTCTCCATCATACATTTTTAAAGGTTTAGTTGGCTTTCTAGCAATCCACTAAAAGTATTATACAATCTGGCTCTTAAAACATGCACTTTTCCAGATTTGTGGAAGGAAGTAAAATTTGTCCTGTTTCTCAAGAATGGCGATAGAACAGATATTCAAAACCAGACCTATCGCAATATTATCTGTCCTGCAGGCTAAAATATTTGAAACCATAATTTATAAAAATATTTACAAATCAGTTTTTAGAAGAGTAACTTTATTCCAGCATGGATTTTTTGATAATAGATCAACTATCAGTAACTTAATTAATATTACTCAATATATATCAGAAAATCTAGACAATAGATTTCAAGTTGATGTTATATACACAGATTTTGCTAAGGCATTTGATAAAGTATCATCCCATACTATCCTCTTAGATAAACTACAAAATGAATGGGCTTTCATCCCAAATTGGTGTATCTTTCATCATATCTGGAAAGTAGGCAACAGCGAGTGGTAATTACTGGGCATCACTCCAAATATTTTACGGCTACCTCAGGTGTCCTTCTCAGGGCTCCAACTTTGGGCCCACTGTTGTTTCTGTTATTTCATTAATAGCATAGTTAAAGATATATCAAATTGTGGGAAACCTTTTACTATTCGCTGACGACCTTAAATTATACTCAAAAATTAGGAATATTAACGATTGTCTAATAGTTCAACAAAACTTAGATAAATTAGTAGAATGGTCAAATAAAACGGTTCAAAATTTAATATAAATAAGTGCCATGCATTAAGTTTTCATAGGAAAGACACCCATTAATTTTGAGTACAAAATGAATGGATTAGCTTCTTTGGCACGTGTTGAGAGTGTGAGGGATCTTGAGTGACCTTTGATTCAGGGCTATCATTTGCTACATATTTGTAATATTACTAACAAAGCTTTACAAAATGTATGGGTTTATCGTCAGAAATTGTAGACCCTTAGGAATATTACTTGTATAAGAAAATTATATATTGCATATGTGAGAAGTATATTGGAATATGCTCAACTCTATATGGGAGTCCACAATTACGAAATCATATAGTATTGAAAGAGTACAAAATAAATTTCTCAGGTACCTTTATTATAAAGAAGCTGGAATTTATGATTTTGCAGATCTAAGGGAGAGTTAGCTCAATACTATAAGTTACCAAATTTGGAGACTCGCAAACGTTAGCCTCTGCTGTATATTTGTATAAATTATTACATAACAGTATTGATGATCCGCTTTTTCTATCTCAAATAAACGCTCCTTATGTACCTCATTACTGAACAAGGGATCCAATAACATTTTACCTAAAGAATGCCAGAACCAATAATTTCAGTACTCTCCAGTTAATGTAATGGGAGAAATTAAATGAAATTCAAGCTGAGTGTGATGTATTTAATGTTAGTTTAAATCAACTAAGAAAATAATATTAGAATAAGTTTATCTGTACCATGTTAAGTTGTCTTTTCCCTACTCTGTAATAGGTTTCAAACCTGTAGAGTCTGTAATAAATTAAATAAATAAATAAATAAATAAGTAAGTTATTAACTCAAAAAAGAAACGTTAAGGAAAGGTAAAGCTATAACTTTGGGGTAATGATTATTTTTTCCTGTTCACCATACATCCTACAGGGTGATTAAAAGGTAAAAAAACACTCAATTTTTAATTCCTCTGTATGATGTGCTGTTGAATGGAGGTAATAAAATTTGTGATTATAAATATAAATAACAAATTTGATTTGATTACTTCCCTTTAACAGCACATCATATAAGGCCATAAAAATTATTAATGTTTTTTTTTTTTTTACTTTTAATCATTCTGTAGGATGCATTGTTAGGGTTGCCATCCGTCCCGATATATCGGGTCTGTCACCGTTTTCAGGCCCTATGTTCCGACAATTTCCGATACGGAACAAAATATTTAATTTTCTGTGTCAGAATTTACGAAAGAAGAATCAAAATACTTATTTTCGATTCCGTCACATATTATCAGTTCAGAGAGATTTTTATTATTGGCAATCGATTGTTGGCTGAATCTGTCAAAGCAATTTTGCAATATCAATATAATTTTACAATGCTGCTGAAGTTTTAATAAAAGTTCTATAGTATACAGGGTAGGTCAAAAGATTTAAAACTGCTTAAGAGTAAAGTACCCTTATTTCCAAAAATACAAAGAAATGTTAAATAGAAAAGTTATTTTAAATTAAAAGTTTTGCCTAATACCAAGTCATGGCCTCCTATTCAAGTTTCTATTTATTTTTTTAATTTTTAGTTATCTGTTCTACATTTTCATAAAAATTTGAAACAAAACTTTTACAAGGGAAATAAGGAATTTTTATATGCATTTTATTATTTATACTATATTTGCCTTAACAAAAGCATATTTGGTGGCTGGAAGAACAATGGTCAATAGCCTATTGGGAGACCAATAAATATCATATAAATAAATAATAAAGCATATTTGTATAATTTTACGGCCCCATTAAATATCCTTGCAATAAACTTAAAGTTAGCGGTTAGGTAAAAAAATATAAATGTAGTTCAATTTTACAAATCCCCTTTAATCTCATTAAATTTGTTTAAAAGTCAAATGTTAGAAGCGGCTTCAAAGAAATAACTAATCAGAATAAAAAAATTCTATATCATACAGGGTTAATTCAAAATTTAACAAAAAACTTTAAAAATTTGAATAGGAGGCCATGACTTGGTATTTAGGCATAACATTTGATTCTAAATAACTTTTTTATTTAACATTTTGTTGCATTTTTAAAAATAAGGGTACTTTACTCTTAAGCAGTTTTTGCTTTTTTGACCTACTCTGTATATCATTTAACTTTTAATAAAACTAACTACTGCTAATACAGTTTCAGACAATGCACCAACTTTTATGAGGAATAAAATTTTCTGACAAATTGCAAATAAAAAGTTTTCTTTTGTTGCACCTTTTATTGGACCACACTGTACATTTAAATCAATACAAAGCAGTTTTTTCACTTACCTTTTTCTGGATGTATTTTATGAAACAAGGGTATGCTAATATCAAAACCTGGCCTTAAGTGATCTTCAGACATACTAGCCTTTGCTAAAATAGCTTTTCCATAATCAAAATCTAAATTGTTTTCTGTGTAATTTGGCCACGTTCCGGAATACAAGTTAAAAATAACATGATTAAGGCCGTCATTCCAGTAAGGCAATCTTTGTATTTTGCTTTGCATGTTACGAACATAATCATTGCTTAGGCGGTCTCTATCTAGCGTGTCTATACTGAGTACAAATAGGCATGCTTCCTTTGGGTCTGAAGTATAATAACGTGATTCTAACAAGACATTTAGGAGCTTCTGGTAGGACGGACTGGGAACATTGGTTTCCTCTAGCGGATACACATACACCTTAAAGTCTTTCTCACACTTGCTAAAGTCGAAGCATGTTTCCATACGACACAGAGTTTTGGCATCATGTGGGGTTATACGCCTTTCTCTGCCAACAGTGTAGCCTGTTTCTATACTATTTAAATTGACGTAACTTACCAGTTCTTCGATTTCAAATGGGATGTGAGGGTTGTGCCTTAGGTGATATCCCCCGAAATACCAAATTGTTAAAAAGCTACTACAAATACCAGCAGATAGCGCCTTTTGGCCTGCATAACTGCTCTCATATATACTATAAAATTTTATTAAAGCTCATTGTTTTATGGGATGGGAGGTTTCAAATTCATTATATCAAATACACTCCTCTGCATATTCATGTTTTTCAATTTTCTAACCTTGCTGTGTGGATATACCCATTTAGAACTACTTTTTACACTAGAATTGTTTAAAAAATGATTTTTGTTTATGTATTGTCTGAGGTGGGCTAAGGAAAACCCCCGCCGTCAACTATACATGACAGGATTTCCAAGGGATTTTGACAATTTACCCTGTAAACATCAAAATATTAGGTTATGTTAGGTGGGTGGGGATTGTCCAAAATCCTTAGCTCTATTCCTATTGGTTAGCGCATTTTCCCGTTCAAGCTTGACGTTTCTACGTTGCCAAGTTCATTAATGTTGTGTAGTATGTAAGTTTTTATACAGAGTGTTTTAAAAATATTGGACAACGCATACTAAAAAAAATCATGGCCAAAAATACGAACAAAAATATTATGTAAACCTAGCTTCATAACGGATTTATTTTTAAATACCTTTTAAAAAATTCAAGATTTCATTCATCTCAACTTGTTATGTATAGTTAAATTATGTACAACAAATAGTTACAGGTTGGCCATTTAAAAACGAAACAGAGCCAATTTTTTATTTTAGGGGAAAACAATTTTTTCCCACTTTCACCCCTAAACTGCAACCCTCTAGCCAGGGCCGTATTAACTGTTTGAGGCGTCCTAGGCTAGAATTCCCGGAGCGCCTATTTTCCACCAAAAAATTTTTAAAGAGCAAAAAAAGGTCCTTCCCTCCGTTTCGCGTGTATTTCATTCCAAAGCATTCACAGAGAAATTAGTCACCAAAAATCTCCACCCGACCTAAACTTTTTTAAAAACTCCCCTGTCTGGCGCCTATTTTTTTTTATGGTGCCCTAGGCTATAGCCTAGTCAGCCTAATGGATAATACGGCACTGCCTCTAGCAGGAATTAGACTTACCGTGAGTGACCACTTTTTTAATTATGGAAATCGGAGCAAGTGAAATTAGATGATTGTTTTGGTTTTCCCCATTTTTTTAAGAACAAAAAAGTGAGGACCATTAAATTCTTTCATTAGGTAATTATCTTTTATCCCCCAAGGTCTTCACCTCCGCGAAAAAACCCTGTCTTCCACCAAAAGTCGACTTTTTCAAAAAATCGGGACATTTTCTTAAATCGGCGGAACGCGGGACAATGCTCCAAAAAGCGGGACTGTCCCGCCAATATCGGGACGTGTGGTCACTTTAGACTTACCCCCAAAATCTGAAATGGAAAGAGGGTCCAAGTGGTGCCTTATTTTGAGGGTCTCTTAACCCTAATTATAACTACTAAGTTTGAAGTCTCTGCTATTATTTTCGTAGATGACCACTTATCAAAATTTTTATGTTTACCTGTAAGAGTAAGTTTCTTTTAAACTAAGGGTATATGATAAAAAATAAATTATTTTTAAAATCCATCTCTCAGGCGATGGTGTGATTCACCCATTAAACTTATAGGTGAATCTCACCCTCTCCAGAAAAATTAATTAAAATCTTATTTTGAAGATCGTTTAACTCTTATCATACCCCTTAGTTTAAGGTAGCTTACTGGTACAGGTAATTTAATATTATACATTAAAAATAATAATAATGAAAATTTGAACAAGCTGTCATATCAACGGAAATAATAGCAGATACTTCAAACTTGATAGTTGTTATTAGGGTTGAAAGACCTTTAAAATTAGGTATCCTCGACTCCTCTTTCTATTTAAGATTTATGAAGATAAGTCTTACTCTTGCTGGAGAGTTACAGTTCAGGGGTAAGTGACAAAAAAAAGTTTCCCCTAAAATTAAAAGTTGACATAGTCAGCGTAATTCGTTAAATGACCTGGAGTGCCCAAAATTAGTTCTCTAATATTTAATTTTATTTATATCAGAAAGTTACCTTAAACACGGGTTAATTTGACAACGTTTAATTTTTATTCATGCGCCTGAGTACGACAGAAACATTTCTTCAGATTTCTGTTATACCTACTCTGTGGAGGGAATTTCAAAAAGTAGATCTTACGGGTTTCATTATGTCCTAGATCTTTTAAATCAGATCTATTTTGATTTTAAAAATAGGTCAAATTTATTCATATTTAAAAAGATATATAATGTGCGTATGACGTTGTCTGGTAGTATTTTTATGAATATCGATAGCCGGATATTTCGCTGCGTAAAAACTTCTAAAATAAATATTTAGTTAATTCAGAACTAAATTAACTAGATATGTTACACATTTTATTTGTTGCTAAAATAATTTTTGTATTCAAGAAATTCTAAATAAGATTCCCAGTGTAAATATCTTGGCAGGCGAATGGATCGCGTAGACTTATTAATTTTCGATCGTAAAAAAATAAAAACACTAAGAAAAACCGCTTTTTGGCTTTATACGAACGCATGGTGAGTCCATTAGCCCTTGTCTTTGGTCAACTTAAAAGTGTCAGTGACCCGGCCAGTTTTAGTCAAGGTTAAAGGACAACGCTCTCCTCGAAAAATCAGAAATTTTACAATGCCCGCCCATTTTAAACTGAACAGTGACGTCAATCGTTTCGCCCAATAGCTATGCTTGATACCCATGAACCCTACGAAAATACAGGACCGCAATAACGTCATTTCTACTATTGCTCTTTACAATAGGAAGCCACATCGCAAGACTACTAAATTGTTCCAATCCGCCTTTGCCATTTCAGTTTTTGGATATTGTCTTGTTTCCTAAAACGTTTTTCAAAAACTAGAGATCGACCGATGGTTCGATTTTAAACGCTTTCGGTCAAAAAATATAATTTCAGCCATAATTCCGGTTTCGGACGAACCTCAGCGTTCGTGAACTGTCGCTCGTAATCGTGGCGTGATGTCGTCGTGAGTCAGCTGAGCTCGCTGGCCGGTGTAGCTGCGTTGAGTTGAGGCTATGTGTTCTTTATCTTTCTTTTTTAAGAGTTAACTGTATCTATGTCAAATTAAGTTTTGGTTTAGGCTGAATATTCGGTAAGACACTACTAAAAATCCAGACTTACATATATATATAGGCAAAAAAAAATTGGCCTAATGATCTGCCATAAATGCAAAATGTCAGTTTTCCTTACAAACACAATACAAAAAACAAGTAATATCGTTTTTTTACAGTTATTATTCTTCAATTATAATATACAAAATACCCAAATGTTTTATAGGTTGCCTAGCTTTCTTGTTAAAATAACCGCTAGGGCGCGGAAAACTGTGTTTTTAGCTGCCAAGGACCAAAAAGAAACTCACCCTGTCATTTAATGGTGCCGTGAAAGTATTCGAATTTAAGGGTAAATTTAAACGCTTTTTTATCGCACGTGAAAGTCTATCTTTTTTGGAAAGTACCAACTTTACTAGAAAAAAACGGATTTTTGTTACAGACAGACAAGTTGGGCTTGGTATTCAGTTTAAAGCAAAACCATGATTCGAATTTAAGATCTATGCTCGCTATACGTCCCGTTTACCTCCCATATCCGTTACGTTTCCTTTGCATAAAATATTATTACACGCAACTTTATTATTTTTATCATTATAACATCTCACGAAGGCTCATGCCTAAGCACCAGTGTACCCTGAGTGCCGGTTACTGGATGTTTAACCTATTATTATAGTGTTCCGTCAACGTTATCCAAGCACTGAAACATGCCGTTTTTGCATTTCACAGCACTTTTAGACAACGCGGTAGTACCATCACGGACGTTATTTTTAAATAACTACTACCTAGGAATGGCAGAATACTACACAGTTATTTGCCATTGCCAACTGTGAGGTGACGAGCAATTAAAAATCCGATGTCCGATTCCGAGATTCGAACCCGGATCGCTGCAGTGAGAGGCTGGCACGTTAAACCCTGCACCACTGCTCGTCACTGTTTGTTTGTAAGAGCTAATCTTCAGGAAATACTGAACCGATCTTTAATTTCTTCTACAATGAAAGCTACACTATTCAGGAGTGCTATGATTAAGCAAGAAGTTCATAGAAAAATATAATTATTGCCCAACGAGAGTGGGCACGGGTCGTCTTGTATACTATATGCCTACTATCACGATAAGGCGAGCAATATGTGACGGGTTTGGAAGGGAAACGGGACATATGGTGAGAATTGACATTCAGGCGTTAAACCAATTAGAATCAATAGAAATTGCTATTTACCACAGCATTTGAGGCAGGTTTAAGGTAATTAATGTCAAAGTTATCAGCTGGTCCTGTTTTTTTAAATCACATAATACCGCGGTTAATATTGTGGAAATTTCAGTAATTCGTCTATATTCGTAAATAGAGAAATCTAAAACATTATGAGACAAGTGGAGGCCTACCCAGGCCCGACCTAATTACAACAGTAAGATAAATGTCTCATTAGTTTTATTTTTTAGTGAGAATTTTAATATATCACTTTTTGGTCACGTGACTACATCCACAACAAACTAAAATTAGAGAAAGAATCCATTCTAATTTTTGGAGATTGTACACTTTGGAAACTAGCCTATGAGCACGGTTCTGAGATGTCATTTTGACGGCGTGGCGAAATTGGTCGAACGTGTCGAGATAATACCGAAAGCAGGCCAAGGGATTTTGGAGCCTGCGCGTTGAAAGCCGTGGAAACTTGACAATTCCTCTGGCTTGAAAAATATGGCTGTAAAATAACCCAAAGACCTTTGTTTGATTCCCAATGTTTTCAAACTGAAATGCCACACAAAAACCAATTCGCAAGTCAAGATAAGCATGCAACCAAACTGAATCTAGGATGTTGTAAATCGCGCAGCAGCTCCGAAAGGCGAGAGCAACAGGAAAAGTGCACCTAGTGTTAAGTGATATGACAGTGAGGACGGGGTGATACCCAGTGCAGTCGTGTTATGATCGAAAGGGTGCAATCGTGGCAATCGGGACCAGAACGAGGAGTGCTCGAATTGATGGTGTTCCTCTGAGAATGTCTAGTGCTGTGGCCTGCAATCCGCTCAAAATGCCCATGTCGCGGACACAACTTTTCCCTCACACGCACAATACATCCAGGAGGGCGGCGGAGGTAACTTACCCCCGTTAAAGCAGGGCTCCGCTAAGGAACAGAGCCCCCGGCCGCCTCCACAGCTAGCTCTGCCAATTCCGCCATCCTGCCTGAATTAAATGTGTCTAGTTTAGGGCTGCAGTGTTTGAGCAGTAGGGGCAACATGTCCACACCACTGAAATCTTCCCAAACAAGTCTTGTAAGTCTCATTGGCAATGAATGCAAGCCCCGCACCATGGTGACAACTGCCGAACAAGTCATGAAACTTTACATGAACAAACTGACTCCCTATGAGCACCATGAAATTTTTAATTATCCCCAGATATACTTTATTGGTGCCAATGCGAAAAAGCGCCCTGGTATAATAGGAAATCCAAACAATTGTGACTATGATAACGACCAAGGATCCTATATTCACATTCCCCATGACCACGTAGCCTATAGATACGAAGTACTTAAGGTGATTGGCAAAGGCTCATTTGGACAAGTGGTAAAAGCCTATGACCATGCGAATCACATGCATGTTGCCCTTAAAATGGTTCGTAACGAAAAGCGCTTTCACAGGCAGGCCCAGGAAGAAGTTAGAATCCTTGAACATCTACGTAAACAGGACAAAGATAACACAATGAACATAATTCACATGTTGGACTCTTTTACATTTCGAAATCACATGTGTATAACCTTCGAGTTACTTTCTATAAACTTGTATGAACTTATTAAAAAGAACAAATTTAAAGGCTTCAGCTTGCAGCTTGTCAGGAAGTTTTGTCATTCCTTGCTTCTTTGCCTCGATGCATTAAACCGGAACAAAATAATCCATTGTGATATGAAACCTGAAAATGTACTTTTAAAGCAGCAGGGTAGAAGTGGACTTAAGGTAAGTAAAATTATATTTTTTAGGTTATCTCACAGGGGAAAACTACTAACAATCTTTAAGCGTTATATCATTAGAATGAAGTTTTAAAAAACGCGTTAAAAAGATAAACTGAATGGTTTTACCATAATATGCTATTTTCACAATAGTTATAGTTAAGTCAGAGTATGTAATTTTCAAAATGGTTTTTCCCTTTAAAATTTTAAATGTTTTTCTCTGGAAGCTATGCCAATTTCTGAAGTGGCAAATAGGTCAGTTGTATAATTATAGTTCTATTGTAGAGTTCAAATTTGTTACATCACGATTTGATTTGATTCCTCTGACTATTTTTAGATAGATATTTAAGGTTTAATTTTAAGAATTTAAGATATTTTAAGCATTTAATAAATCCTTGGTGTTTTTGGAACATGACTAGGAGATTTCAAAATAAAAACATAGGAACTATAAAAATAAAAATGCCTTCCTTATCAGTTGAAGTAAAACGATTAAATATTCAAAACTATGCTCAGAACTATTAAATTTAGATAACATAATAGGAAAAAATGATTTAAAATGGTTTTAATGTAATACTTTAATTTAATTGCTACCTATTAAATATCCTTATCATGTCTGAGTATGTCTATGTCAAGGTTAAGCTGACTCAAACTGCTAGTTTAAGTTTTTACCCATACAGGGTGTCCCAACTCTATTTATACTTACATTATATAACTTTTCTCCTGTTTAAAGAACCAAACCAAAAAAATGTACTAGGTAAAAATAAATCCCTGTATATTTTAAAAATTTTGACTCTTGACTGTATTCTACATCAAAAATGTATTATAAACTGTATGTAAATTATTGTACGTTTTGTGAAATATCAACAGCATCTCAAAATACCCATTAACGGTAAAAAGTTAAATAAGAAATGACTATTTTGATTCTGATAATTTTTCTTTCTTTTCTGTCACTGTCAGAGTGACATATAATATTTTATTATCATTTTTATGAGGTATTATTTAATAAATAGTCAATACAGTCATATACAGGGTGTCTCATTAAAAAAAAAAATGTTTGACAACGAAAAATTTGTTTTTAAGACACCTTGTACATTTACCAATACTGTCAAAATACTTGGTAATTGTTAACTTATCGGACACCATGCCGTTTTTGATGATTTTTTGGCTTAACGGGGGTTTTTGGGGCGCTTTGTTCTGGTTAGTTTGTGACTATGAATCTGGAAAAATTGTTAGTTGGCAACATTCCGTTCTCGAGATATCCATTGTCAAACTTGAATAGAAAACTAACTCAATTTTACCATATTCTTCTTTTTGTAGCAATTCTTGAGTTGGCGCTCAATATTTGATTTTCACTTAACAATCCGTTTTTCTATTTATTTTACCTTTTTTTCCATAAAACGGCAAAGCTTCACTTTAGGTGATTTCAATCGCAGTAGCCATGGCGGCGTCATGGCTACTGCGATTGAAACTGGAGATTTGCAATTTTATGAAAAAATAAAATAAATAGAAAAATGGGTTTTAAAGTAGTGATAATCAAATCTTCAATCAAGTGTCAATTTAGCTTTAAATCAAGAATTGTTGGCAAGGAGAAGGGGAACATAGTTAAAATATTGTAAATTTGATTTTCAAGTTTGATGATGGATATCTCAAGAACAAAACGTTGCCGACTATAAATTCTTCCAGATTCGTAATCAATGTCGCAAAAAACATCCAAAATCATGAAAATCGCGTGGTGTCTGATAAGTAAACAATTACCAAATATTGATTGTTTTCAAACAATTATTTAATTAAAAATGTTCTTTTTATCAATCCAGATTCATAAAGAAAAACTTGGTGGAGTACCTTTTTCCAGTAGTTAGTTCTTTTTAGATAAAATAGAATAGAATAGAATATATTATATTACCATTAAAAATACAGGATTGTACATTGGTTCGTCAATACAATACAGAAACTTAAAATTAAAAATATATAAAAGAAAAAAAAATTAGGATTTAAAAAAATTAACATTATTAGCACATCTACACAGAGAACTTACTTACATAAATAAAATAACATAAAACTAAGTAAATGGTCAATACAGCTGAAACAAATATATAAACAATTGTATAAAACGGTAATACAATACATATGTGCATATACATAATATGCAATCAAACATACAAAATATATACAAACACACAATAAACCTTCCCTTTAACTACGGGAATTAAGTTAGCTTTGTAATAAAAAAATTAAATTTTAAAAGAAGAAATGTTAAAACCTAAAACTAAATTACATCAAGGGAAAAAATATCTAATACTGCAAAAGTCCCTACATGAATAAAAATAATTTTTCAACAGAAAACTCTTTACCCTTTGAACAAACATTTCTCCACGTAACGCTCTCAACTCAGAAGGTAATTTATTATAAAAATTTATGCAGTTGTACTTTGGCGAACTCTATAAAATATACAGTTTTAAAACTTTAATATTTATTTAAAAAAATTAAGTTTCTATTTAATTAAATAAACAATTTTCCTATCTGGAGATTTGCAAAACGACAAAAGAACATTTTTCGTTAATTTTTATTTTAATTATGTAATTTTTGCCAAGTAATTTTTTAAAGCAAACCCAGTTTCCATGGTGTGCTAATGCCCGGCACAGACACTCAGGTCGACCTGACTTGGGACAATCAGGTTTAACTGGTGGTAATTTTTAATTTTGCTCAGGTCGCCTGAACAGGTTAAAAACTGTACAGGTTTATACCACACACACTCAGGTCTACCTGTGCACTTATAACTAGAATTAAACCTGTCAGGTGGACCTGATTGTGTGTGCCTGGCATAAGTCTCCCAAAGGTATTTTTATGACTGGTGTGGTAACCTAACTTAGTAGATGATTCTGCGTTATTTTTTCTTTCTGAAAAATAAAATATAATTGAATAAATTAGACTTTTTGTTTAAGAACTTTTATACAGGGTGTCCGGAAAGGTGAGGTCAAAAATGATAGGGGTGATAGAGTGAGTCAAAATAATGTTAGTACTTTATATAAAAAAGTTCTATCGCACTTCCTTGGGAAGTTATTAACCTTCAAAAAGTATATTTCATTTATAACTTTTAAACGATTGCCCCAATAATAATAATATTTGGGCATTTAAGTTAACTCATACTAATACTTTTTTAATAGGCATATAATTACGCAGTAAGTCATAATTATACAGGGTGAGACGAATTTTTTTATTTGTTTATTGTATTCATTTTTTACAGACATGAAAAATTTGACATTTGAGTTGGACCGTTTTATTTCTTCATCATTTTTGTACAAAAAAGGTATACCTTATTTATATCGAGATCTTGGACCGTTTTTCATAAAATCGCGTTTAAATCCAGACATACCAACATTTTGTATGTAATAAAAAATTCAATTTTTTGAGAAAATTATTAAAATATGGTAAAATTAGAAAAAAATGGTATTTATTTGTATTACAAAATTTAAAAGGCTTACAAACAACATTTTTAATTATTTTTACCACCTTTTAATATTTTTTCAAAAACTGGATTTAAAATGCGATTTTATTAAAAACGGTCCAAGATATTGATTTAAAAAGGTATACCTTCTTTGTACAAGAATGATAAAGGAATGTAATGGTCAAAGCAAAATGTCAAATTTTTCACCTCTGTAAAATATGCATACAAAAAACGAAAAAATTCGTCTCACCCTGTATAAATATGACTTACTTGCAATCATTTGCCTATAAAAAAGCATTGGTATGTCTATATTTAAATGCCCAAATATCATTATTATTGTGGCAACCGTTCAAAAGTTAAAAATAAAATACATTTTTTCTATTCTAACTTTGAACTCCCTAAGGAAGCCCGATAGACCTTTTTTATATGAAGTACTAACATTATTTTGGTACACTCTATCACTCCTATCATTTTTGACCTCACCTTTCCGGACAATCTGTATTAGTGGATTTTTGTACTGTGTGTGTGTAAATATTTTAAAAATAGTTTGAGAAAATATACATTTTTACAGTTGTTTTCGATCGTTTGAATACAAACAAAGTGGGTGGATTAGTTACTTGAATTATAAAATAAAATAGAATTTCTCTTTTGAAAAAGGTCCCCCCTTCTAATTTATACACTTTGTACATATGTATGTATCCTAAATCTGACCCTCCATGGTATATTGTTTTCATATTTGGGGAATGGCGTCCCCACAACCCCTTGGCATTCTTTCTTCCATTAAAAGAATAGCTGTTCGCCTTAATAATGATCCCTTGCCTTCAAAAAGGCTTCCTTCTCTTGCACATTGTCGGGCTGTAGGGGATCTCGCTCTTTTTATGGATACATCTACGGCTTCGGCTCCGAGGAATTGTCCAGTGTAATTCCTCCACTTGCAGTTCCAAACAGAGAATCTCATGGTCTCGCATGTATGCATCCATATTACCGTCCGTCTGGACAGGCCCCGAACTTGCCACTTTTTTGTTTTTTTATCCCTAGAGTTTTTAGAATGTGGAACGTCCTGCCCGCGGAGGTCCTTTCTTCCCCTCCAAAGTTTAAAAAAGTATTCTTATTAAGAAAAATACTGGGTTAAGACAGTTTTATTGTAAGTTTAAGGGTATGGATTCTTATGTACTTGCTTGAAACCACCTTTTTTTTAAATTGTTTCTTTATTTTAAGGGAACCCAATTTTAAGTTACAAAAAATTAGTTTTTTTTTAATGTTTAAATTTTTTGAAGTGCGATTAAACCTAAACGTCGACAATTAATTCCTAAAAACCTTAATTGATTAACATTTAAAGATTTTACGGCAAATTTTGTTCCAAACAAATTTTCTCCACATAGGGAAATGTTATTTTTATATAAAAAAATATCTTTAGCCTTGGAAATGATAATATTTTTTGAACAATATTAAATTTATGTACAATATCTAGCCACAACAAAATATAATTCGTATATTTAAAGTTACCTACTTACTGGTGTAAATAAAATTAGAAAAGTAGGTAAAATAAAACTTTAACACTTCATTTCTAGTAATTACAAGGCAATTTACCTTAAAATGCAATTACCTGGCTTATTTTTTAATAATTTATTACAATATTTTTTAGTAATGAGCATTATTACATTTATAAAACAGCCTTTTTACGTTCAATTAATTATTATTAAAAATAAAAATAATTATTAGATGGACCGAGCGTCCCATTTTGATTTTCTCCTTTATGAAAACTTGAATCCTATAAGACTATAAGAGATAATATGTGTAGTAGGGTGGGCCAAAACATATCGACTTTTTTTCATTTATACTCTACTGAAAAAATGGTTGGTAGAGACTTAAAAAAATTCTCCTCAATACATATCTCTGTTTCTACTGTATGAAAAAATATCTTGTCTTATACATTTGTAGGAAATTGAATTCTCCATAGATAAGGTAGTTTATATTTTTTTATCTAACCATTAAAAAGATATTCGAGGTCAAGGATTAAAAAATTTTGGGAATTTTTTTTTATTTAAATTTTGTAACTTACTGAGAAATAATTATTGACAATTGGGTTTCTACTATTTCTATTGGAAATTAAATGCCCTACTAAAAGGTCTCTTATACTTTTTGATAATTCTAACTATTAAAAAAATATTCAAGGTCAAAAATTAAAGAATTTTAAGAAAAATAACTTTCTTGTTTGGGGACAAAATCAATTTTGTTTTAAAAACTTCAGAGTTTTGTATTCTCATCATAATTCTCAGGTGAGATTAGATAGGTGGGAAGGGGGTTAAAGAAAATCTTACCAAGGGTGGAGAGGGGGTCCAAACCCCCTAAAGGGCGGCCAAGCTTTGCAGAACAAACTCTTTTAACCTGGTGGGCATTTTTTAATAAACGTATTTCTTCTTGTTTATTATTTTTTAATATAAGAAAAAAATAAGAAATTAGGAAAAAAGTGTTTTGTATTTTTTCGGAAATTCTATGCGAGTGGCTAGATCTGCATTTAATAATCATTTATTTACTTACGAACCTAATCAATAACGGGAGTAATAAAACTTATGTAGTAAAAAAGGCTAAAAACTAATTTTATTAATAGAAATATTAATTGTACCTATCTCATGTGATTTATCATTACATAATCCGGTAAATATTCTCATATTTGGATTATTAATATTTAATCAAACTTAATTTTCTATTTTTTTAATAACCATTTAGGGTTATTGTTTATTGATACCTGCCTACTTTAAGGCAGGGTTGCCATATGTACATATGTGGTCTATGAGCAAGTAGGGCGGAAAAAACCATCTATCGAGCATTTTATTTTCTTCATTGAAAACGTAAACCCTTAAATTTAGGGATGGTATATTGTGTCACCAGATGCCAATTTAAAATATATTGGCATCTGTCTATTACTTCCGGTTTAACCGGAAGTAATATAAACTTTGATATTTTAAATGAAACACCCTGTATATTTTTTTAGATTTAAATTTTACAAGTCATTCCTGATAAAAAATCTGTAATACCATATATAACGTATATTTTTTGTTTTAGAGAAAATGGCGTTTGAAAATATCCAAACAACCGCACAATATGCCGTTTTATAGGAAACAAATGAACATTACAAAAATGTAAAATGTCTATATTAATTCTTTTACAAGCTTCTATCTTCTAAAGCCAATATAAAACTACTTCTGGTTTTACCAGATGTGCTGTAATATTTGAGCATCTAAATATGATAATCCTAATAATTTTAATGGAACACCCTATATATTTTTAGAATTTAAATTCTACAAATCATATCTGGCATTAAACCTTTAGTACATCCATGGCCTATCTATTTTAGTTTTTAGAAAATAGCGTTTGAAAAGGTCCAGACGCCGCGACGCGACGGCATAATATCCATGAATCTGCTCATTGTGCCGTGGTCGGAAGGTTATGCTTATACTGTATAAGCAATAGATAAAAGTATATCGGCTAGTAAAGCAACAACAAAGGATGTACTTGAGTCATCCAAGCTGAAATGTTTACATGCAGGTATTCACGTTAGACTGTCTCTTTTCGTCACATTTCTTATGTGTTATGTTATTTAGCTGAACGGTATATTATGGGTTTATTATCGGGAATAACTTGTAGAATTTAATTCCTAAAAATATATAGGGTGTAACAAATAAAATTATTAGGGTTATCATATTTAGAAGCTCAACACTTACAACGGTAAAAGCGAAAGTATTTTTTATTGGCCATAGAAGGTAGAGGCTTTTAAAAGCATTTTTAATTTTTGTCATGTTCATCTTTTTTCTCATAAAACTGCATATTCTGCGGTCGTTTGGATATTTTCAAACGCCATTTTCTCTAGAACCAAAAAAGATATGTAGATAAGTATGCTGAAATATTCCAATGAGAGAAAACAAAAGTGGATGGCTCAAAAATAGTTTTATTTTTTACCTTTATATTTTACCTTAAGAAAAAAAACAAGAAGTCAGCCTCTGTTTTGGACATAAGGTTTTTAGGATTTATTAGAGTAAAGTGACCAAATATGGAATACCATTTTGTTTTTCACATTATTTGCCTTAACATTATAAATAAAAAAACTTTTTGTAGAAATTATTAACAATTACAGGGTTTTCGGAAAATGCGTTAGGAAATTTTAAGGGGTCATTCTGCAATGCAAAATAATGTTAGTAAGTCCTTTGACAAAATGTCGAAATCTCCCTGGTTACCAAGTTACAGGGGTTAAAAGTTTAATTTTTATTTTTGTTTTTTCGCCATATTGTATTTATTTTTTAACCAATCTAGTTGACATTTTGCACACGAATCGAGCTTTGCAAATTCTAAAATTTTAATATAAAAGTACTTTTTTTTTTAATACCGCCAGAGGGCACTTTACCTGAAACTTAAAATTTCTTTACATCATAACTTTTTAACTTTGACTTTTATCTAAAAGCCGGGAGCGCCATTTTATAGACAATCAGAAACTTAAAAAATAAAGTACTCTTTATTAAAGTCGATAAACCCCACCGTTTAGCCACCAATAGACATCAAAGTTTTCATCAATTTCAATCAATTACCTACATACATACATGGTGACCAGTAACTCAGCCGACATACTTTAAGGTGTGATTCTACAATTTAAAATAAGAAAAAACTTCATATAAACATATGTCCTAAACGTCTTAGTTTTTGAACTATGGTGTGTTAAATATTAAAGAAAAAAAAACTTTGATGTCGATTGGTGCCTAAACGGTGGGCTTTATCGACCTTAATAAAAAGTACCTTATTTTTTAAGTTTTGCGATTGTTTATAAAATGACGCCCTTAGCTTTGCAATATCTGTCAAAATGGAAACGTTGGTATAACGTAGAAAGCAACAAAAATGATTTAAAAAATCAAAGATCCAGGCGTCAGACTCTGGTCCAGTGCATATATTGGGCTCATAGCCCACACCAATGCTGTGGGCGTCTTAAGCGAGGTAAGAGGGACTTTGTTGACACAATACGAGGGGGAAAATGCGTGTTTTTAAAATACCTTAAAAGTTATAAGAGAACGAAAAACAAAACGAAAAGGCTTGCACTACTGGCATGTTAACACTTCTACTCGCGAATGGACATAAAAAAGACAAACCCCTCTAATTGCGAGTAGGAGTTTCCGTTTAAGAGAAATGCCTGTATTTCATATAAGGGATACAATTCCATATTTGGTCACTTTCCTCTAAAACTGTTGAAATCATTTGCAGGTACCAACCAATCATTCGCTTCTAAACCGATCATACTCTTTATCAAACACCTACACTTGACTATGCAATTTCTTCAAAATGAGAAAACCATTTTTGGTCGGTTGTTACGATATGGCAAGAACTGCGTGATCCCTGTATAGAATGCTTTTAAATATTTTCATTTTATTTTTCAAAATTTTACATTTTATTACTTAAAATCAAAAACTTTCGGCATCTTCCAGTGAAATCATGGTATAGATACATGAAATAACCAAAAATGTATCTGTTAATCTTTATTAAACTTTTAAAACCCTTTTTAGGTTATAGATTTCGGATCTTCATGTTACGAACAAAACAGGGTATACACATACATTCAATCAAGGTTCTATAGGGCGCCCGAAGTGATATTGGGCGCGCGGTACGGCATGCCCATCGACATGTGGTCGCTAGGGTGCATTTTGGCGGAACTTTTGACCGGTTTTCCTTTACTCCCCGGGGAAGATGAAGCCGATCAGCTTGCTTGTATCATGGAATTGTTGGGAATGCCGCCACAAAGGCTTTTGGACCAGTCGAAACGGGCCAAGAATTTTATTAGTTCAAAGGGAATACCGAGATATTGTAATTGTTCTACTTTGGGCGATGGTAAGTACATTTTAAGTAGTATGTGACCTACCTAAATATATTTTTTTACGACCATAAAAATACTCTTTTTATCATTATCATGAAAATAAAGTACTCGGTTTTAGTATACAACATAATTAGAAAAAGTAACTTCTTGTAACAGTTTGACGCTTTTTTTACACTTTAAAATTTTAATGCCTACCAGAATTTATATTAATATGAATTATGCAACGTAACGCGATATCAATTAAAACAAGATCAAGTTTCCATAAATTCCGCCATTACTTATTTTATGTGTCACTTAATTTAAAATTTACCCGTTTGCAGATAAATTTTATTGAACATTAATAATAATAATGAATTAAGATTACTCAGAAAATGAGATTATAAAATGTATGTAAATACTCTAGTTATCTTTCTGATCAACGTATATCAGGTTTTGTGGATGGCCACTCTTTAGGCTTTTTCCATGTTGGAGTGTCGCAGGGCTCAGGACTGGCACCAACTTCTTTTTCTTTTTCATGTCAACATCCTTCTGTTCTACACAACCAATTCCATTCACAGTTTTGCTGACGATAGTACCCTACACGCCAGTTTTCAGGTTCTTAAACCAATCTCTAAGCCTGATTTGGAAAACAGACTCAGGGCGATGCAAACTGCACAGGACCTTAATTTAATATTGGAGTGAGGCTCCAAAAATCTCGTCCAATTTAATGCATTTAAAACATAATTATGTCCATTCTCAAATATATTCATTCTTTACTTATGAGCAGCCAAGTTTTGCAGAGCAAAGACACATTCAATCTTGTGAGCGCCCATTTGAGAAAAGCCTTAAGTAACATAAACAAAACACATATCCATAGAAGCGTCAAAAAATCTTGTATTTCTATTTCAAACCAAAAAGTATTTATTACCTTTTAATATAAACATCTCTTAATTCGACAATCTTTGTAGTATTGTTGTCATATTTTGTGTATGACGTCCCCCACAACCATTGGCCTTCTTGAGTTCATTCAAAGAGCTGTTCGCCTTATTAATGCTCATTAACTTACACAAGGGCTTCCTTCTCTTACCATCGCTGGGCTGTGGGAGATCTATTGCTTTTTATAGGTACTTCCACGACTTCTGCTCCGAGAAATTGTCTCGAATAATTCCTGCACTTGCAGTTACCAACAGATAAATACGTGTGGCATACGTATGCATCCCTTTATAGTCCAACTAGACAAGTCCCGAACGCGTTAACAAACTCCTTAGCTCGCTTAAGACACCCAGGGTACGTTAATATTTAGGCTTTCAGCCTTTATAGATTGTTCTACAAAAAAAATATACAGGGTTATTTTTAAGTTGATATATTCCTTTTAACATAGTATAGAATGCAAGAAAGTAAGAACATTTTTCAAATGAAATTATGTTCGAAAATGTTTCGTTTCCGAAATACAGGGTATTGAAATTTTAAGAAAAAAAAGTCTTTTTTGTCATAACTTTCCTGCCACTCCAGATATGTCTACAAAATGTGTTACATTTCTTTTAACCATTACATTACATTTTTTGCTGTAAAGACATTTTGATGCACGGCAAAATCGCTAACATCTGTTGTGTTTTGTACGTAAAATTCGTTTTTGGCTAATTTGCATTAAAAAAGGGCCCTTACATTACTACAATTTAAATCCAATACAAAAAATCAGTGGTTATAATTATAATTTTTAATCAAATATAAATACGAAGTCGGTGAAATAGTAAAGTTGTAGTGCTTTTTCCGCTGATTAACGTGCTGCCAACCGAAAAACAATTGAACATCGGGTTTTTGATTTATTACAAAAATGTACTTTTTTAAATGGAACACCAAATATTATATCACCATTCGAAAGATATATCAGATTTCTTTAAAAAAGTCCACATGTGATGTATTTTTAATAGATCTGAAATATGGCCATCCTCGAGAATTTATTAGTTAACCGGCATTTTTTAAATAAAACAATGTAAATTACATCACCATTAATAGATATTTATTTTTAAGAAAATACCACATTTAATATGTCTATCTCTTAGAGTTTAGAAAATATGGCCATTCAAATCTAAAAATTATGTTAAATTCCCATTATATCTTCAGCTGTAAGCTCTAAGCACTAAGTTTAGTGTCGAAGACAAAATAGACACTATATCTAAAGTACATTTTTTGTAATTTTTTGATTGGCAGCACGTTAATTTAGCGGAAAGATTACTACAACTTTACTAATTTAACCGCCTTTGTATCTCCAATAATAAGGAAGTTAGCAATAGTGCCGATTTAAGACTGATCACCCTGTATGGTCGTAGAAAAAATATAATATGTAACACATGCATAAAGCGTATTTGTTTACTCATAAAATTCCAATTTGTAAAAATCAAGTTATGCACTATTAAATAAATTACTATTTTGTAGGTACAGTTGTTCTGTCTGGTGGTCTGAGCCGCAGGGGCAAACCGAGAGGTCCGCCTGGCAGCAAAGATCTTAAGAGGGCCCTTAAGGGCTGTGACGATCCCCTGTTCCTAGACTTTATACAACGCTGTCTGGAATGGGATCCTGATACAAGGATGACCCCAACCCAGGCGTTACGACACACGTGGCTACGAAGAAGGCTGCCAAGACCGCCTGGCGAAAAGGTATGTCTGGTGTAGGCTACCTGCGAAGAGGCTTTATTGAAAATATTCTGGCTAAATAAATATTTTTTTAATGAATATTAAGAAATAATATTTATTATAATTTGCTTTATCCATGTGTAAATTTAAAATGGTTTTAAAGAAATCGATTCTTGAAAGAACTTTTCGGTAATAGGTTTCTTGCGTATTTTAAATCAGAAGCTCGTTAAATCCCTTCATTTTCTTATTGAAGAATTACCTGGTCAATACCTTTTCTCAGAAACAATTTATTTGGGCATAACCTTGAGCCCAATGTTGCCGCATTTATTGGATTTCTACTTTTTTTGGTAGATATTCTTTCAAAAAAAAACTTTTAAAATACCGATACCCAAAACTGTCTGTGATTTAATGTATTCCTATATTGGATGACACAGGAGGTCATTACCCCCATTCCCTTCCCCCTCACCAAATTTTTTTGTAGTTTTTAAGAGAGACTAATAAAGAGTTTGCAGTATTATTATAGCATAAATTAACATATTTTGGCATTATCAGGACCTCAAAATTACTTTCGGTTTAACGGGAAGTACCATAAACTTATTTTAAATACAAGCACCTACTTTTTTTCTCCACTAGCGAAAAAATAATTAAAGGGTACAAAAAAACTTTTTGACGTTTTTCAAGTGGCTATATTTCGCTTAAAAATTATCGTACTAAAATAAAAAAAAAAACGCATTTGAAGTTTAAAGTTTCTAGTTTTAAGACCCTGCAGTGAAAAAAATTTTCAAGAAACGTCTACCGCGCAATCCAAATGAATATCCATAAGAATTTTTTTTTTTTAAATCTCTAAAAACTTGGAAAAAATTTCCAACTTAACCCCTATATGGATCGGATAAATTGTTCATTCAGCTTTAATTTTCTTTTTGCAAAAGTTCGAGGCGACCAGCTCTTGATGAGATATTGAACTTTGAACAAAAAAGATCTTTTTGTCTTTAACCATCAATATCTCAGCAACCGCTGATGGTACAAAAAATAAGGAGGGTTTTAAAATCTTAAATACATACTCTACAATAATCGGCTATGGTTTTTGAAAAAAGAAAATTAAAGCTAAAAGTTGGATTTTTTTCCAAGTTTTTAGACCAAAAAAAAGAATCGAAAAAATTTCAACAAAAATCTTTTTTGTATTCATTAGGATTGCGCGGTAGATGTGGCTTGAATTTTTTCACTGCAGGATCTTAAAACTAGAAACTCAGTACGATAATTTTTAAGCGAAATATAACCACTTGAAAAACGCCAAAAATTTGGAGTTTTTTGTATCCTTGAAGTTTTTCCGCTAGTGTATATTTGTATTCTGCATGTAGGCTGTGGAAATAGAAGAATGACCTACTTTACGTTAACAGGTAGTGATATATTCCATTTTCTTTATTAGATTACTTGGATTTCGTCATTTCAGTTTGAAATGTAATTAATGAGAGAAAATTTAACATTTTACAAACATTTTAAATGGAAACACCCCTATTTTATTTTTAAATTTTACACTAAAATCTCTTTCTAATGACATATCACATCATATTGTATATTTTCAAGATGGCGACCATAGATCATTTATTGACGACATTCGAATAACGGAATTCATAAATAAATGATCTATGGCGGCCCTCTTGAAAATAAACAATATGTTGTGATATGTTATTGAAAAGAGATTTTGGTGTAAAATTTAAACAAAATAAAATAGGGGTGTTTCCATTTAAAATGTTTGGAGAATTGGAATTTTCTCTTATTTATTAGTTACATTTAAAACTGAAATTACGAAATCTAATAAATTTATTGAAGAAAATTAATTATATCACTATCTGTAAAAGAAAAATAGGTCATTCTTTCCTTTCCACAGCTTACTTTACAAAATAAAGTGCTCGCCAAAAAATCGGGACAAGCAGTTTTTAGCACCATATTTAACTAGTAGTAACTTTTGAAATAAAAAATATTTTTAGCTGCGGATTTCGGTTTGCTAAAGCCCATTTTGTCTAGATGACATGGCGCAAAATGATTTTTGAAAAATAATCAAATGTTCATGGTATACAGGGTGGTCAATGAACAGATGCAAAATTACAAAAGTTTAGAGGTGTATGATTCCGGTAATAATTTTTTTTTCGATTTAATTATAGGTCATTAGTAAAGTAACATCAATATCTCCAGACGTTTTTGTCAGTTTTTTGATTACAGCCCTTTAGCCCCAGAGACACTACTAAACAAAAAATGTGTCAAAACTTTGCTACCAATATCTTTAAAACGCTGTAACTTAAAAACGGCTTTACCGATTTCGACCAGGTTTTCACATTCTGAAAGCTTATTTTCTAGTTCTTTTTATTACCTAACCACTTTATTGGTAAATGGCCATTTCTATAAAATACAGGGGTCAAACAAAAAGTAAAGATAAAATTGCACAAAATATGGCTATTGTTCGTTTTAAGCTATGACAATTGGGCTGTACGTTGTTGTTTGGTTTGAAATTTGGTCAATATGCAGCTTCGGTCAATACCTCTGGACGGTTTTTTTACTTTTTCGATTAGTGTCTTTTGGCCACAGATACGCTACCAGGCAGATCCATTGTCCTAAAATGTGTCTTTTGTTGATTTTTTGATGTGATCTGGAAATTTTAAATTAATTACTACCTAATGAGTTTTTTTCGTACAGGGTAATCAAACAAAACTGACTCTTTCATTATACAGGGTGTTTTAGATTTTAATTGGAAAAATTTAATAGACGATAGAACATAAAACAATAAAAAAAGTCCATATAAACATGTATATTTTGAAGCTTCGTTCTCGAGATACAGGGTATTAAAGTTTTGGAAAAAAATAGTTTTTTATTCATAGCTCAAAAATCCCTTGGCTGATTTTCCTTAAACTTGACAGGTTCATTCACACACAAATCCCTGTACCTATTCGCATTCATAGTCTCACCTATCAAAATAACCATTTCCGTTCTTCCATTACTCATGATACCACCCCATACAGTAACACCACCCCCACCAAACGCAACCCTTGCTTCCGTATTCTCCTCAGGGTACCTTTTATTCCTCTCTCTCCAAACTAAGATTCGTCCATCAGATGCATGCAAATTAAATTTACTTTTATCCATTTGTATGTGTAAAGCAACAATTATTATTTAAAAAAATGAAAACATTAAATGTATATTTTAGGAGGCCACCAAAGAACAGGAATTTTTTTATTATTTTGTGTCCTCGAAAACGAAGCAAAATACGAAAAAACATTTAAAACAAAGAGTTGTATTTTTCTTGATTTTTTCTATACGGCCAAGCAATAAAGTATTAGTTTTTATTTTTTTCTCGAAAACAAAGCAAGATACGAAAAATAAACAGGAAACAAAAAAGTTGTATTTTTAAATGCTTAATCTAAAAAAAATACAAAATTATAAAAAGCAGTGGCGTACCATTATTTTTCCATCTTTACTAACTAGATTGCCCTCTGGGACGCCACTGGAATAATTACGGTAAATCTCAATACATCAAATGATACCTCTTATCATGAGAAATAAACCTGTCAAGTTTAAGGAAAATCGGCCAAGGGATTTTTGAGCTATGAATAAAAAACTATGTTTTTTCCAAAACTTTAACACCCTGTATCTCGAGAACGAAGCTTTAAAACATACATGTTTATATAGGACTTTTTTTATTTTTCATGTTCTATCGTCTATTAAATTTTCCCGATTAAAATCTGAAACACCCTGTATAATGAAAGAGTCAGTTTTGTTTGATTACCCTGTCCAAAAAAAATTTATTAAGTAGTAATTAATTTAAAATTTCCAGATCACATCAAAAATCCACAAAGACACATTTTAGGACAATGGATCTGCCTGGTAGCGTATCTGTGGCCAAAGGCACTAATCGAAAAAGTAAAAAAACCGTCCAGAGGTATTGACCAAAGCTGCATAATGACCAAATTTCAAACCAAACAACAACGTACAGCCTAATTGTCATAGCTTAAAACGAACAATAGCCATATTTTGTGCAATTTAATCTTTACTTTTTGTTTGACCCCTGTATTTTATAGAAAAGGCCATTTACCAATAAAGTGGTTAGGTAATAAAAAAGAACCAGAAAATAAGCTTTCAGAATGTGAAAACCTGGTCGAAATCGGTAAAGCCGTTTTTAAGTTACAGCGTTTTAAAGATATTGGTAGCAAAGTTTTGACACATTTTTTGTTTAGTAGTGTCTCTGGGGCTAAAGGGCTGTAATCAAAAAACTGACAAAAACGTCTGGAGATATTGATGTTACTTTACTAATGACCTATAATTAAATGCGAAAAAAAATTATTACCGGAATCATACACCTCTAAACTTTTTGTAATTTTGCATCTGTTCATTGACCACCCTGTATACCATGAACATTTGATTATTTTTCAAAAATCATTTTGCGCCATGTCATCTAGACGAAATGGGCTTTAGCAAACCGAAATCCGCAGCTTAAAATATTTTTATTTCCAAAGTTACTACAAGTTAAATATGGTGCTAAAAATTGCTTGTCCCGATTTTTTGGCGAGCACTTCATATATTCAAAGCAGAAATAATGGCGGTACTTGATTTTCTTTAAAAACCTTCTCTGGTCGTTATTTTAAAAGGAACCATAAAATAATATATTATGTTTATAAAATTTTATTATATGCTTATTTTAAACATTCGGTAGATTCCCGAAATTAAATGTGGCAACCCTGCCAGTGCTGGCCCGTCGAAATTTAGCTTCGCTTCTTCATTTATGTTCGTCAATAGTGCAATGTGACGTAAGCATAAGAAAATATGTGAAAGGGACTTATTGACATATTTGTTTATTGAAGGAAAATTATTTTATACTTCACAAAATTTTACTGTGATGATTAAATCACGGTGACTGAAAACATTGCTCAAAAAGTAAATATTTTAGTATATATGTATGTGTGTTATGGTTGACCAAAAGAACTGTAGAGTTTGATTGATTGAGATAGATTTGTGATTTTTAGGTACCTAAAAGTATCCTAGATAAAATAGAATTTAAATCCATAGTGTAGTTTTTGACAAAATGCATGTAAAAGGGTATTTTTAAATGTAGGTTGACCAGAATAGTGCAGGCGTCTCTAGAAGCGGTTCAACGGGGGCCCAAGAACCCCGAAAACCCAGCCGCAGCAGCAAGGTTCTTTCGGTGAGGGAAATGCATGACGTGATAGATACTATTTTCTATATCGGTGTTGCGTTGAAAGTCAAATTAACGGCCAAAGGTGCCGAATAGTGGCGCTTTGGGCTACGTACCGATGGGTGCAGTTCCGGTACCACAACGGGTACCGGGGGATCGATGTGTGAACTGTTTTATACGTCGTTGTTTCGTGGTTTGATGTGGGTTTTCTGGAAGTTTACAGGGCTAATGTTTATGTTTGGAAACGTGATGTTTCGGGGGTAGTAGTATTGCGGGTTATAGCCAAAGAAATGTAAAGTTTGACCATAAGTACAATTGTAGTTTTAAAAGGCAGCTGTTAAATTTTTCGTAGGTTTGGATTAGAATTGAAATTTTAGTTGGTTTTTTAACTACGGTTGGAACGTACTTATTTGACTTAATACTGCTGATCTATATTAAGTGCCCATCATATAGTTATTGCATATTAATTGTCTTAACCAATTATTAAATTTGTGTCACTTCATATAGGTCACCATATTTGTGCTTGAAATTTTGTAGCAGTTATGAAACTTGAAAAAAGCATATATTTTTTCTGCTTTCCTTGTAAATAAATACTCTTAAAATTGTCTTTATATTTAAATGTGTTCCTATTTCCGAAAACAGCAAAAAAAAAAACACTAAAATAAAAAAGTTTTTCAGCTGTTAAAGCTCAAGTTCGTTGTGCAAGAGGTGCAAGATGACTTGTAGAAAATTGTTAATGTGATAACTTTCGAAATTTTTACCGTTTAATTTAAAGCTTTTTTTATTGGCGTTAAAGATTTTTAACATATACCAGGATTGTTTTAAAAATCGTCATATTATTACAATTATAACAAAAATATTGAACATTGTTTAAATAAATAATGTTTTAAATAATTATCTTTTATATAGACTCTTTACGTTAATGAAAAAAATTAGTGTGTTTAAATTAATAGGAATATTATTATAATTTAACAACAATAAAATTTATGAACAAATAAGGCATTTTTGTGTGTTTGGTTACAAAGGATAGTGCGAAAAATATAAATTTAAAACATTAAAGAATTATTTTAAACCTTATTCCTGTAAGTTTACCGAAATTAAAGTGACTAAAGTGGTCAAAATCAAATTTTATAAGAATTTGTACTGTTATTATTAGGACGCAAATTTAGAGTATTGAATTCAAGCTGTATTTGTGTGGTTCCGGTTAATAATTGTTTCTGTCACATTTGGGACGATGTTTTGAAAAATGTGTACTGCCCAATAGGTTATTTTTTTTTATAATCCATTTTTTTACTGGTTTGTACGTTTTTATTCAATTTTCGGGTGTTATAGTGATTTATTTGAAATCCTTTAAATAATTATGATAGTGGAAACTTGGTATTTCGTGAAACAAATATCTGATTTATTTTGTTATATACAGTAGGGTGGTCCTTATTTGGGGTATGTTTAATTTTTTTTTACGGTTGTTTTGAATAGGTTTTTAAATATAGAAATAAAAAAATCGTGCAAATTGCACCCCTTACTTTTTAATTGATCCAGTCCCCGCGACAGCTAAAGTGTTAAGTGAAATTAACTTGGAAAGAGTACTGTTATTACCTTGGTACTTTTTAAGTTTTCCACTAATGAACGGATCATGACAACACATGACAATTCTTGTTGCAAATTTAATGCTTGAAAAAAAGGTCTTTTAATGCTTTTTGCCAACTTAATTGGATAAAAAGTTTTTGATGTCAAAATCAGTAATATTTGATGATGTTTTTTAACTCTTTGATAATTTTGACATCAAAAACAAGACCTTCCATCTTGTGGGCGTTACATTTAAGAATAACCTTAACTGGCATAAACACATTGTAACTATAGCCACGGCAGCTTTAAAAGCTTGGATTTCTCTTTCGAGCCAAAAAGTATTTTTCTCCTTCTAATTTATACACTTTGTATGTGTCCCAAATCCGACCTCCTTTGAAGTATTGTTCTTATATCTGGGGCATGGCATTCCTCACATTCCTAAGCGTTCTTGATTCCATTTCAGAGAAGAGCTGTTCGCCTCATTAATGATCCTTCACTTACAGAAAGGCATCCCTCTCTTGCCCATCGTCGGGCTGTCGGAGATTTATCGCCTTTTTGTGGGTACTTCCGTGGCTGCTGCTCTGAAGAATTGTCCAGTATAATTCCTCCACTTACGGTTCTTAACAGAGAACCTCGTGGTGCCGCACGTATGCATCCCTATAATAATAATAATAATAATAATAATAATAATAATTTATTTGTTCCAAAAACTGTACAAAAATACAAAATACCTCACAAGAAGTGTAGAACGTGTCACCTATTAAAATTTAAAAAACTTAAGCCTAAAATATTTAAAAACAATGTTTAATACAGTAAAAAATAAAATAAAATAAAATTTAAAATTCATACAGTCAGAATATCACAGGAATGTTGAAAAAACTCTCTCACCTCATAAAATGGGTTTTTAATAAGAATGCTTTAATTTTTTCATAAGTATTTTTTCAGGCAGCAGTCTAGCTTCAGTCGGTACTTTATTCCAGATTTTGAGAAGGCTGTAGTGCACGTTTTTTGAACATAGGTATAATTTGTTTTATCCAATAAAAAATCATTTTTTGTTCTTGTACTATAATTGTGCTTTTTTTGTTATTTTCAAATAATGATTTATTTTTTATTATGTATTTTATTGATTCAAATATATAGAGATTAACAACTGTAAAGAGTTTTTATCTTTAAATAATGGTCTACAGCTCTCTCTAGTTAACAATTTAAAAATAGTTCTTAAACATCTTTTTGTAGAATCTGCACTCGCCCAGTATCAACCGAGTTTCCCCAAAAACAATTCCATAGCGTATTCGTGACATAATTTGTGCATGATAGACATTTAAAGCCGCATTTACCCCAATCTCGCTCGATAATATCTTTAGGGCGTAGCATACTCTCGATAACACGCCCGAGAGTTCATCTATGTGGGCTTTCCAGTCTAGCCTCTGATCGATTGTCATTCCAAGGAATGACACCTTGTTTGTAGTTTCTAGATTCTCATCATTATAATGATATGAAGTTGTGCTACTTGCCCTAGCAGAGAATCTTATTATTTGTGTTTTATCCACATTCATTACTAGATTATTTTCTGAAAACCATAGCTTTAAATTATCAAGCGACTTCTCAAGTTGCCGCTCGGCGCCATTTTCAGTCACCTTACTAATTATAACTGAGGTATCATCGGCATACATCACCACTTTATCTTCTATAACAGATGGTAATTCGTTAGTATACAAAATGTATAGGAGGGGCCCCAATATGGAACCTTGGGGAACACCTTTCGTAATGAGAGACATGTCCGATTTAATCTGATTACCTATGTTATTCCTCTCTACTACACATTGTATTTTGTTTTCCAGATATGATATTAACAATTTTTGTGCTATACCCCGAATGCCATATTTTTCCATCTTCTGTATGAGAATGGAGTGATCAACGCTGTCAAAAGCTTTTGATAGATCCAATAAAACCGCCAAAGTATGTATATATATATATATATATATATATATATATATATATATATATATATATATATATAATAATAAACAGCATGTATTGTTGACCGTCCTTTTCTAAATCCATACTGACAATCTGTGATCACACCACTTCCATCCAGAAAACTTATCAATCTGCTGTAGATAATTTTTTCAAATATTTTACTTATATTAGATAGCAATGATATAGGTCTGTAATTTTTAATATCTTCCATCTCGCCTTTTCTTTTATAGACTGCCTTTATGTAGGCGATTTTTAGTCTGCTGGGAAAGACCCCAGTCTGGAAGCAAAGATTAATAATTTAAGCGAGAGGCTCTGATATTATATTTGCTACTTTTTTAAAAGAGAAATAGGTACTTCATCTTCCCCCACTGACTTTTTATTTTTTAGTGCCCTAATACAATTATATACCTCATAAGATGTTGTTGCTTCAAGGAAAATAGAATATACGGTCCAACTGGTCAGGCCCCGAACTTCCCACTTTGTTCGTTCTTTTATTCCTAGAGTTTCTAGAATGTAGAAACTGCTGCCCGCGGAGGTCTTTCCTTCCCCTTCAAATCTTCAAGTATTTAATTCCCGTGTCAACAAACTCCCCCTTACCTCGCTTAAGACACTCACGGTACGTTAGTACAGTGGAACCTCTATAACTCGAAACTCAAGGGACCGCCATATTGCTTCGAGTTAAAGAGTCGAAAAATTATGGAAATTAAAAATACACGGCAATTGTAGCAAATAAATGAGCGAGGAACAACAATAAACTTCGACATGGAGAAAATTTCGACTGGTGGAGGTTCGAGTTATAGAGGTTTGACTGTATATAGGCTTTAAGCTTTCGTGGATTGTCCAAAGATAAAATATTTCAACAAGAATTATCATGTGTCGATATGATCCGTTTATTAGTGGATAATCAAAAAATTTCAAAGTAAAAACAGAACATGTTAATTTGATTTAACACTTTTGATGTTGTGGGGTCCGGGCTAATTTCAAAATTCAAACATACTTTAAATAAGGACCACCCTAAAGCTGTTTTACAGTTTGAAAGTTTGCACGCAGTTTTTTCTTGCTGCAACTTTTTGATCTGCATTTTTCTCTTCTAAAAAATTGCTGCAAAGAGAACTTTCAAACTGTAAAAACAGCTTAATAAACAGCATGATAGAAAATTCTGCATGATATGTTTTTTTTTACTATTTTGTTTGAAGCTAATAAATAATAATTGTATTGTTTTTGCCTTAAATCGAATAACTTTAACGTCACTGAATTAAATCTATTAATCTATTTTCCAATTTAGTTAAGCAAATTTTAACAAACTTACAAAATTTAGTCGTAAAAAATCGTTTAATTTTTTCGTAAATACATTTCTACAGCAGTTTTATGGCAAATAATCATAAATAAATATTTATTCGAGAAAACATTCGATTTTTCACCTAAAAATGCATTAAAGCAAATAGGTGTTTGTTTGAAGATAACGCGAAATAAATATTTTTAAAAGATAATAAGTTTCTCAATTTCCAAGTTTACCAAATATTTTTTTTATATTAATTTTAAAATAATCAGTATAACGCTAAAAAATACATAAAAATTAATATATAAGATTTTTAAAATGTATATAGATATGGTTGCCCTATTTTTTTAGTATTTTGCATAATGCTCTAATGGTTGGTTTAATTTAACAATCAGTTTTTATGTGGCTCTAAATAAAAAACTTCATACTAAATAATGATGTGACTTTCTTTACCATTAGTAGGTTTTTATGATCTGCACAGGTATCCGGAAAACATATTTGTTTTTGAAACTGTGTTTAAATTTAAAAATATTTTATAACCATTGTTCTCTAGCAATAAATAAAGAAAATTCCAGGAAGTATTTTAACTGGTACTGACCAGCTTGTTTATATTTTTAGTAAAGGACAAAGTATAAATTTATACGTTTGATGCGACGCTAATTTAATATTTTTTGTACCAAATGTTTCAAGTGACCTAAAGAAAATGTAACAAAGAATGCGATCTGAATTATTTTGTTTTGATATTCCAAAAATTCTTTTGTTTTAAATGGCGTCGCTCGAACAGCTGATCATAATATTTATTTTGCGTACTGAAAAAATAAGGCAAGCAGGTTTGTAGCATTAAGGCAAAGGGAGTATTCTCCCGATATACCTATTTTATTTGTGAGTGTTTTAGATATTTTTGTTATCATTTAATCACGATCTTTCATGATATTTATTTCATGTTCATTTTTTTTATGAGCGTGTGCAATATGTGATGTATTTTGATCAGGACGTTTTAAGAAATTTTTAATTTTAAATTGAATTTTTATTTAGAATGGTTTTATTTGTACCCCTTATTGCCAGATTAATAAGCAATTTATAAGGCGCGACATATATGGGGTGTCCCAAATTAGTGTAAGCATGTTTTAGAATCTAGGGATATAGATTTTTTGTAGAAAAAACATTTTAATATTAAACCTTCATCATTTTCCAGATTTTAATTCATGCCTAACCTAAGTGAGACCCTCTATAGCTTGCCTTACTTTCTAGATACATTCTGTACAGTTATCAACTGTCTAAAATTGAATTTCGTATGAGAATCTAAAAGTTTTTGTGATATTACTATTACTACTACAACTAACACAGTGAAATAAGCGTTCAAAATTTTAACACAGACTTTTTACATAAAAAATAGTTCATTTTTTTAACTGTTTTGACATAAGGAGGCTGTAAAAAAATTTAGTACATCTTTAATCCAAGCACCCTATGTAAAAATCCAACTTCATCAATATAAGTCGGGTATATTATTATTTTGAATTATTTGAAAGTTAGCTTTCCTTTTTTCAACTTTATATTTTGGCCAAAAAGAAGCAAACCTAAACTAAATAAGGAAAAATTTCTTTGGGCATTATCTGTTAAAATATGCAGTTTTTTGGCCTAATATAAACTCCGTGTTTGTGTGATTTTTTTTAAGGCGGATTTGCATTGCGTCAATCATCTTCGTCGCCCATAGGCTAAACAAGGGAAGATATGATGCGCGCATCAGATTCGCGCACTGTAAACTCGCCTTTAGATGTTTACTTAACAACCAAATATCAAATTCTAGTTATAAAGATCCTTAAAAAATGTAAGTTTTGCTCAATTTATACAGTAACGCAATGTTCATTCAATTTTTATTTTTTACACCCATTTGGTCAGTAAAATTTTTAAAAACTAAACGAGCCAAGCAGCGCGAAAATAAAAGAGTTATATAAATTATGAAGGACCCAAAATTTACTCTTGGCTAAATTCACTGAAATTTTTTAAAAATATAAATCTACAACCACCAAAATTCCATCCCTAACCTCCCAAGCTATTGTGCAAGGCCAACCCTGACATGGTTCAAATTTTAAATTAGTTTTAATTTTGAAAAGTTTCTTTCAACAGGAGCAGTATTTAAGGGGGTCGTCCATAAATTACGTGTGGCTTTTTAGGGGGAGAGGGGATCGAGATGAATCTCACTAAATTTTACCGTGGGGGAAGAGGGGTTACTGCAAATATCACGTCATTTTTCTTCTGCTAGAAACAGGATACATGTAAGGAGAATTAAAGTAAAGTGTCACTATTTGGATCGACATGCTTTTTTTTTGCCCTTGAAAATTATTTTTACCACAAAATCAATATTTTGGTTTAAAAGTGGTGCCTCTTTAAATTAAAAAATCTCACGTGAGATTGGGGGGTTAAAGCAAATCTCACCAAGTCTCACCAGGGGAGGGATAGGCCGAAAAATTGAAAAAACACCTCACGTAATTTATGGACGTTCCCCAGGGAGGTATTGTTAAAAAAATTGAATGACAATGTAAACATGGGGGATGAATTTCTTTCAAATTGTTCTCTATGGTATATTGGAGATTTTTCATACAGGAGTGGAAGGGGGGCTGAAGGTGGATAGGGTTAGGAGATAGTGTACAAGAAGTTTGGGGATAGGAGTTGACAGTGAAGGGAAACTGTTTCATATCATTCAATACATGTGAAAAAGTGCTTTAATGTTTTCAGCAAATGTAACCAAGAGTAAATTTTCATAAGGATTTTGTAAGGCCCTTTGCGTCTATTGAAAGTTTATCATGTTATTGAAATAATCAACACGAATTTGGCTTGGGTATATGTACATGTCACTGAAAGACATAACCACAATTTAATTTAAATTGTGTAAAAATAACCCTTAAATCGATTTTATATATTTTAAATTATATCCTTATACCTAATCCATATTTTGCGCTGTTAAGAGTCTTTCAGCAGTCCTAGTAACTAGGCTACATTTTCAGTAGCTCACTTTTGTGATAAGTTTTTTTTTTTTTTAAGTTTTACTTACACCGGGGGCGTTGTGAGGGTGTGTACTTTGCGACGCCCTCTGTATATTATTGCTTCTCATTTAATCTCAAGTGTACATAAGTGTATTGTAAGTGTATACAAGGTGTTTAGAAAAGTAATGTTTTCTAGTTGTACGCTGATTTTATATGTTTATTTTAAACTGCACGAAAAATTGTCGCTATGTTCTTTAACGGGTCGTCTGCAATGTGATTAAAATGCTATTTAACACAAAAACATTAAGTTTTTATCCCTAAATACTAATTTAATGGAGTATGTGCTGGGTTTTTGGTAAATTAAAAAACAACCAATTTTATGATTAAAAATAGATTTTATTATTCAGCATAATCTCCTTAACTTCAGTGCACGTTCTTATTCCAGTTATCTCCTATTATCCTTCCACGGCTAACTACTTCTTTGTTCGATGAAAATTATTTTCCATTAATGCATTTTTTAAGATGCAGCAGCAAAAGTGAAAGGGAACTAAATCTGGCAAATGTTAGGGGATTATTAGAAATATCATGATTTTTTTATAGAGTACAAATTATGTATCTAATCTTTCCCTGTTAATCAACAATGTTCAAAAACCATATTCTGTATTTTTTTACGATTTCTGGTGTTGATGCACTTTTGGCCATCCTTTAGGTGGTTTGAGTTTAAGACTTACATAACCACTGTGACAAATCAATTTTAAATCGATATAACTATACGAATAAGTTTGCAGATCTACAGAACATAATTGTTTATTGAAATTACTGTATCATCTACATAGGTAAATTCTTAAAGATAATTTGCAGATTTTTTTCGTGTTAAGGGGTATTTTAAACATATCGTAAGCGACCTACTAACACGAAAGTTTTGTATTCGCCCTATTTTAATTTTTATCTGTTTCTATGTGTAACATAGATTGGTGGATCGAAGTTTAAAGACACTGTTTGTGCTTTCAAGATCAAACTTTTTGTAAATATATTGACGTTTTTTTTTTTTTTTTTTTTTTAAAGCGTGATCTTTTAAAACATCTTTATCACTCCAGATTTTTACAACGCAGTAGACAGCTTTAATCAGAATTTATCCCTTAAAAAATAATTTAAATACTAGATTGGTCATCTGGCAACAGGCACTAACAATATAAATTGTTAAGACAGATCGAATCGAAGCTTCGCTAACTGCCCTAAATCAAAATTAGTAAAAATGGTAAATTGTTGTTTTCTTTTTCCCCAAAAATTTTAATATTTTGTGTATTAACAAAACTTTTAAAATATACAGGGTGATCAAACTTAAGTCGACACTATTGCTAACTTCTTTATTATTGGATATACGAAGTCGGTTAAATTAGTAAAGTTGTAGTATTTTTTTCGCTAATTAACGTTCTACCATCCGAAAATTAATTTAATATCGGGTTTTCGATTTATTACAAAAAAACTTTTTTTTTTTAATGGAACAGCCTGTATATTATATCATTCGAAAGATCTGTCAAAGAGCTTTAAAAAAGTTTATATGTGATATATTCAATTTTTAATAGTTTCGGAAATATGGCCATCCTTGAGAATTTGATAGTAAACTAGCATTTTTTAAATAAAACACCCTGTATATTGTATTGAATTGTATGTACATCACCATTAAATAGATATTTTAAAGAAGTTACCACATTTCATATGTCTATCTCATGTAGTTTTGGAAATATAGCCATCCAAATCTAAAATAGAAGATATATTGCCCATTTATCTACGACACAAAAGCTTATAGCTTAGAGCTGTAGAGATAATGAAAATTTACTATAATTTTCAGATTTCGATTGCCATATTTTTAAAACTATAAAAGATAGACATATCAAATGCAATATACAGGGGTTTTATTTAAAACTGCCAATTTTTTATCAAATTCCTGAGGATGGCCATATTTCCGAAATTATTAAAAATTGTATTCAATACATGTGGACTTTTCTTAAAGCTCTTTAATAGATCCTTTAAATGATGATATAATATACAGGGTGTTCCATTTAAACAAAGTATATTTTTAGCTGTAAATCTAAAACCCGATGTTTAATTGTTTTTGTGTTGTCAGCACATAAACAACGGAAAAAAATACTACAACTTTACTAAGTTAACCGACTTCGTATCTCTAATAATAAAGAAGTAAGCAATAGTGCCGACTTAAGATTTATCACCCTGTATGATATATGAAACGTTATTATCTACTTTTCAGCTATGTTTCCACGCGTGGTTTTGTTCTTTTTAAAGACAAATTCTAATTTTTAAAAATACAGTACAATTCCACTTAACAAAACATTAAGATATATTTGGCAACATAGATTTATCTGTAACAGCAATTTGATGCTACCCTGCCATTTAACATTGCTGTGCTGGGCGTTCTTCCCCACTTCTTTATCTCTTTTACATTTATATCGTTACTCGTTGTTGCTAGCCAAAAAAATATGACGTAATAGAACAGACTTGGTTTATCATTTAAGAATCATTTCTGATTTACCCGGTATAATGGGATAAAAAGTATTCAGGGAAAAAAATGACAGTTTTAATGTGCAACGATAGCTGGCCTGCGTAGATTATTCAAAATGAGGTTTAGTAAATATTAGGTAGACTAGATGTGGTGATCGAAGTAAAAAATAATAGAGAAACCCTGCTTGGAACTATAACTCCATGTTTAGATACACAAATAATGTAAAAATGGTGTTTTTTAAAAACTGGAAAGATACTATAACTTATTCAGATCTATAAAGGCCAAGGTTATCTGTTTGAAAACAGGGGTGTGAGATGTACGAGGTGGCAGGCTTGTTATGTGGAAAAAAGACGGTCTAAAGTGAGAATTTGATAAAAAATTAAAAACCCGGCACCCAGGGTACCTTTTCTGGAAAGGATCATAAGTGGTTTCCAGCAAAAAGATGTCTAGCTACGTCGTGCATCTACCAAAAAACAGATAGGGCTTGCAGGCGAATTTTGTAACAAAATTGAAAGGAAATTTCTTTGATTTTTAGAAATAAATTAAAACACGTACTCTCTTAGGGCAATCGGCAAGATTCGTAAGGTTTCGGACTGTCAAACCTACATAAATTAGTAAAAGAGGAAGACCACTTAAGCTCTTGCTATTATTCTATCTCTGTCTACACCGTATCACTTCATATAGATTTTTCTTTATTTTTGTATTTTCACATTTTTATTTAAATTATTTTGTTAAAGAGGTTAGGTTCGTAATAAATTTAATTTTTAAAAACATTTTTATTATTTTGGAAGTACGGATAGGTTATAATTTTTGTATAAACCAACATTAAAATAGTAATATTTAAAAATGTCTAGTACTCACCTAAACTGCCTATATATTTTTAGTTTAAATAATACACTATTTTTCACTCGACGATTTTACCCGAGATGTTTAGAAGGAAATGCTTCTCAGATTTAGCGATTTAAGATATAAAGATTTTATTTTCTTTCTTGTTTCTTTTTTTGTTTCTATTCTCTATAAGTTTAGAGAATTCGCCTGGTATAATATCAAAATCGTTATTTTGGAAGTAATCTAGTGATCAAAATAATTGATAGTAACTATCTAGTTGGGTAAAATGCAGTTATTTTTGGTCTAGTCTAAAGCTGAATGCCCTTAAAAAATAAAAAATAAAAAATCACTAATTGAGTAAAGGGATAAATTATTATAGAAAAAACACCTAATGCACTGATAAAATAAATCTTCCAGTTTTTAAAATTTATTTTTGCCAGCTTGTGAGTACCGTAACCACGATTGTAAATAACACCACTTACCAAAAGGTTATTATTACTTTTTTCCACCTTTTAGATGCACGGATTTTTTAACACCTTTTTTGTTGGTAATTTCAATGACCAGTTTCAGAACCGTATTAAAAGAAATTTTCAATTCTGATGACAAAGTTTTGCGAAATTTCAAAAGAACCTAACACAAGGTTATTTCCGAATTTTTTATATTCAAGCACAAATTGCAATTGTCGCTATTTATTTTTATTAAAAAAATAAGCTTAATATACAGGGTGTTCTTGGCGTCTCGATAAATATAAATGATCTTAAATTATAGTTTTCGGTTATAGTAGACGCCCTGTATATTTTTTGTAATTTCTGCTTTTTCTGGCTGTGTACGTAGAGTGCCTAAGAAAGCAACCAATCAATATTATAAGTTGCCCAGTTGTAATTATGAGATAATTCATTGTGTATATATAATTTTAGGAATATTTGAAATAAATTGATTAATTCGTTTTTTTAATTCTCGGCACTCGTTTTTGGCTTGAGCTTATTAAAATCCATTGTAATCACTGTCTAACTTTTAAAAAAATCTGCATCCTTTATACAGTGCGTCTCTAAAGTCTTTTACAAATTTGATTAAAATTGAGGTCATCGATTTAAAAAAAAGGACGAAAAAGTTAAGCTTTTTTATATTGCGCATTTTTTATGCCCCTGCCAAATATACAGGTGCCCGAAAAATGTGACAATATACAAACTATAGTTTTTTTAAATAGAACACTATATATAATTGCAATTTTAGATTTTTCTGAAAATTTTGTTCTATCAGCAATTGAAATGAAACACTAACTAGACTCGTAAAAAATAAACATATTTTTTAAAAATATATATGGAAAACAATATTCAAGGTGACAAAAAAATATTTATCGTAAAGGTTTGAGCCCCAATATTAATATCAAGAGGTCTATCTTCGCGACTAACAGTTTTTTGATAACAATGTTTTTATGCAAAAACTCGCAAATTGCTGATCTAAAAATTTTACCAACACACATTCTTAAATAAAATTAAATTTCCTACAAAAAGACTTTCTTCGTAAATTGTCAAAATAAGCCGTTTCCATGCAATCGGGCTTTGAACAATGAACTATTTTTTCATTTTTTTTTTCTTAAGTGGATTTTTTTACTACTATAAACATCAATATTTAAATGAATTCATACATGTTTTTAACGCAAATTAGATGCGCCACAAAAAATGTTCCTAACATTTTAAATAATTCATCTCCTTCAAGAGTTATTCGTTGTAAAATTACTTTTGGATTCAACTTCTCAACATCGAATAACTTTTGAAGGAATGAATTTATTGAAAATGAAGAAGAGAGCTCTTTCGTAAGGAATTAAATTTTCTTTCAGAATGTGTTGGTAATTTTTTCAGATCAACATTTTGAGAGTTTGCATTAAAAAAACGATTTTTGTCAAAAAGTCTTAATATTAAGGGCTCAAATCTTCATTTTTTTTTTGGCAGTTTGAACAATATATTTGATATATTTTAAAAAAAAGTTACGTTTACTGGCCCAGTCTAATGAAACTTAAATATAATTTTCTGAGAAATCCAAAAATACAGTAATATGGGATGGATATCCCATTTAAACAACTAAAATAGTATATCGTCGCATTTTTTCAGGGCACCCTGTATATTTTAATGGGTGTTAAAAATGCGAAATTTAACAAAGAGTTTGACGTGGTTCGTAGTTTTTGCAAAAATGACTTTTAATCAAATTTGTGCAAGTTTTAGACGGAATGTAAGGACTGTAATTTTTAGGACATTATGTAACCCACCTAAGAATAATAATTTAAAAAGACTGAATATTAAAAATAGCTGTTTTATCAGTCAATAATTTTACCTATTAGAAATCAAAAGTTAGTTTATTAATTCGTAAATGCATGAAAATTCGTATATTTAGTGTATAATCTACCTTAGATTTATTTGCATTTTGATGGTCACACGATTTTATTGATTGTATTTTTGCTTGAAATAATACTGATTGTATCTTTCTAAAGACTGTGTTTCTGAATTGAAGACGTCAGTGGATGAAGGTTTTATGTTACAAGTACTTGTTTTGACTAATTGACACTTTATCATGTTTGGACATAGATTTTTTTGTTTATTTTTTACGGATTTTACATCACAAGCAGGCAACATATTTCTATTTTTATTTATAAAATTTTGCCACCTTTTAAGTTCAAATGTGCAAATATCAACTTATTGCAGCACAATATCCGAGGTAATAGCATGTAACGCAATAGAAAAGAAACTTCCTGAAATGTTCATATGATTTACATTGCATAGAAAGGAAATTTCTTCTCTATCTACTTAGAGAATACGGGCTCAGAATACTCAAATGTTACATAACACCTTCATTCACTGATGTCTTCAATTATTTTTATACAGTTTCCTTAGATTGGAAATGCAGTGTTGTGATCTCAAAAAAATATCAAAATGGAAAAACATTTTAACGAAGAAAATTTGTTTATTCCATTGTCAGGTTTTATATTTCTTAGTATCAAACTTTTGTACTAGTTCTTTTATAATTTATAATGCTGCAACACAAACATCCTAAAAAATAAATGTATTTTTTTACATTTTATTAATAACGAAGTTATTACTTGGGTGGGTTATTTCTTAGAAGTCCAGAATTGTTTGCTTATGTTTGTAAATCATACATGTGGTGTGATTAATTTAGATATAAGTTTTTGACTGAAATAGCATATTTCTTTAACGCACACCGTTTAAAGGTACTCACACACCTTTCTGATTTTCTCCTTGAAAAACAATATAGACCCGGCCGTGGAGATTTCCCAATTGGGCCTGCTATCAGCAAACAATTATCTCGTTATTTTCTGGATTTTATTAGCAATAAATTTCCTAAAAGTTATATAAAAAGCTTTAATTTTCTACAAAAATATTACACCCATGCCCCTTGGTATGTTATCCATCAAACATGTAAATAACACGCTCTGATTGGTCCGTACAATACCTAATGCTGCGTCCAGACTCGCAACAATTAGCCAGCCGCGCCGAATAGCGCGCCACATAGCCCTACCTAGCGCGGACGTGGACGTGGACGGAATTCACATCGTTCCAAGGTCTCGGGGAATAATTCCGCGGTGATTCAGAGCTTGTCGGTTCTTTGCATTAAAAGAGCGCGCAAATAGGTTGGTTTGTTTGGACGGATGTTTGGCAAATTGTTGCAAGTCTGGACGCAGCTTAAGGCGTAGCCTACGCAGTTTTTCATCGGAGGATGTTCCGAGAGTGTGTGGATACCTTAAAACTTCCTTGATATTGTAGCCTGTTGCATGTGAATTTAAGACACTAAAAAAATTTGAAAGAAATAGTTGCACTTTTAGTTTTTTAATTTGTAATTTGTGTGTATTGAGGTACGAGGGAGTGTTAACATTTTACTCATTTTTATGTATAGTATTTTTTTAGTTGTTGACATAAAGATTGATTAATAGCAACAGTTTTCGTGGGTTACGTTGCAAATCCATTTTCTCTTGGTTTGCGAGATGTCAGTAATACTTGGAAACCAAAGTTTTTAACAAACCGCTATTAAATTATTAATCCGCACATCTTAGTGTCTTTATGTGTGCTCCTAAAAGCGTGTCCACACTTAGCAAATGTATCCGACCATGACCGTATACGCCAAAAATGTGCATACGTTTTATTAACGAATGTATCTGTTGCGTTCGCCTCCGTTCCGACAGTTTGCTGCCTGTTTCTTTTTACCGCATGTACACATGTTTATATGTACACATCCCAAAAGAGTGTGTAGCGAATTTTCTTTAAAGTAACGACAAGCAAGCTAACCGCTCCGCATGCTTCTGTCCATTAAGTTATTTACGTCTACTCTACACGAACGCATACGTTTGTTTCAATGCTGCCGTATACGTTTGCTAACTGGACACACCTTTAGAAGTTGGTTTTTGGTAAATTTAGTGAGTAAGGTTTTTTTATTATCATTACTGAGTCCCTTGTAATTAAAGTAGTTATTTGATATATTCTTCAGCCGTCCCTCGTACGAATAAATGCTTTTATTTGTTTGTGTTTACGACAAATATTTAAATTTGTCGCAGTACCCTAGTAAATAGTGTCATCTACAGGGTGATTCAAAACGTATCTTTAAAAATTGTAGGGGATGATTAATATTGTACAAGCAGACTTTGAACATAAAACGGACTAAATAAATTGACATAACACAATTCAAAATACATTAAACAAAAAAAACTTTAGTCGCCCCCTAAATTGTGTAGAGTTTGTGAAAAAAATAAATAAAAATAAGTTTTGAATCACACTATAATTAGTGTGTTTGCTGAAATACCAAAGTTATTTTAACAGCTTCGCTGTTCCTAATAAGCAACAATGGACTTTTTTTTATTTTAAACGAAAAATTCAGTAAATATATGACATGTTTTGCAGGTTAATATTTTTATTTTTAATTTTAAAAATGAATACTATTAGTTTTTAATGACCTAGTTTAATTGTTAGTCATGGGGCTGAAATGTGCTCAGAATGTACATAAAAATTGGCCCCGATACTGCCGACTGCTAAAAAGGGCTTGATCTCTTATTATTCTTAAGGCTCTGGAGAAACTTTTTTTTATGTATCACTTTCATGTAGATAAAATGTATAAAAATCCAGGTTTAAATTAATCTGATGACTTGTTTTAGGGATAGACGATTTTGCATGATTACTTTTAAAATAGTAGCGCACTGTCCATTTTTCTATCCGATTTTACGTTTTTTTTAGATCTTTTTCCTGTCAAACATAACTTTTGAGGGAAAAAATCGTTGTGTTTAATTCGCAACAAATAAATCTTAACCGAACTAAGTTTATGAACTAACTGTTTAAATCTAGCAAAGATGTGATTGTATGTATTGTTAAGTCATGTTTATATATCATATTCATAGGATTTAAATACATCTCTCTTTATTAAAATTGTTTTTTATTTCTTTTCTTACCTTGTTTTTTCCCAATTATTCCTGGTTCCTCGTTTGTTGAAATTATTCATAAGTCCTCAAAATCACTTTCGTGGCACAAATAAATGTTGTGGTAAGTTGCTTTTTGGTTAGCTTTGCAAAAAATACACATATACAGACAGTTACCTCTAAAAATATGTGTTCACTTTCGAAAGCCATAATGAAAGCCTCATAGTAACTAAAAATCCTTTTTAGATCGTTAAGGGTTTCAAAATATTCAGTGATCTAATTTTTTTTTGTACCATTTTGTTGTATTTACTGAATTACTACATCATATTTTAATAAAGACAATTCAAATGAGATTTGCCGATGACTTTTAAGAGAAACCATAAAAGATACCTTAATAATACTTATTATTAGTATATGTATAGAAGACGATAGTTAATAAGTAATGATAAAATATTTAGAAAACTCAAATTATAATCTGTTATTGATAACTATCAATAACAGAATTAGGTGGTCTATGTCCTCTTGTGTTATCTCATTCAACTCTCTACCTCTAAATCATGTCTAGTGATGCAGAGTAGTGAAGATAGATCAGGCGATCTTGGCGGCCATGGGAAGGGGTTAATGTGGTGTGGATCTATGAAGTCTAGACTTAGATTTGTTTAAAAGGAATAACAATACAGCAATTAAAAAAAAGTAAACTTTTATTAATAAAATAAATGAACAATATTTTTTCCAAAAATATAATAAATTTAATAATTGAACCTTAACACCTTATCGCGCACCATTCTTATCACCATTAAATTTCTGAGTATATTTAATCCTTGTCCAAAATATTTACGAGCTCCGCAAATGTTTCGCGCAGAGCCTCAATGTAGTCAGATCCGTTTTGGTAAGGAGGGTAACTTGTCACCAGCACTCCTAGTTCATCATCTCGTATTATGTAGCTACAAAATACATTTTTATAATTTAAAACAAAGGTAATTTTCTAGAAACTTGCGGCAACTACGATTTTTTTTGGGCACTGATCACGAATCTGAAAGATTTTTTGGCGAAAACGTTTTGTTGATATCTATATCAGTAAAAGTATATAAAAATTGTGCACTTAGGCAAGCTTTTAATAAAGGAAAGGAGTAAATATCAATGTCAAAGCCTCACAGTTTAAAATCGTTATATTACAACTCTTTGGTTACACGTGATTCGCTCAGTGTGAGCATCATCAGACCTGAAATGCACTTCAGGTCTGATAATGCTCACACTGAGCGAAACACGTGTAACCAAAGAGTTGTAATATAACGATTTTAACCTCTGAGGCTTTGACATTGATATTTACTTCTTTCCTTTAAACAATCAAGCCTCTTTGAGAAAATGGATGATTACTTTGATATAAGCTTTTAATAATTATTAACCGCAAATAACTTTTTTACTTTTTTAAAATATATTTTACCCCAAAAGTACTACAATAATTCCCGTCACACATGAGACGTAGAACGCGCCCTATGCCCTACACGTACGCGATACGCGCCTGCATGTGAAAGGTACATTTCTTTCAATGCAAACCTATTGCCAGGCGTAGGGCGCATTCTACGTCTCGGGTGTAACAGTTCTAAGGTGAAATATTGAATAAACACTGGGAAAAAAACAATGAATTTCCTCAATATTTTACCTTATTGACCCTGCCCTAAGATTCTAATAATATAATTTGTTTTTTTATGCATTTTGTTCTGATAATTATGTCTTTTAAAATATTACATAAATTCTGTCTAAAAATGTATTTTAATGGTATGCGTCTCCAAGACTAAACTCTTTAGCTGCAAACCTAGTGTTTTCTCGCATTCATTTTTTTCCCTGACTCCTAAAATCACTATACTTACGCCACTCCCAGACCATCCCTTTCTACTGGACCAAACCCACCAGCATATATAGCAGGAGAACTCAGCGTACTGGTACTCAGAATAATATGATTTAAATAGGCATAGTCGGGATCATCAAATATGTTGCATATTGCATTTGTCTTCTCTGCGAAGTGTTTCAACGCAAACAAATGCCTATCGAAGCCTTGGCCCATGGCTGCCTCTCTTGTCAGCTGATTGTGAAGCCTTGAACAATCTCCAATCATAAGTTTTAGCTCATTTATCGATGGTTTATCATTGGAGTTAATTGCTAAAGCAAATGCCTACTTTTAATTATATAGGTTGTGATGTAAAAGCTTGGTTTATATGTGTTACCTTTGTGAGGGTGGTACTGGGTCGTACTGTTTCGGTACGGCCGTGTTTAAATGCCGCGGTACTGCAGGACTCGTATGTAGGGACGAATTTTCCGGTCATTTTGTGATATCCAACCTAAAAGTAGTACTAAATTAAAAGAAAATCGCAGAATAGAGACTCTATAAAGATTATTAACTTTACTGTATTTATTAACATGTAAATGCTGCACATAATAATGAGTCATTAAATTTAGGGGTCTAATAACAAAGACACAATTTCCATTTTTTCCTGGAGGATCTACAGAGGGTCCGACCGCTGACTTCCTGGATGAAGTTTATCGTAAGCTAGATGAGGGAGAGTGTGTGGCCGGACTCTTTTGATCTATCCAGGGCATTTGATTGTCTTAATTATGATTTTTTAAAGTATAAATTACATTCTCTGGGTTTTAGGGGCTCTATATATGAGTGGTTGTCGTCTTACTTAACCAATGGGAAAATATCCGTAAAAATTTTAAATAATTTATCAAAGAACACTGTATTAATATTGGGGTTCCACAGGGTTCCGTGTTGGGGCCACTATTGTTTATTATTTATGTTAACGATTTATCCAATAATCTTACAGCTGCTAAAATAACACAATATGCAGATGATACTTCAGTGGTGGTGTCTCGAATCCTGAGGAACTTAGCATGAATGTTGAGAAAACTCTGGCAGAATTTAGGTCTGGTGTAATGGTAATAACCTTATTCTTAATGAAAATAAAACAAAGTGTCTGGTATTTTATAATAGAAAAAAACATTCGGGGAATTAGCCTAAAAATGGATCTTACCTTCCAGTGAGCAATAAGGTCAAATTTTTGGGACTTTTGGTAAATGATGATTTACGGTAGTAACGCCATCTAGCTTATATTAGTAAAACATGAATAGGGCATTTTTTGTAATTTGTCAACTAAAGTCGATTTTATCTGTAAATTATCTGCTTAATATGTATTATAGCTTAGTATATTGTCATCTAAGCTACAACATTGTCTTATGGGGTTCATCAACTAATATCCAAAGAATTTTTATTAACCAAAAAAAGTAGTTAGATTGATATTTGGTTTGCCCTATCGAGAAAGCTGTAAAGCAACTTTTATTAAAAATGGAATTCTTTCAGTCCCCTCTCTCTATAGGTATAAATTACTTTTATTTATCAAGAGTAGTCCACAAACATTTGAAAGCCATAATCACATGTATGCTACAAGAAATAAAGATAGCTTTATTGTTGAAAAGCACAAAACAAAAAGACTAGAATCCGCACCTTTATACATTGGAGTTAAACTGTGTAATCATCTACCATGGCAAATTAGGGAACTTAAATATTCTATATTTAAACGTAAAATTAAGAATTATTTGGTAAAAGAGTGCTTTTACTCAGTTAGAGAATTTTTGGACACTAGACATGTTGATTGGACATAGTATATACATTTTTTTTAAGCATAGTATCTCTTTACATATTTGTTCATTGTTTTTCTTAATCTGTGATATCTGTAGATTTAATTGTTTATTATTTTTTGTTTGTTAAATGACGACCATATCCAATATTGTTATTGGCTTTTATGTAATATAATACTTTGATTTTAAATTTGAAATACACTATGTCTGGGTTTATTTTTCCAAAATAGTACTTTTGTTTGAATCCATGTGAAGACACTTACTTGAAAACCCAATTGCATTAGGGCGTCAGGACTGACTGCTTGTTTCTTACAAATGTTTTTACCTACTCTATCAAAAATCAGATAGTCAATATCTAGAGCCTTGTAATAATGTTTGTATTCGGTTTTGGCCTCTTGAATATAGTTTTTTAGTTTGTCATTTAAATGTATATCTGCAAAAAAATATTAGCTTGAAATACAACATACATTGTGTTCAAAAAGTCTGGAAACGCTCAAATATTTCAGATCATTCTGAACCAAACTGGACGAAATTCGGAACTCCCTACTCGGAATTCAGTGTTGATATCGGCGTGTCGCCGGTTTCGCAGAAATAAATTCAAAGCTTCTAAATTTAAATGATATACCTATTTTTTAATTTTATTATTGAATTTCCACTGTTTTTTGCTATACTATGGTATGTAGGTCCAATTTTTCTCTTTTAAGTTTTAACAGCAGAAAAAATGTTTAATTTAGTGAAAATAATAGATGTAATGTGCGTAGGTATTACCGTTTACACCTTGTAAATTCTAAACTGGTGGTTTGACAGTTCTGATATAAATCGAATTTCCAGATAAAATAAATGATAATACTCATTATTAACAATTTAAAAAGACATACTAGATTATTAACAGAAATCCTACACTAAATGTTAATTTTGATTTAAATGGGGCATTTTGATATTCAAAAACTCAAATTGAACTGGGTATTCTTTATGTCAAAATTCAGGAGGCGCAACTTTGATAGTTGCAAGGAATAAACGGTAGGTAATACCTACGCAGTTTATACTAGGGTTGGAAAAAAACGAAAAAAATCATAACCGGTTTAAAAAAAACGGTTCGGTTAAAACCGGTTAACCGAATATTTAAAAACCGGTTTTCAAAACCGAAAACGGTTTTTAAAACCGAAAACGGATTTCAACTATACAAAAAAATTGATTGAACATTTGAAAAAACAAAGTTAATAAGAATATGACCTTATAATTGTAGTCAAGCTCACAAACTAGTAATATCATTGAATTTGCTTGCCCCTTTATTTTAAACAAGTTTTACTTGAAATATTTTCTTTTAAAATGTACCATTTTCCGGTTATTTGCCTGTCTAAAGTTAAATGAACCACCCTTTATATTCTATTAACCAATATCCGATTTGACAAAATGAACGGTTTTTCTTTTTTTTTAATATTAACCGCAATCAACCAAAAACCGATTATTTCATATTCGAAAAATCGGTATTCGAAAACCGCGGTTAACCGAAAAACCGGTTTCGAATATTAATAATTAAGAAAAAATTAGACTTCCATACCATAGTATAGTTTAAAACAGTGGGAATCCAATAATAAAACAAAAAAAAAGGTATCTCATTTAAATTTATTAATTTTGAATTGATTTCTCCAAAACTGAAGATCTAGCAATTTGGCTTAAAAGTCTGTGACATATTTACATATTTAAGCGTTTCCAGACTATTTTGGGCACACTGTATAAGATAAGTATCTATAAAAGTTATAAAATTACTATATCAGAAAAAATGTTTAAAGTTTATTTTTGAATTATTACCCAGTCTTCTAATATTGTTAATATCATCATCATAGGGAATGGTCTGTGGGTGGACAAATGGGTTTTCAATAGAATCCTTATAAATATCTTGAACGTATCTTAAAACAGCTACTCCATCGCCCCATGAGTGTTCAAAGTTGATTGCTGCCACGCCATCTTTACTTATTTGAAGGGAGAACGATTTATCAAACCATCTAAAAAATACATTGGTTTGCCAAACGTCCAAATTTTTATTCCCTAACTCATTTTAATCTATACTAATATTATAAAAAGGTAAAGTTTGTTACTTTGATTGTAGCCGCTAATATTCGGAAATACTGAACCGATCATAAAAATTATTTTACAATTACAAAGCTACACTATTCAGGAGTAATATAGGCTATATCTTATTATGATTAAACAAAAGTTCAGATATTAACGCCTAACGAAGTGGGCACGGGTCGGCTATCTTGGATAAACTATAACTTTGTAAAGGCTAATCTTCGGAAATACAAAACCGATCATAAAAACTCTTTCAAAAATAAAAAGCTACACTATTCAGGAGTGCTATAGGCTATATTTCATAATGATTAAATAATAGGGGTGTGCGAATAATTCGAACTTACGAATTATTCGTATCGAATAGAATATCAATATTCGATTCGAAACTCAAATCAAATAATTCGTAAATTCGAATAATTTTTGAAATTTTGAATGATTCGAATTTTTTTCAAATAATTCGAATTTTCGAGGATATTGAATTTAGCAGTTGTTATGTTAGATATTTAAATATAAATTTGACAAATAATATATTTGTTGTTTATTTGAACCATAAAATTTAATTACATAAGCAGTTATTGAAATATTTTTTGGAGCCAAGAATTACTTGAGCTAAAAAACTATTCTTGTTTGTTTTATTCTTTTGTTTTGAATCAAGAGCAGTATTTTCTCCCGAATGGCCTTTTTAAGTCAAGATTTTTGCTCTTGAATCAAGTTAATTTTTATCAGTTTGTTTTTGTGTGTGTGTGTCTGTAATCCTTTTTCTTATATTTTTTTTTCAAAAGTAAATTAAAAATTATAAAATGTAAAATGAATTGGAAAGATCAAAGATCTCTTGCTAGTATAATAGTATCTAGATTTTTTTGTTACTGACTGAGATAAATATATATTAAAATTGAGTAATTGTCTTCTTCGGATAATTAATTTTTAATCAGAAAGGATATTATGGGTCAGTAGAATATTTTGATGCTCGATATTATGGAATCTCACTTGGATAAAATAGAGAATCCATTTATATTTTGATAATTAGTCAATATTTTGCTTTATTCGTGAATTATTGTTTGTTGAATTTTGAATAATTCGGAAATTCGAATTATTCGAATCGAATATTAATATTCGATTCGAACGATATTCGCACACCCCTATTAAACAAAAATTTCACGGCAAAATAATGACATATGTATATCAATCTATAGATACTAATATTATAAAGAGGTTAAGTTTGTATATGTGTTTAAGCCCCGGTGGTCCAGTGGTAGAATGCTCGCCTGTCACGCGGGCGGTCCGGGTTCGATTCTCTGCGGTGCAGATTTCTTTTTTATATAAAAATAGATAAGAAAAGGGCAAAGAATTTACTTATTTTTAGTATATTTTTTCTCCAATATTAATTTTTACCTTTATTATAAATAATGGGCTTAAAGTTTGTAACTTTGATTGTTTGTTTGTAAGGGTTAATTTTTGAAAATACTAAACCGATCATGAAAGTTCTGTCACAATCAGAAAGCTACACTATTCAGAAATGCTATAGGCTATATTTTATTATAATTAAACAAAAAGTTTATAGAAAAATATAATTAACGGCCAACGAAGTGGGCACAGGTTGGCTAGTTTTAAATGTTCTCGTATTTCTAAGAAAAAAATTGGTCAAATTAAACGGGAGATACCGTCAGAAATTGACTGCAACCATTGAAAAAATATTCTGTAAAGTATAAGTAAGAGAATTAGAAAAATTACCTGTTTTCACCATCACCATGTAAAAAATTTCTTATAGTTGCATAGACGTCTTCATTTAAAGAAACGTCATCAAGACAAACGTTAAACAAAGCAGAATCTATTAATTTTAGGGAAACCTCATTTCCATTATCTGCTAGCTCATGCCGAATTGTTGCCCAGCAGTTCCTTTCCATAGTTGTCAAAACTCCTATTGGAAATTGGTTCTTTTCAACATTATCTTCCATTATAAATTTAAGCCTTGCTAATATTTTTCGGCCTTTAATATTTCTCCATTCTTATCTAATACTGAAAACACATAAAAATGACCTTTATGTTGGACAGTAATGTGGTTTCCAGGTAGATTTTTACCAGTCTATCTTTGTCAGTTTCAGGTATCCTTGTAGAGTTGAATAGACTGGGATACTGTGACATATCCAGAGGGTAAGCTTTAAACATATAAGCTCCATACCAAGAGAAAGCTTCTGGTAAACAACTGCATATATGTCGAAATGTCTCAGTATCACTTCTTTTTGGATTTAGATGATATACCTCTGGCTCCAGTAAGTTTGCTCGAAGAGATTTGTAAAATCTTATGCTGCTGATGACCAAGTTGGTACATCGAATAAGCTGATCATTATATTCTATTCGATGGTCATTATGCATCACAAGCATTGGATTGCTGTTTATGGGTACTGGTTTTCGATCCTTTAGGTAATGGTTAAACCAGAGTTCTGATATATAACTAGTATGCCTATTTTGCTTGTCATAGTTCTTTAAAATTTGTTGTAATTGTTTTCCTACATTATCTTTAAATTGATTTACGTTTGATTCGGTTTTCCGGTATGCTTCGTCTATAAGAAGAGGTTTTTGAGCTGCTAGATATCGTTCACAGGTTAAATCAAGCTTTGGTATGGGAAGACGAGGTAGAGATGCTTGAAAATGCATTGTAGGAATTGAGCTTCTTTGGATAAATTCATAATCTACGGGAAATTTGGCTGAAGTAAAGGTTTTTCTTAAAGTTTTCCATTTTGATATGGGAGAAAAGGTTTTAGGGAGCTCTGTCAACCTTTGGAAATTCATTTGGGTTCTTTATAGGTTGTTTTACTTAAAATAATAACAAAACTACTTAAGTAATCGGGTTTGTTACCATTAGTTCTGTTGTAGTTCCAATATTTTACTAAAAGAAGAGTAATGTATGAATTGAAAGAACATTCACATTTCAAAAAAACTTAATTAGGAAAAAAATAAAGTTTGTAAACAAAGTGCACGTAGACGTAAACAATAACCGTGTGTTTGTTTTTGGTTTGTTTCGTCACGTCGTGTCGTTTCTGATAGAATCCGCCAAATGCATAGCTTGGCAACGCCGGAAAAATAGACACCCTCCAATCATTGTACATAAAGTTATAAAAATGGGAGGAGCGGTTAAATGTGCGGCGATGAGGACGACCCGGCACGGCCAAGAGCTACAGTGTTGCCACATCTCGTTCATAATCTAATTGAGGTTTAAGATTTTCTAACGTAAATTTTTTATAGGCTCAAAATTTGTACTAACGGTCGTTAGTGTATCTCTCATGCCGAGATATATAAAATTAATTGTTTCATAATTATTGATATTTCTGTGCTGTGTTAATATTTTAGTCTAATTAATATTAAAAATGTTAACTTACAATCAAATACAACTGCATTTTAAAAGAAATGTACAGATTATAATGTAGATTAGATTTAAAAATAAGCGAATTTTTTATTTTATACTAAAGATAGTATTTAAACAAAGGTATCGCCTTAGGGTTAAAGCCTAAAAAATAGGTCAAGGCTATGACCAATTATAAAAAGTAAGCTTTAAAATTTAAATTTTAAACTTTAAAAAACTTTTTTGGTATATTCTGTATTTTTTTATAATATATATTTTAATAACTAGTATTTAAACATATTGCCATTATACAAGGTGTGTCAAAGTTTTGAGGATATTTTGTTAAATTAAATATAGCTCTGACCTATTTATTTTAGGCAACCCTAGGCGATACCTTGGTTTAAAATACTAGCTTTAATAAAACCATTTTTATCCGGTAAACAAATAAGTGAAGGTCGCCTGCATTCAGATCTCGCAAAGTTAAATATGCATCGAAAATGTATTTTTTTGGTTTTTAATACTATATCCATATTATTTATTACCATTAACAAAAAGTACCTCAACTCCAAAGTTTATTCTTTTTACATTTCTCCCACAATTTTTTATCTGTTTTTACTTATTAAAGGCATGGCAGTTTCTCTGATCTACATGGGATAGAAACAGGAAAATAAAACGAAGGGATGCAAACTTATTCTAATATTTCGTAAAATATACAGTGTGTAAATATAGACTTAATCCACAAACAATATTTATTTTTTTTTTTTTTTGTTCTAACCACTCATTTAAATAGCATTGAAAGGTAATAAAGATTATTAATGAAGAAAACCATTTAATTTAGTTTACAATTAATTTTTTCCGGCAAAAGCAATACGGAAAAAATGTACAAGACTCATTATTTTTAAAAACGCTTTGAATCAAGTAGTTTTAATTAGATAGTTTTGTACCTCGCGTCTGCAAAGTACTCTCTCTTGTGCACAAGTTTTTCCTATAAAAACAAACATAAAATATATTCCTATTGTAATCAATATAACTGTTAAAAATAAATAAATAAAAATTGGACAAATTAGTAATATGTGGGATATTATACCCGTGGATCGGCAAACATTAGAGTATTTAAATGCCTTTTTTAGGTTGTGTTGTTGAAAATACTTTTCTACACTCACTACACTGAAAATTCTTAGGTTTAGCTTGAAGCACACTAGAGAAGACATTATTAAATTGAGTAATTTATTATACTATCAGAAGCACTAATGCATAAAAATTCAAACGACCGTTAATACAAATTTTAGAGCTAAAAATTAAGCTAGAATATCTTAAACGTCAATGAGTTTATGAACGAGATGTGGCAACACTGTAACTCGCTGTGCCGGGTCGGGTCGTCCTCATCGCCGCTACATTTAGCCGTTCTTAAAAATGGTACGTGGAAGAGTGTAAAAAATATAAAGTAAAGTGATTTTAAATAAAACAGTAATAAGAAAATGACAAAAATGTGTATAATAAAGCAATTTCCATCTTTTTTCTCCAAAATATTTGCTGAGGTGACAAGGTGAGAAAGAGAAGGAATAATGGTTATTGTAAGTTAGACTAGAATAGACGTATCCTGTAATTAAAAAAACTATCTGAAAGAACTTACAACGTCGGAGAAATACTAAATTCTACTTCAAGGTTAATTTATATATACTTGGAACAGGTTGCGACACATCCTCGACTTTAGGCGGTTCGAGGTCGGGGACGCAAGGAAGGGCACCCCACGGGTTGCCGTTTAAACTTTTCCTGACATCTATGAAAGAAATCCAAAGTAAACTAAAAAAACGCATTAGTCATTAGTAACTTTCTATTTATAAATTTGCAAGTTGGTAAGAAGTATTGATATTTACTATGACATATTTTTATGGTCATGTTATTCAAAACATTCAAAGAATATTAATTTCAATTAATTTGTGTAATTCCGTTGTAATAGACCTCACAGGACTTCATTGCTTAGTATTCATTAAGATGAGTAAAAAAGGAGATTCTGGGGTGGAAATAGCCCCTCTAAGGCCACTTGGTGATTTTTTACTTGAGGCAGCTAGATTTCAAATCCCAAATTTTAAAGATTTGGACAAATGGGGCAACAGGGTCACCAGTAATTTACTTTACTACCAAACAAACTATTTTTGCTAGCTCTAAGCATATTTGTGATAGTCGGGTAAGTAAAAAAATACAATTCTTTGCAAAATTTTTGTACATTTGTCTTTTTAGAGTTATCCACCCAGCTCGAATGATCTGTGGATGTCTGGCAACAGCTCTAATTTTGCAACATTTGTGTATGTGACAAATGAAAAGGCTTCAGCCGCTCATTTTAAGCAGCAACATCCTTTGTTATCTCTGTTATTAATATTTGGAGCTCTATATTTAATTGCCTACATGTTTCAGAGCCTTCTTGTCTTTTTCTTGGGTATTCTGCTTCCTTTTGCAGGTAAATATATTGTCTCAACTTTTAACAATGCTCTTTATGTGTATTTGTACACATTCAACCAACTCAAAAGATTCATAGTCAAGTAAAGCAACAATAAAGGGGGACCAATGCATGCATACATGCATGTTTACATGTCGGCATTCTTTGTCTAATGTCTACCAGTTAGTGTTCTACATGCATTAGACCAACTCCTTTCCACGCATTGATTTTGAACCTTTTGACTTCGCTCAGTGTGTATACCGGGTGACACAGGATGTTGTTACCCCCAATTTTTTGTAGTTTTAAGAGAGATTAATAAAAATTTGACAGTACTACTACAGCATAAAATAACATTTTTGTCATTATCATGACATCAAAAATCACTTTCGGTTTAACCGAAAGTACCATAAACTTTCTTATTTTAAATACAAGTAGCTTCTTTTTTCTTAATTTTTATCCTGTATAAAATTTTCTTTTCAATGATATATCATACAGGGTGTTTCTTACTTTCTTTTGAAAGTGGCGGCTAGAAAAGATTTTTAAAGAAAATCAAGTACCGCCATTATTTCTGCTTGGACTATATTTTTTGCTAAGTGGGCTATAAAAATAAAAGAATGACCTGTTTTACTTTAACAAGTCGTGACAGTTTCTTTAATAAATTACTTTGATTTCGTAATTTCAGTTTTTAATGTTATTAATGAGAGAAAATTCAAGATTTTACAAAATTTGACAAACATTTTAAATGCAAGCACCCTATTTTATTTTATTTTTAAATTCTACACTAAAATCTCTTTCCAAGGACACAGTACAACATATTGTTTATTTTCAAGATAGCGGCCATAGATCATGCATTTATTGACGACATCCGAATAACGGAATTCTCTAATAAATGATCTATGGCCGTCATCTTGAAAACTAACAATATGTTGTGGTTTGTCATTAGAAAGAGATTTTAGTGTAGAATTTAAAAATAAAATAAAAGAGGGGTGTTTTCATTTAAAATGTTTGTCAAATTTTGAGTTTTTCTTATTAATAACATTAAAAACGGAAATTACGAAATCTAAGTAATTTATTAAAGAAAATGGAATATGTTATGTCACTACTTGTGAAAGTAAAACAGGTCACTTTTTTATTTTCACAGCCTACTTGGCAAAAAATGTATTCAAAGCAGAAATAATGGCGGTACTTGATTTTCTTTAAAAATCTTCTCTGACGCTATTTTTAAAAGAAACACCCTGTGTGATATATCATTGAAAAGATAATTTTATACAGAATACAAATATAAAAAAAGTAGGTACTTGTATTTAAAATAAGAAAGTTTATAGTACTTCCGGTTAAAGTGGAAGTGATTTTAAGATCGTGATAATGACAAAAAAATGTTAATTTTTGCGATAATTATACCGTAAAATTTTTCTTGCTGTCTTAAAAACTACAAAAAACAAATTTGGGGAGTATAACAACATCCTGTGTCACCGGGTATATTTATTGTGCTAAAACTTCATTCTCTTTTTAGTTATATTTATTCATGCCTCTTTAAGGCTAAGAAATATAAAGAACAAGATAGTGAACAGAGTGGAAGTACTGGGATTAAAAGTTCACCCATGGGGCTTTTTCTTGAAGAGATGGGTTTGGAAAGCGACCTTTTTGAGTCAGTGTGTGAAGATATTGTAGTTTTTCTAAGATGTCTTTTAGAAAGCTTTCAGATCTTTGTAAGTTACCATCAGGACAAGTACCAAAAAAGAAATGTTAATTTACCCTAAGAGTCATTAATATCTTAAGTATTTTTAATGATAGTTTGTAGTCCTAAAAGTATTTTTTTAAGAGAATACTTAATTTTGTGTGATAACCTGTATAATTTTGTTGTTATTGTAGCAGTAGCTAAAGTATATTTGCCTATGATTGTATTTATATTATATTTCTTACATATGAATTCGTAAAACGTATATTTACATTTTTTGATTTTTGATAAAATTTATTTTTATTAGTCTAGCCTCTAGTGGGTCAACGAATAAGAAATTCACCTATTTGCTCATATTATATAAAGGTTCATAATAAAATGCATTTATAAACGCTCAGTTTGTTTTATTTCGATGAGATAAGCCACAAAATTAAATATTTTGTCACTGTGAGAGACAATGGGTCAAGTGAATAAAACTAAGCAAGTGGTTTTTCTTAAATTAATAAAAGCTAAAACATACAAAATTGCCTGTAACAAAAAAAAGCAAGTACTATAGTATCAAGGTTAGTTTATATTTATAAGGCTGCGACACATCCTCGACTTTCAGGCGGTTCGAGGTCGGGGACGCAAGGGAGGGCACCCCATTGAGAGAGTTGGCAAGACTGGGTTAAGTCAAAGCTGATGATCAATCCAGTGGCGTCTAGAATTTGCGCATGTCATTTTGCATTGTTTTGGAAGTGATATTTGTTGAAAGATATAATTCCAAATGTTTTTATTAAAGTAAAAGAATTTACAACTTAATAATAATTAAAAACGGTTGTTCTACTAATACAATAACCTGTATATCTCCGGCACTGAACAACATGGCCGAAAAATGGGAGTGGTGACGTCATAACACGTCAAGCAATATGGCCGAATGTCGCGCCCTATATAGACCGACTTTGCTATAGTATTAGCTTTTGCTTCAAAGTCGGTTTATATAAGGCCACGACATTCGGCCATATTGCTTTGACGTGTTATGACATAACATCTCCCAGTTTTCGGCCATGTTCTTCAGTGCCGGAGATATACAGTTTATTGTATTAGTAGAACAACCGTTTACACAACAGTTTTTAATTATTATTAAGTTGTAAATTCTTTTACTTTAAATAAAAAACATTTGGAATTACATCTTTCAATAAATATCACTTGCAAAATGAAATGCGCAAATTCTAGACGTCACTGGATTGATCATCAGCTTTGATTTTACCCAGTCTTGCCAACTTGTTTCCGTGAGGTGCCCTTCCTTGCATCCCCGACCTCGAACCGCCTAAAAGTTGAGGGTATGTCGCAACCTTATAAATATAAACTAACCTTGGCCCTTTGTGATGAATGTCATGAATGTCACTCTAGTTTTATCAATAAAAACCCACGAAGTTACAAAATTTCGCGGGAGATGGCGTCTGTATGACTTGCAACTTTTCTGAGAGATGGTGCTGTCCGTGACAAGCAATTTGAATGTGATTTTGTTTATAAAACAACATTGAAAATTAATTGTTTCTTCGTAAAAATTATGCAATTTTATATTGTCAATAAGCGTATTACTGTATACAACTTAATATTCTTCCAGGGTTTAAAATAAATTTCACAACACATCGTAATTATCCTGAAATTTCCGAATATAAAGGTGCAAGGAACATTGAGGTTATAAAATAATTTACACATTTTTACCGGTTTTTTAATTTTAGATGGCTGAAGCCCCTCCGCCCCAGGACGATAAGGCTCCTTTATACGATGCTATAACATGCGTATTAAGCTGCTCCTTGGAAAATGATAATGAAATTCAAAAACTGGCTCACGAGCAAAAAAACAATTGGAGGATGTCGAAGGTAAGTGAGAATTAAATCTATATTACCATGTCTACCTCTGACAATATACTATAAAATCACCTGTGCATCTGCGTGTCGACCAATAGCTTAAGGAGAACTTTTAAATTCCTCCAAGAACATACATGTGAATAGGTTGAGCCAAGTTCAATACCAAAATTATGCTTCACTACAAAAAGAATGGAAATCTAAATAAGTGCCATATTCTGTACAAAATCCAAATATGTATGAGATCTTTGGGTAGGTTAGATTTGATTTGGCCAGTTTTTATTACATCAGTCATTTTATAAAGATTCCTATGCTTACACACAATTACAGAGCTGGATTCCAAATTTCAATTTCATCTTTTTAGGTCATCTGGAAGTGCATCTTGTGATATTACATGTGGCGCTGTAGCCAGTTTCTTTGCTTGAACTTGGCTTGACATGCTACCGCTTGTCTTGATTCATACAAAAAGAATGAGTAATAATTTTTTTTTTTTTTTTTTTTTTTATTTTTTTTTTTTTTTTTTAATAATAATAAATTATTAATATGAAATTAATATAAATTACAATTTAATACTTATCAATCTAATAAAAACTTTTCATTCACTAACACCCAATAACAATCTGCACCTAGATTTGAAAAACCTGTATGTGCAGCTTTACAGCCATAATTAACTAGTTATCACATTTATCACAATTGGACAGCCCCTTGGCTATACTAAAAATATCAATTTATACCTATAGAGAATACACTGTAACCAAAACATTAGGTTAAAATGGGTTTTTGATCTATGTCCTCAACAGTACAATAAAACAAACATTAGAGAATGTCCATATATACCTGGATATTTTCAAATAAATGATTTTTAGTAAAAAGCAAAAACGTCTATTATTTACTACACTTCTAATGCTAACAGGAATTAAATTATGCCAATTTTGGCCCTAAATAAAGCAACAAATCTTTGGTTGATGCTTCTCCTAGAAGCAGGAACATTTAACAGTCTATTTGCAATACCCCTCTAGTACAATGATTATGGCAAATATAATTTGTTTTTAGATTTTGGTTTTTATGCACAAACTGACAGACTGTTAATATGTAGAGAGATCTGATATTACATAGATCAGATGTGTACAATAAATTGCCGGATAAAGCCTGGTTTCCTAAAAATAACCTTAACAATATATAATTTTGAACAACTCAGCTGTTCCAAGTTACTACTCTATACATTCCACCCCAGACTAGAATACCATACCTAAGCAGTAGTTCAACAAGTGCTCTATAAACCATTATAATTAATTTCTTAATAAGAAATTCCCTTAAAGTATAGAATTTATATACTAGAGATCTAATTTTTTACACAGATAGAGGCATGTTTATTCCATTTTAAATGCCTATCAATAACAATAAGTTTCAAGATATTTAATTGTATCTACTTCTTTTAATGGTTCGTCTATATTATGAATATTTATATGACTAAAGTCTGGGCGATTAACAGAGGTTATTGAGAAAGCAATGTAATTTGATTTGGAAATATTTAAACACTTTAAGAGTGTCTAAAAGGTTTTTAATTTTAACAAGTAGACTTTAATCTTTATCATCCCATAATGAAACATATTTTTTACTTAGTTTGGTAACCTGGGATATTTTGTTTATTTTTTTTAGAATACCCCTTAATTTTATGTAGTGTAATAAGTAGCCGAAATGAAGCTTTGGATGAGAGACACCTGGCTGGGGTTTTTCTCAAAAACTACCTTGAAGAACTATACCTCCACAATCGTACTAATGCAGCGTTTTTTGAAAAGGGGATGGGAAAACTGTAGCTCTTCAACTTCTTGAATTCTTAAATGCCAAATCTTCTAAAATAAGACAAATAGTGGCTTACAATCTGGCTCTTCTACTGGCAATGGGCTTCTGGGAGACCCTTACCCTACAACTGAATGATATGGTCAAAAGCGAAGACCCTGACGTTATAAATAACGCCGTTTTTGTGCTAGCCCAGGCTATAGATAACAAGTTTTTTGACACTCAAGAAGATTATAGGGTTGAGCAGCATTGGTTTAATGTGTTACTTGATGTATTTAAATTGGTAAGTGCGTTGCTTTTTGTTGTTTTTTTTTCGTGCTTTTAATAGTAGTGTTAAGCCAAGTATTTAGTATTTTAAGTGTAAATAGTTGTAAAAAGTGTAATTGCCTTTTAGCAATACATTGGCTCAGAAACTAGATTGAACACCATCCACCCAATGTTTGTAATGATGAAATATGTCAAACCACACCCGAATTATGTGCCAGAATGTTGGACCAAACTGTCTGAAGAATTTGAGAAAGCCTTAAATGAGCCCTACTCTCCTACCTCAGATTTCCAATTCAAAAGTGAAATCTTAAAGTGCCTAAACGACAGTACCGATGAATTTAGCGAATACAGCAACATTTTTGTACCTTCCAGTTTGCCAGCCATTGGCAATTTGCTGACTATTTGTTGCGAGCAATATAAAAAAATCGTCAGGGGCAGTGACAAGGCGCCGACAGACCTCGATGAGGACGAGGACGAAAATCCGACCAATTTTTATGAGCTTGTAGACTCCATTTTGGAATATATTTACTCTCTAATTGATATGAACTATTTTGATGTACTTATCGAGGATCTGGATAACCTGTTGTACTGTATCTTTGTTTTTATGGCTTGTCACGATGGTATGGAGCGAGTTTTGTTCGTCGACTTGCTGGAGAAAGATCATCATTGGACCATAAGGGACGTCTGTTGTCAAATTATTACAGTAAGTTTTAAAAACAAAATCAGTTAACCGGTTTTTAATAAAACCGGTTTGGTTTGTGTTTAAACCGGTTAACCGAATATTCCAAAACCGGTTTTCAAAATCGAAAAACTGAAAAGCCGGATTTGGCAACATGGGATTGCAGGATGACCGTGAATATAGATTTACCACATATTGATGTTACCCATTTTAATCGCAAAAATCCCGATAAGTATAATAATGTTTATAAATATTATGTACTCGTATATTTTCGAACTGCAATCAAACAATTTAGCCTCTAAGCTTCCAACTGTATTTTAGTTAGTGACTTCTATTGACATACATCCAAGTCATAAAAAAACAAATACGGAGTTCTATAATATACTAGCGGACCCGTGCTTACTTTGTAGGGTGTTAATACTTCCAAAGATTAGTGGCTACAAACAAACTCAAAATTCAAATTCAAAATTATTTATTGATGTCAACATACACATACAAATGTATTTACACAAGTCAGCAATGTTAAAAAAAATAGTTATAAAACCTTATCCTATACATATTAAAAAAGAAATTCAAATAACAAAAATTATTTTAAACAAACAATATTAAAATACTTATACTAATTCAAAAGAATACTTACACAATACAACAGTTTAAAATATAAAAACACGAAAATAATTTCTAATTAAAGTTAAAATTAAACGTAAGGTATTCCTGTATTGAATAAAAACAGTTTTCAGTCAATATTTGCCTAATTGTGGTAACAAATTTTTTTCAGGCAAGATTCTAATACTTTCTGGCAATACATTAAAAAACTTATTGCCCAATATCCTGGTCCATTTTGACACCTTCTCAGACGCCAGTATGCTGGTATCATGTTTTGTTTATGCCTGGTGTCATAACCATGCATCTCCTCATGACTTGTGTAGAGGTTGATATTTTTCTTTAAAAAACGAAGATTTTCCAAAATGTACTGTGATGGCAAAGTGAGGATTCCAAGCCTTCTATAAGCCTGACGGCAGTCATCCCTAAAACCTAGACCTGCAAGAACTCTCAGAGCCTTCCGTTGTAAGCCAAACACCCGGTGTGTGTCAGCCACATGACCCCAGACAAGGATAGAATATGAAAGATGCGAGTGAAAAAGGGAGTGATAAGCAGTATGTAAGGTCTCTGGTGAGACGCACCTTGAAAGGTTTATCAGAATAAACAGGCTTTTATTTAGTTTTCTACACACGTTGTTAATGTGTGAGCCCCATTGAAGTTTTGGGTCTAAGGAAACTCCCAAAAATCTAATCTCGCTAACACCCTCATTTAGGTCACCCACATCTCTCATTGCGAAAATTACTTGGTTTGTCTTATTGTCGTTTAAAACCAACTTATTTGCAGCAAACCATTGCTCAGTTTTGTTCCGCGCCTCCACAGAACCCTCCAGCACCCCTTCAATATTATCAGCTGCAAAGGCTACCGTAGTGTCATTAGCAAAGAGTGTATACTTAGCCTGTTGTTTAATGTTTGGAAGATCATTTATGTAAATTAAAAATAAAATTGGGCCCAGTACTGATTCTTGTGGTACTCCAATATTTAATACACTCTCCGCTGATGACACCCCGCCAACTCTCACAACCTGCACCCTATCCTTCAAATAGGATTTTATGAGTTCGACGCTCTCTGAACTAAAATTATACTTCTCAAGTTTCTGCAAGAGGATTCCATGGTTGACCAAGTCAAACGCCTTGCTCAAGTCGCAGAAAAGGACAGAGCTAAATTGTAGCTTATGAAAAGACTCAATAATAAATGATATAAGATTTAAAATGCTCAAAACAGTACTTTTATTCTTACGAAAACCAAAAATAAACCCACAAAGTTACAAACTTTACCTTTTTATACATTATGTCTACTTAAGTTCGCACCATATGGAAAACATTTTTTATTAATAATTTTACAAAAAAATTATTTATAATAAAAAGTTTTGCATGGTCTAAAACCTTAAATGCAATCAGATATTTTTTTTTGCAGTGGTATACAAGGTATGTCAAGTCAAAGTGAAAATATGCTTTATTATATCTAAAGAACAAGTTCTCATAGACAAAGCTGGAAGAAATAGTACAAGTAATATGTATTCTTATAATCTAAATCTACATTAACTTCCTATAATCTAAAAACAAAAACGCAAACTTATACCTTTAACTAACAATAATTTAAAAATACAAATAATTTAACATACATCAAATATTACAAAAAAATAAATACAATAAAAATAAACACATGCCAATTAACACACCTTAAACTACACTAGAGAAAATCGAAGACCGACGCCGCAATGGCCGAGCCTTGTTTTTTAAAGCATGCATAACATTTTACACGCCTAAATCACGATGCTGAAACGAGTGCAGACGACCTGTACAGGATATGCTATATGTCTCGTCTCACAGAGTCCATGATATTCGGACTTGGCATGGTGAGAGAAAGATACACTGTCACTGATCCAGAGTATGTGTTTCCTTTAAATTTTTCCTGAATATGTGGACTGATATGCTGGGCTTTTGCAACTTGATGGTACAAGGCAGAATTATTTGGTTGGGCGGTGTGCATACGCCACTGAAATGCCACTAATCTGCTAGATATCCACTTGAAGACAATTTTGCTACATCTAAATGGAATGACAAATACATACTAATTCCTTGGCAAGGTAAGTACAACTTAGGTAAACATAACACCTTTAGACGATAAGGACATTTTGTGAAATGACAGTTACAAGCTAAAAACTTTTTGGACTAAAATTTAAGCTTTAAATTATTTTATAAAATGAAAAATATTTATCGGTGGGAAAAACTGATTGATCGATTAAGCTGTTTCAAAAATATACGACACCAAAAATGTTTTGAAAAAGCGTGATTACAAATATATGTGTAACTTCAAGATTATCGTCGGATTTACTAAGAATTTTCTGTGTGTGTACTTAAATCTACATTACAATAATAAAATTAAAAACAATATTTTTCTTTAATTTCATTTGTATACCAGTTCAGCCACTCTAAAAGTTCATAGGCAAATAAAGCAACAACAAAGCGGGACCGATGAGTCACCGTATCAGGAAATGTTTAGAGGCCGGCATTCTTTGTCCTGCGTAATTGCTTGCCTGGAAGAGGTGGGTGCGTCCAGCAAGCTAACCATTGCCTGGAGTGCCAGGACACAGAAGGCCACGAAGGCAATGAAGAAGCTGATAAATTGGCAAAGGAGGGGGCTGGTAGGACAATGGTAGGTCCTGAGCCCTACTGTGGTATTCCATCATGCCAGGTAAGGTCATCCATTAGATCATGGATTATGAGGGAATCACAAGACTGGTGGAGGAGAACACCAGGACAGCGTCAGGCGAAAGTGTTCATCAAGGCTTACTCGCCAGAATTTACAAAAGACCTTCTGAATTATAACCGGAAGGCAGTAAGAATAATAGTGGGTCAACTGACAGGTCATTGCAGACTGAATAAACACCTGGAAACTATGGGCCTGGCAGAAGAAAACCTATGTAGGTTCTGCCAGGAGGAGAGAAAAACCGCAGAACACGTATGGTGCTACTGCAGAAGCCCTTTGTCGTCTGCGGTTTGCAAGGCTGGGTGAAGAAAAACCTAAAGCGGCAAAGATATACCAAGGGGCCAGTTTCAAGCTTGTGGAGTCTGATTAAACAGACCGGCTTGGATAGCGTGCTCTAACCTATGGACGGAGGACACACAATAAACCTGAGCAGGTTGCAGTGTTAGAGGATATGCAATCCACCTCCTAATCTAATCTAATCTAATTGTTATTCGGCGGTTTTCAATATTTTATAAACGAAACCGCCGGACGGTCGTTTAGCCAGTGCCTTTTAAGAATTTTCAAAAAACTACACAATATTCTTCTAATACATATTATATTTTAATGTGCCATTGAGTTTGGTAAATAAATTCTGACTGTCGTCAATAAAAATCCTAGGAATCTACCTTTTTGACCATGAAGTATCTTATTATTTATGCTTAAAACAAAAATGTTTTTCAGGCCCACAAAGAAATTGCAAACACCCGAATCGACGATATTGAAGACATTTTACTTAGAACAACTGCCCAACATTCCGCAGACACACATATAATGAATGAAGTGAATTTCGTTGTCGCGAAAGTAGCTCAAAATCAAAGCTTTAAAATCCTTGTCCACGATAAGCTCTTGACGTTTTTGCATCACATCGTCCATAACTTTGAACTTAAAGAGATCAAGGTCGATCCCGATAAGGCGCTTGATATTCTGAACACTTACACTCTGTATGCTTCTACAGTTGATGACTACTTCATTCTTCAGAGCTTCATGGGCGCTGCCACACATCTAAGTGCAAATACAGAGCGTGAAGCTGAGGTAGATGAGTCTGCAGGAAACCTTCTAACTACCCTGATGGTTAAATTTTCTAATCAGCTTAAGTATATTCAGCAATTGCCTAAAGGTCGGCCCGTTATAGAGGAGTTTCCTCAGCTGTTAGAGAAACTGTTAGAGCCAGAAACAGCAATTTCTGGACCAGTGTTTGGAAAACTTATAATAACGACAATTTTTTCCCTTCCCGAGCTTATGCAGCCCCACTTTGAAACCATTCTAAGGAGTGTTGTGACTGGTTGTTGTAAGAGCTATAAAAACATCCGGGCGACTTGGTTAATTTTTGCGTTTATCTGCATGATCCACACTAATGATGCTTTGAGCTATTTGTCGGTACTGCCAGGACCAAATGGAGGAAGTGCCTTGAATTTTATTATGAAGATGTGGATAATCGATTACATACCGGATTTGCGTACTATTGAAAGGAAAATTATGTAAGTAGTACTGCTACTGTAGGTAAATTAAATTACCTTAGCATCAGTGCTTAAAAAAAAGAACTGTACAAGTAAAAACACTATTATTTTAAATGTATTTATTAGATACTTACAATAATAAATCATAAGTCCAAAATTTTTCAATTTTTTTTAATTTTTTTCCATAACAATTAAAGACTGTAAAAGATTATGATCAATTACTTGCTAAATAAAGAATTTAATAATAATAATAATAATTTAAAGTCAAAATCATGATCCTTTAATTGTTTTTTAAAAATTTGATCGAAAGAAACTCAATGGATTGAATTGAAACTTTGTGAGCATATTGAACTGAAAACGCACATTAACATTACTGGTTTTCTATATATTTCCAAATTAGCGCCTGTTTATCCCAGCAAAAGCCTTTTTTTCTTGATTTTTCAAATTAAAGAATAAAAAAATGTTTTTTTTTAACGGTAGCTGATTTTTGGGGGAGATTTATTCAAGATATTAAAACCCTTCTTTAATTCCTTGTGCGACTAGCGGTTGCTGAGATATTGATGGTTGAAGACAATAAGATTCTTTTCCATTCAAAGTGCGATATTTCAGTGAGGAGTGGTTGTATCACACTTTTAAATCAAGGAAATTAAAGCTAAACGAACAAGATATTTAATTCATATAGTGGATAAGTTGGGAAAAATTACCAAGTTTGTAGAGCAAAAAGAATATGAAAAAAGGTATTTATTAGGATTGCGCGGTACAAGTTGATTAAAAAATTAGTTTATCGTGAAATCGCAAAACTAGAAACTTTAAGCTTTAAAATGATTTTTTTATTCCAGTACGACTATTTTAAGGGAAATGCAGCCACTTGAAAAACCTCAACAAAATTTGATATTGTTTTGTATCCCTTATTTTTTTTCACGATTGTATAATTTAGGTGAAAATTATTTTAGGGTACTTTCATTAACCCAAATCATCCAAAACTGTTTTGATAGCGAATCGGAATACTCAAAAATGGAGGAGGTATGCATTCCATTTGACAACAGACCCAATGAGGAATCGCCGACCGGAGAAATATTCAATGGCATGGAATACATGTACTACCTGCTGGTAGAATTTCTATTTTATGAAGAAAAACAGGTGAAAATATATTTTTTAATATAAGAATTTAAAAAAATGCATGGGTTTTAACACCGTACAAACAACTCACAGTAAAGTCACTTCGCTATCAGCGTGAACACTCCTGAGGATGATTATTATAACCAAAGATTTTTAACGCACCTTGTGTGTACAGTAGACTGGGCCAAAAAATTAGTTTTTTTTTTATTTTTTGAAAAATATGTCAAAAATATTGTTAAGGATGACAAGTAGAAAATATCGTGAAAAATTGAACCCTTAATATTAATATTTAGAGGTTCCTCTCCTTTAATTTAGATTTTTATTTGTACTTTCATTTTTGCGTCAAAGCTCCTTAACTGTCAGGGTTATAAAAATTATGTGCACATATATCTTTTGAGAATTAAATTGCCTACAAAAAACGTCGTATTGAAAATTTTCGCCAGACTAACCGTTTTCGAATACTCGAGCTTTAGACATTGATATATTTTTAGATTTGCGTTTTTTTATTTTTGTATTTTGTAAGTAAAGAAAAAATCAAAATATGGAAAAAAACATAGATTTTTAAAGAAAATTTAATGCTCTACAAAAATGGTCTCCTGATGTTTTTAAATAAAATCGTTCTTTTAAAAGTTATTTACAATTTAAATTAATGAAAAAAATAAATTGCTGTTTTCCTCATTTTTCACTCATTGGAACAAATTGATATATTACATCATCGAAAATCAAATTTTATCAATCTTATCGCTGAATATATCTAAATTTCATAATGTATCCAAACCCATCCTAGAATAATAGCTATTTGTTACACCAAAACGTAGATTTACTGTCTTAAGAATAAGTAAATCTACATTTTCGTACAACAAATAGCTATTAACCTAGAATAGGTTTGGATATATTATGAAATATAAATATTTTAAGCGATAAGATTGATAAAATTATGTTTTTCAATGATGTAATACAGCAATTTATTTTTTTCTTTAACTTAAATTGTGAATAACTTAAAAAAACGATTTTATTTAAAAACATTAAAATACTTTTTTTATAGAGATTTTTTCCCTTTAGAATCTATGTTGTTGTTTTCTATATATTTATTTTTTCATTAGTTACAAAATTCCAAAATAAAAAAGGTAAATCTAAAAATATATATCAATGTTTAAAGCTTGATTATTCGAAAACGATTCGTCTGGCGAAAATTTTTGTAGGCAATTTAATTCTCTAAAGATATATGTGCACATTGATTTTTTATCTAGATAGTTAGGGAGCTTTGACGCAAATATAAAAGTACAATTTAAAAATCTAAATTAAAGGAGAGGGATCTTTAAATATTAATATTAGGTGCTCAAATATTTACGATATTTTCTTCTTATTACCCTAACAATATTTTCGATATATTAAAAAAATAATAATAAAAGTAGGATTTTTGTTTGCTCAGTTTAGTGTACAGTGTTTAAACTTACTTGAATTGTGTAGAAAATAACACAAAAGACAGGTTTTATTTACGATAATATAATAATTATTGATATCGTGTTTTTTTTAGCAAAAAAACAAACCTTCGCCGGCTCAACCATACGACTTTTCTGACTTCGGTGAAGAAATGGCCGCCCGCAAGGAGGAGGACGATATTCTTTTGTTTCACGGACACCCGTTTGACATTGACATTGTGAGCCATGTTGTCACATTTTTAAAAACAGCTCGTGAACCTTACTTCAATATTGTTAGGAAGTTTCTTTCAACAGCGAATTATTTTAGACTAAGAGATTTGGGATGTAGTGTTCCCGATATCAATATCCAGGAAGATATGGAATGATTGAAAAAATAAGCCCAAGTTTGGTGATAGAAATTCAAACTTCGAGATAGAGATTTGAAAAAAATTGGCAAAGCTTTTTGATAATAATTCACCAGACTTGGGCTCTGAATTAGCCAAATAGATAATATTTTTTAACGATATTTACCAGAAGGCTGTGCTGTATGTTATTCTTAGCCTTAATTTTGTTTTTGTGTTTTTGTTCAAATTAGGTAATTGTTTTTTAGCTTCTGTCGCAGAAGATTATTGTATTGGTATTGTTTTGTCGTATAAAATACACAAATGAGAAAATAGTTTTTGCAAACCTGTAACTAGAATTTTACTACTTTGAATAATACTATCTTAGACTTTTATTGTCTCTATTTTAATTTCTCGTTTTTAAGTGGTGACGGTCAAAAACTGTCAAGGATTCATACTTACTAAAAGGTTTTGTATTTATGGACAAATAAAGCCAATAGAAGTTCAAGATATTTGTATAATTAACACCATAACATTGTCCAGCTTATTTAAAAAAAATTATTGTTATGCATTTTCCTATTCTTCATTTATTGTTAGTTCTAAGTAATACGTTGAATGTGAGACTTCATTGTTTAAATAATTAGATTTAGCCAAAGACTGATTCTTATTAAAGGATCTTGGATCCGAATATTTTTATATTATTTGTTCTAGATAAAGATAACACTTAAAAATATGTGGTTTTATTTTTCCTTTTACCTAAGGTAGTTTTGGTATAAAATAGAATTTGAATTAAATGTAGTATGGTTAGTTCTGGTTTGAAATATTGGGCCAGCCCCGCACTAAAAAATTACATCTTTATCTAAACATCTATTACATCTTTATCTACAGGGTGTCCGGAAAGATGAGGTCAAAATGATAGGGGTGATAGAGTGAGCCAAATAATGTTGGCACTTCATATAAAAAATCTATCGCGCTGGACTTAAAATGCGATTTTATAAAAAACGGTCCAAGATATCTATTCAAATGAGGTATACCATTTTTGTACAAAAACGATAAGGGAATTAAATGGTCAAAGTGAAATGTCGAATTTGTCACCAGCGTTAAAAATGCATATAGTAAATGAAAAAAACGTCGCATCCTGTATAATTCCGACTTACTGAGCAGCCGGTGGACAGAAGCATTACTATGAGGTTATTTAGTATCCCAAATATCATTGGTACTGTGGCAACAGTTCAAAAGTTATAATTGAAATAGGTTTTTTTATACCAACTTTGGCTCACTTTAACACCCTATCATTTTTGACCTCACCTGTCCGGACACCCTGGATATTGAAGGCGATTGAAACTGAACACTGTTTTTGGTTTTCTATTTTTCAATAAAGCAACACCCTAGTAGACAAGTGCGCGAAATACAAATTTAGTAGCCACTTTTTGGTTAAGCAACTTTTATGTTGGTCAATAAAAAAGTTACTAGTGCGTGGCTAGCCTTAAAGATCAAAATAGAAATATTGTATACTAGGTGCTTTATTATGGCAAGTTATGCATGCTATAGATATTTAAATTCTTTAAATATTAACGTGCCCAAATGTAAAACTTTTAGCTTTTATAAGTGCTACAATCCTGTCAACGTAACATATGCCATTAAAACCAAAAACATAGAAAAAGTTACCCACTTCGATGATCTTGGTGTACTCTTCAATAAGGATCTAAACTTTAATATGCACGTGGATAAGTGGATAACATCATCTTCAAGAGTCTCAGAATGCTCGGATTCCCAAAAAGGGTCACTAGGCATATAAATAATACAAAGGCGGTTACATGTTTATATAACTCTCTGGTTTGCAGCGTCTTGGAGTATTGTTTAGTCATTGGGACACCCGCTACAGATGTCATATTGTTAGACTTAAAAGGGTTCAAAACAGATTTGTTAAAATATTTGTGATTTAAATTCCATTTCCCTTACCAAGATGTTCCATATGAAAAAGACTTTTACTCTGTGGTTTTAAATCTCTGGAAGTTCGTCGTAATAACGCTCTTACTTTTTCTATTTAAACTTGTTATTCGATTAATCGATTGCGGCGATCTTCTGGGACTAATATCCTTTTTGGTACCAACAAGACGTACAAGGCAAACTCAACAGTTCTTCGAAAAGACACATAGAACTAACTACGGACAGTGCGCGTGTATTGACTGTATGGTGCATAATTATAAGTCTTTCTATGTTGATCTGGATATCTTTAATTTAAGATTATTTTTACTCACGCATGTTATATAGTTTAAAATTCTTTAAATATTAACGTGTCCAAATGTAAAACTATATATTAGCTTTTATAAGTGCTACAATCCTGTCAACGTAACATATGCCATTAAAACCGAAAATATAGAAAGTTACTTCCACTTCAATGATCTTGGTGTATTCTTCGATAAGGATCTAAACATCAATATGCACGTGGATGAGTGGATAACATCATCTCCAAGAATCTAAGAATGCTCCGATTCCTAAGAAAGTTCACTAGGAATATTAATAATAAAAAGGCGCTTACATGTTTATATAACTGTCTGGAAGATTATCTTTCCTCAGACGTATGCTGAACAGTCATATTAAATAATTGTTTTTGTGTGTTCTTTGGTTGTTCAAATTTATCCAAGATGTGTATGTTTCATTACAGTTATATTTTTATTTTGTACCTTTTAAATGTAGCTATTGCTTTTCTTGTTGTACCATTTAGAATGTTTTTATTCTGTAGTGTACATTTTCAAATAGATGATGTTCCTACAGAATGAGTAAAAAATGGGAAAAGCATAAACTTGCAAAGAACACTTGTATTAACTTTAAAATTTTAATAAGGAAACCTAAATGTTAAGCCGAAAGACAACTATTAACATTGACAATATATAAAAACAATAAACTTTTTAATTACTACTGATATTTTTTTATTGTAATCTCATCAAATTTTTAATATGGTAATTACTAAACAATGTGATAAAACAACAGCACAGCCTTTCAAATTTTACCTTTTTTTTTAAATAATGAGTTTACCAAACCTACCCAGTCAAAGGTTGATTCTATTGGATGACAATCTGAAATTTAAACATTTTTGTATTTATTTTAAATAAACACTTAACATAATTTTAAATAAACACTTAACATAAAAATACTTTTTATTTTATCCTTCACAACATTAAACATAAAAAATACAATTTTTTAAAAATATATACAAGTTTGTGGTTGTATAACAAACTAGTAAATCTTTTGAGCAGCCAAAACATGATTTCTAGGTGAAATCTGGCAGTCAAATACAGGTAAAATATCACAGTCACTTTTAGATTCTCCTAGGAACAACATTCTGTCATATAAAATGAGAGATTCAACAATAGGGGCTAAAAGAAGTCTAACTGAATAAAATTTCACTACTCTGGACCAAGTGTCTTTAATAAGTTCATTATATTTTTGCAAATCGTCCCCAGAAAATGTAAGTTCATGTTTTTTAGTGCTCTCCCACAATATACTTTAAAATCCATACCTTCTTCATATTTCACATTACCAACAGCACAGTGTCTCAAATTTTTATTTGTATGCACCAAAAGAGATTCCAGAGCAGCTCTAAAAGAATGTATTTTTAAATAGGAGTAGTTTGTACACTTTATCTTTTCAACATAGTTTTCAATAGCATGACAAGCTGTTTCACATGACAAATAATCAAGTTTAAAATTATGTGCCACATAAAAGGAACTTAAGGGATACCCTCTTGGCACTGAGGGGTCTAAAGAAAGCTTCATATAACAACAGCTAACAACATTTATAAAGGCAGCACTGGGACAGTCATTGTAGAAGCGCAAAAGTGTAGATCCAAGGTTTCCACAGGGGTGTAGTCCTACAATTCCAAACTTAATGTTTTCATCTGAACTATTAAAATATTTTTTAATTATGGAGTGAAATTCTTTGCTGGAGAGAGTCTCTTCAACCCGTTTGTTGATGTGAACAGGTTTTCTTCGACACATATGTGGAATTTTTTTAGGGAAAGCATTTTTTCAAAATGCTGATCAAGTTCGGGCGCCAACTTGGCTAATGACTCGTTTGCTTCAAAAGTACACACATTAAAACCATACTGGAAGGCAAGCAGCCTACTCAAATGTCCCAAACCAGATCCTATATCCACAATATTAAAGCAATTCGTTTTTACAGCTATTTTATAGCAAATTTGTGACATTATTTCAATCTCATGTCGTTTTTAAGCTTAACATTTTTCCATAAAAATTTAAGAAACTCTTTGTCAGTCAAAGGTCCATCTGAGAAATTTTGTGCTTGTTTTCTTGTTATTGAGAATGTTTTAAGAATTTTGTGAAGGCACAGAATTGTTAAGGGGCAGGTGGCTAGTTTTAAAGGTTTTTCATAGTTTAACAAATCCGCAATTTGTGCCAAACTTAGGTCGTTCAAAAACCTTCCAACTGTTGGAAAGTTTTTGGTCCCAATGATTTTCCAAGTAAAAATCTGACACATAGCAATTAAGTATATCTTTATAGAGGGTATACACTTGATTACAAATAGTTGCTAAATTACTTGGCTTTAAATTGGACATCACAAAAGAGAATGGGAAGTTCTAGTTGTTTGACATATTTCCCGTTAAAGGCAGGTCAATGACGTAACATATGTCATGTCATTGAGCCAGGTTAAAGGTGAGGTTAGATCACTTTCAATTACATTACAACATGCTCCAAAAACGGTGCCAGCTCCAAAAATTGCAACGGGTGTACACTCAAATGTAAATTTAGGATTGACTTAATTTGAAATTAAATTGGTTGTAAATGCAGCATAAGCTGTCCCCATCCAAGCAGGTTAGTTTATATTTATAAGGTTGCGACACATCCTCAACTTTCTGGCGGTTCGAGGTCGGGGACGCAAGGAAGGGCACTCCACGGAGAAAAGTTGGCAAGACTGGGTAAAATCAAAGCTGATGATCAATCCAGTGGCGTCTAGAATTTGCGCATTTCATTTTGCATTGTTTTGGAAGTGATATTTGTTGAAAGATGTAATTCCAAATGTTTTTTATTTAAAGTAAAAGAATTTACAACTTAATAATAATTAAAAACTGTTGTGTAAACGGTTGTTCTACTAATACAATAAGCTGTATATCTCCGGCACTGAACAACATAGTCGAAAAATGGGAGATGTGACGTCATAACACGTCAAAGCAATATAGCCGAATGTCGCGACCCTATATAAGAGAGATATGGGTGGTGCTGTAACGTCATGCGGTATTAACGTAAGCACTATTATGACAGTTAAGTTCTGCGCGATTCGATTTTCACCGTCGCTGGCGGTAATAACGTTACCGCATGGAGTAATTTGCGGGCTGATAACGCCGCGTGCTATTTAAAATAGCGAATAGAATTGCCATGCGCACAATATTTTTCTTTGTTTATTTTTTAAGGTTATAATATTTATTTTGACGATTTCTACAAATATTGTAATTTGTAATAGAGCCACAGAGTAAAAGTTAAACTACTAATCTTTGCCTTGCTTTTTTATTTTGGGATAAATATCGCAGGTGGAAAAGAAGCAAAAAATTAAGATTGTCGGCTGACAATGACCTGTCATTCTGAAAGAATGTCTTAGTTAAAATTCATCTGGAAAAGTAGGAAAATTTACAGTAAAATGTGTTTGAAATAACGGGAACAACTTTAGTATACGCACATTAAAGGATCATTTGCTTTTTAATTTTGTAAATTCGCAGACAGGTGTAATTAACCGTTCGTAATACGGCGTCTTCCATATCTCTAAAAACAAACACTAAATACCGTATGCGGTATTTAAATAGCGCCTTACGTAAATAACGAACGTAGGCGGTAACCAAAGTACCCATATCCCTCTACTGACAGAGTAAGGTTAAACTACTAATCTTTGATAAAGTCTTGCTTTTTTATTTTTGGATAAATGTTGCAGGTGGAAAAGAAACGAAAAGGTTAATATTGTCGGCCGAGAATGACCTGGCTTTCTGAAAGAATGTCTTAGTCAAAATTCATCTGGAAAAGTGAAAATTTACAGTAAAATGTGTTTGAAATAACGGGAAAAACTTTAGTATTCGCACATTAAAGGATCATTTGCTTTTTATTTTTGTAAATTCGCAGACAGGTGTAATAAACCGTTCGTAATACGGCGTCTTCCATTCTCTAAAAACAAACACCAAATACCGTATGCGGTATTTAAATAGCACCTTACGTAAATAACGAACGTAGGCGGTAACCAAAGTACCCATATCTCTCTATTGACCGACTTTGTTTCCCATCCAAAGTCGGTCTATATAGGTTACGACATTCAGCCATATTGCTTTGACGTGTTATGACATCACATCTCCCATTTTTCGGCCATGTTGTTCAGTGCCGGAGATATACAGTTTATTGTATTAGTAGAACAACCGTTTACACAACAGTTTTTAATTATTAATAAGTTGTAAATTTTTTTACTTTAAATAAAAAACATTTGGAATTACATCTTTCAACAAATATCACTTCCAAAACAATGCAAAATAAACTGCGCAAATTCTAGACGCCACTGGATTGATCATCAGCTTTGATTTTACCCAGTCTTGCCAACTTTTCTCTGTGGAGTGCCCTTCCTTGCGTCCCCGACCTCGAACCGCCTAAAAGTCGAGGATATGTCGCAATCTTATAAATATAAACTAACCTTGGTTCCCATCAAGGTTTATTTATATATACTTGGAATAGGTTGCGACACATCCTTGACGTTAGGCGGTCCGAGGCGGTTCTAGGTAGGTTGGGGACGCAAGGAAAAGCACTGTACCGGGAAAAATTGGCAAGGCTGGGTAGAGTCATTATATTTTTCCAGCTAATGATTAATCCAGACGCGTCTAGAATTTGTGCTTTTCGTTTTGCATTGTTTTCAAAGTGATATATTTAAAGTCGAAGAGCTTGCGGCTTAATAATAAATTAAAAATGTGTTTTGTAAACAGTTAATAATACTATAAACTGTATTTCTCCGGTACTGATGAACATGGCCGATAAATGGTCACTGTGACGTCAACACACGTCAAATCAATATGGCCGTATGTCGCGACCCTATATAGAGGGACTCTGGTTGCCATATGAAATTCTGGGTCGGCAACACTGCCGATTTATTGGACTCCGCGAAAATTTAAATATGTTGTAATATTTACAAGTCTTAATTTGAACCCTTTTTTAATCAATATTAAACGACCTTGATAATAATTATATTACTTGTTTGCTAATAAATGAACTTGTACTACTGTGTGTTCTTTGGCATATACGTAATAAAGAAAATGAATTCAATGTGCAGCAAAATTACCAACGGAATAGGATACAATCGGCCATCTCAAGACTCAAGGACTGGCATTGTATGGCATTTTTCTACAAAACAGCTGACTGAACTTGTTGAAGTTAGCAGGAATGCCAGAGGTTTGAAATACCTGTAAAATCAATGCTTAAGAGTTTGGCATTTCGCCAGAAGATGACTCTCTTGTCTATGGGGTGTTCAGAACATTTTACCGACGGTGATGTAATGACTTTATCACACGAGTAGCTTTCCAGTGACGAAAATATTTATGCATTACGTTCCAGGGCTTGAAGTTCTTGATCTCCTATAAAAAGTTAGTCACTGGAACGCATTTGTAGACAAGGAGAAATAGATACCTTAAAGAAAATTTAAAATTTAGTTTTTTTTAACCTTTTTTGGCTCTATAATTATAATCTCGTTTTAATATTGTGACGTATAATTTTAAAATACATAGGGACCATTTTACGTCACTGGATAAATCTACCATATGGAACTATCTTCTTGGACCATAGAAGACCGGTGGACAAAAAACTATATTTTTATTTTCACTATAAGACTAGACTACAGAAACTATTTAACTAATTAAATTTAGTACGGGCATACCCCCCACTAGAGGTAGCCCGTACGGGGGCTTATCTAAAACTTTAACTTTTTCTTGACTACTTACTACCTATTTCTTAACTTATATTTTTCTTTCTCTTAATTTCTCTCTGCATTCTTAGGTAACTCTGTTTATATACAAAGTTGAACTCGGTTTTTGGTGACTTAGCACGTTTGCGACCTTGGCTGTTCGACCTAGAAATTTATACCTTGCCGGTTCGAGGTCTAAGCTTTGACATTATTTTAAATTGTTATATGTTTTACTTTAAGATGTGTTTTTTCCATTATCGAAATAATTAAATAAATATTAAAGTTATTAAAACTTACATACCCCTATACAGGGTGTTCACAATATCTAATTCCATTTCAAACAAGTAATTTTAAAAATCCATCCTTAACCATAAAAACACATTTGGAGCACGAAAACCAAAAGGGAGGTTGGTGCATGAGGGACAAGGAAAAAGAAAAACAGAAGTAGTTGAGGAGCATAACACTTTCGTTCACTGGAACGCCATAAAGTAGAACAAAGTGCTCCGGAGCTACTCGGGAGCGCTCTATTTGCGTCACTGGAAAGCTACTCAGATCTTACGTGCTAATTAGGGAAGTCAACCTATACCGGTATCGAACCAAAACCGTCGATCATAGGCAAATTATGCATTGAATCCACCAATTTGCTATGTACTCTCCTAAAATTCACCGCTGGGCCCCGATTTTCGACTAAGGAAGTAGAAATTTCTTATGGAAAAGGTGTTTTGTTTGCCTCTTTTCTATTACAATTAAAGGTAGGCATTTGAAAAGAGAGGAAAAAAACCTTTTCTTTAAAAATGTCTACTCCCAAGTCGAAAATTGTGCCACCACAACGAGCCCGCATATTCAAGCAGAGGACGAAATCAGGGGCTCCCTGGCTTACATCGCTTCCGTCTTTTGTCAGAACAGCGACGCGATCCCACCGTGAATATTTCCTATGCTTTTAATTCCCTATGGTCGACCAGTTGCTTTTCACACCTGTAGAACATTTAAAGGACAAAGCACACTAGGCGCTCAGATCTCGATACGCTCACCGACCGGTCAAATATTTTACATGCTACATTCAAGGTCATTTATTTAAAAATAATGATTGTTAACTTCTCGATGCGAGACGACTTGGTCGGTATCGATGTCTCAGTATCCCTTTCGAAACCTATCGGCCTTATTTTCTCATCTATTTTTATGTAGATAATTAATAGGATAAATACTTCTTTAATAAGGATAATGCCTCCATATGGAACTAGAGAGATATCGACTCGGAATCGAGTTTTAAATAAGTTAAAAATCACCATTCGGTAGCGTCTCGATACGTTACGACTCGAGACAGCGGTTAAGAATTCGCATGCTGAACGCCTATAGTGTCCTTTGACCTTAAGCCGGCTGTCCATGAGAGCGGTTTTTCGCCCGCGTATTAAAAATAGGCGCAGAAAATCCGCTGACACGTCCATTGAAGCGGAAAATATTAAAGCGTTTTTTTTAATATGGTGATTTTATGTTTGGTTACTAGCTTGTCTTAAGCCGGCTGTCCATGAGAGCGGTTTTCCGCTCGCGTATGATAATTCAGCGTTGTGATTGGTGGTAAAAGCATTTTAAATTTGCACTAACAAATCACTACGCTAAATTTATCATCCGCGAGCGGAAAACCGCTCATGGACAGCCGGCTTTAAACAGTGCCAATTTCTAAACGAAGCAAATAGCCTTGAGGATTTTTACTAGCGCCATCTATATTTCACGGGGAAACAACATAGGAAAAGCTTTTTATCTTACGAAATAGATGGCGAAGCAGCTGCCGCTTGGTTAGTAAGTTCGAAATCGATGTTGCCGACAGATTAAAATCTTTTTTGTAACGTTTTGCCGCTTATGTCGGCAAAGAATGTAATTTTACGTTATTCTGAAGTTTCCTAAACGTTTAAAAATCAATGTTTTCCAACGTTAAAGAGTGTGCACGACGGATTAATCGACAATGAATTTCGGTAGTTTTAAATAAAATTTAAAATTTTAGACGTGGAATCTCATTGGCTTCGTATATGTCCGAGTGGAGTGCAATGTGATACGTAATGGCGGGTAAGGCGTTACAGTGGAAATTGGTGGCTAATCCCACTGGGCCCCAACCCAGGCCTCGCCACGGACACCGAGCAGTTGCCATCAAAGATTTGATGGTGGTTTTCGGTGGCGGAAACGAAGGAATCGTCGATGAACTCCATGTTTACAACACAGGTACTGCTTAGAGATTGACTGGTGGCTGGTAAATATGGCGCGTTCATTTGTTATTGTTTGTGTATTAGGAAAGTCTAATTTAACATTTCTCCAAACTTCCCCGATAGGTACATTTCTTGTCAGGAATATCTATCCATTGTTGCATTTTGTTTGGCGATAATGAAATGTCATTTTTGCTTGGATTTGTTTAGTCTGGAAACAAATATGGCGGCGTACACATAGCGACATGTATAGACGCGAAAACCCGGCATCTAACATATATTTTTAACAATATGCTTCAACTTTTCTTTTAAGTTATCACTTTTTAAAACTTCCCAACTCATCAAATGTCATCAGTAAACGTTAATTTTAGCTAATTTTATTTATATTTTTTTGAAAAAATAACCTATACCTTCATCCCCCTGCGCTGCAGGAAGCTTCCTGCGACCAATAGAATTCCTGCATTCTAAATTGCTAATCCAGGCGCTAATTTTAAACTTGTATTTTGAAAAATACGCAAAGGAAAAAAATTATTAAGATCATTTAGCATGGTAAAAGTAAAAATATTAATTTAAGTCAACAATCATTAATAATTTCTTAAATATTGCACATTATAGGTATATGAATGCAAATTTATAGTTTAATTACCCCCGCATGGTTTTTTATTTAAAATAAATCTTATATAGAAAATAAGAATTATTAAATGTCGCTTTGCATTATTTGCAATGATAGAGAGAAAAGGATTAAAAACCAACAAGATAAACAGACAGTTCTAACACTGGAAGGAATAGAATTTTCTTAAAAGGTCATTTATTTCTGGTAGTTATATGTCTAAATGCATTCTATTGGAGGATAGGGAAACTTTGCAAAAATATGCTTTAAAAATGACATAAGGATTTCAATATAAACCAATTTTATTGTAACAATATTTTTTACAGTATTAGCAAAATTTTTAAATGAAATTTAATATACATAACAACACCTGTGACAAAATATATATTTTATATTTTATTCTTATAATTTTGAAGTCATTTCATCTCTCTCCTTTTTTTTAATAACTGTGTTATACAGAGTGATTTCTTATGTCTTTTTATGAAAAAAGTTCCTATAAACATATGTCCGAACTTGCTTTATTTCTAAGATACAGGGCGTTAAAATTCTTAAAGAAGGTGGTATTTTTTAATATCTTAAAAATGCATCAGACGATTTGGATGAAATTTACTACATCTATTTACTGTAATAAGGCACTTGTAAAGCTCTACATAGATTAAGATTATTGGGTCCAGTGGCTTGTAATGGTAGGTTTACATCTGACATTTATCGCATGATAATTTATGTCAGGCAGAAATTCTGGCTAATGTAAACAGTCAAAAATTTATTCTATTCTATTTTCGGTTTTTGGCTTTCACACATAATGTATTCAGCCATTGTCAAGTGGTTGTGGTCAAAAATTTATGTCCGATAGAAATTTTTTATTGTTTACATTAGCCTGAATTTCTGTCTGACATAAATATCATGCAATAAATGTCAGATGCAAACCTACAATAGGTGGGTACTACAGCCAATATTATTAATAAACAAAAGTATGCCACTGACTTTTTATGAAGGTCTAATATTTTTTCTGATTATCCAATTAACACTTCAACTTTTTAGTCTTCTGTATTTAAGAAAAAATATTAAAGCTGCTTTAATTTCTTTAAAAATACTCATATACAACATCATATTAAAAGCAAAAATAAAAATAAAACAAATAAGCAGTTGTGTATTTTATTAAAAATTGGCGTTTTCCCTATTTACCAAGGTCGAAATTGTCTATTTTTGGATTTTATTTTGTACTGTTAAGGGCCACTTTTTAGCATGACTTTAAGTGGCATCATTTTTTTTTCTCAATAATAAAGCGAGATATAGAGAAAACTACAGAGACCAAAAAGTTGCATCTTTTATTGTTTAATCTGGTAAATGTATAAAAACTATAAAAAGTCAGTGGCATACTTTTTTTCTTAATAATATTGGCTGTAGTGCCCACCGAGACGCCCCTGAGCCCTATTGTCTTAATTTAGGCAGAGCTTTACAAGTGCCTTATTACATTAAATAAGTGTACCAAATTGGCCAAAAAATTTAAGATATTTTATAAAATACCTTCTTTTTTTTTTAAATTTTAATGCACTGTATCACAGAAATGAAGCGAGTCCGGACATATGTTTATAGGAACTTTTTTTATATAAACACATAAGAAATCACCCCTTAAGTTTTGTACTGTAGTTAGAAAACACCCTGTCTAAATGCTTGCTGCCAAAAATTATTGACTATTCTCAATTTTTTTAGCAACCAATCAATGGTTTGTGCCAGTAACAAAAGGAGATGTACCTCCAGGATGTGCGGCATACGGTTTTGTTGTGGAAGGCACCAGACTTTTGGTTTTTGGTGGAATGGTTGAATATGGCAAATATAGTAATGAATTATTTGAGTTACAGGTATGAAAACTGTCAGTTAATAAAATAATATTGTAGCAAACTCAAACTATGTTTGTATAACTCTGTTATTTTTGTGTAGACTAGGTGGCTGAGTAATTTGTATGTAAATTTTTAAGGTTAAGTTTTCAAATACTTTGTATATTGTGCTTTGCATTGCTTTATTTTATATGTGTTACTAACAATATATTTCTATTGTGAACATTCTTATCATTTAACAATTTGTTTCATTAATATAAAACCAGACAAGAACAAACTGTTTTAACATCCAACAGTAACTTCCCTTTATCACCTTTACCTGACATATTTTCCAACCTTCTAGGTTATGGTATGGTAATACAGCTGTGGCACATTCAGAATAATCTTAGGGCAAAATTTACCCTGTCTGTGATGTCACCGTCAATCTGTTTATTTTGTTCATTAAGGTGTGCCAAAAAATATCTTTTTTTTTTTGTTCTTACCAAAAAATATTTCAGAGGATGCCCAAACAAAACTTCTGTTAAAAGTGCAGCTCAAAATTTTGATTTTAAGTGGCTGTCCATGGTTCAATAAATTTTTCTGTTTAAATAACATTAAAAACCGGGTTTTTACTACTTTTTGCCCTGCAACCTGTAAAAAAATATTTTAACAGGAGATAAATAAATGAATCCTATTAGGCAATTAATTTATCAAAAAGTTTCACTGAGTCAAATTTGTATAGTCAACATTTAATTTTTTACAGAGCTTTCAATTTAAAACTTTTAGTTTTTTGTATTTTTTTGCGGAACTATTAGTATTAGAAAAAAATGTTAAATGGCAAATTTTAGTATGTCTAAAATCGTAAAAAAGTTCATAAGGTTCCCCTATTTAATAAGAGTATTTATCATTACTCACTACTAAGTTACAGGCTCGTAAACACTTATTTTTCAAGTTTTTGCTTGTATTAACAGTGTTAAAAAGAGCAAACATTTGAAAAAAATAGGTATTTAAGAGCCTGTAACTTTATTGTTATTGTTAATAAGAAAAGGTCAATAAAGATTTTTTTTGTAGAGTTTCTCTAACCTTAATAGCTTCACAAAAACATGGAAAAAAGCAAAAATTAATATTGATTAAAAGAATATGACTCAACGGAACTTATTGTACCAAATTTATTGCTTTAAAAGATGCATTTATTTATTTTCTGTTGAATTATTTTTTCACAGCTTTCAGGGCAAGAAAGTGGTAAACACCCCGGTTTTTCATGTTATTTAGTTTTTCATGAACCATGGAGAACCTCTTAAGATTAAAAATTTGAGCTGCGATTTTAGCAGGAGATTTGTTTGGCATCTTTTGAGAAATTTTTGGGTAAGAGGAAAAAAAATCGACTTTTTTGGCACAACCTAATGTTCTTTCTTGGTAACGTCTTGCTTAAGCGGGTTTTACACCTAACAAGAACACAAATAAAGTTATTCTTTAGAAAAAGTTCTGCATGATCTAAGACTGAAAAAGCAATCATTAGAATCATTTTTTTCAGTATTATACAAGGTATCTCAAAAATATGAATTTTGTTCAAGAGAAAAGTACCCTTATTTTTGAAAATATTGAAAATTATTATTAAGAAAAAATGTTTGCAAATAAAAATAAATTTTAAATATGCACTCATTCATTTGCAAGGAAAAAGTTTAATTTTTTTCATGATTTTATGATTATAAAAATTTAAATTTTTAAATACTTATTTTAAAATGTAATGTCTAAAGAAAGCTTAAGAACTGTTAAAACAGTAAAACGTTACGAAAGACTTGTTATCCTATAAAAAATTAAAGAAATTTTGTTTTCTTGTAAATGAACAGGTTTCCATATTTAAGAGTTATTTTTAAACATTTTTTCCTTTATAATAATTTTCGACATTTTAAAAAATAAGGAGTACTTTCCTCTTGAACAAAATTAATATTTTTGAGATACCTCGTATACTACTAATAAAATAAATATCTAATGATTGCATTTAAGGTTTTAGATCATGCAGAACTTTTTATAAAGAATAACTTTTTTCATAAAATAAATAATAAAAAGTTTTCCATATGGTTCCAACTTTATTAAGACACACTGTATACGAAAATATATAAAACCGCCGGATGGCGGTTTTTTTCTTATAATTGAGCAAAATAATAAAAAGTTCTCCATATGTACAGAACTTAGGCGGACACACTGTATGTTTATGTATTATTACCTTGGATATCACACAAAGTCTTATGTTCATTTTATGGATCATATCCTGAAGTTAGACATTTTTAAGATAAAGGCGATTAAAATCCTAAGTTTTTAATTTTTTAAATATTATATTATGGTGGGTCAACTATATTACTGATTAAAAAGTTTTATTAACATTTGTTTTGATTAGAAAATACCTAACTACACAACAAATACCCATGAAAATATCATAAATTAAGTTATAAGTGAAAAGACATTATTATTACTAAAATACCATTTGATAAGGCATTGTTGTATGGGTTAAACACTGCTAGCTTTAGACAAGCCAATTAATATTAAAATAAATCAAAGCTGTACATTTAAAGGATGCTCATTAAAATTGTTCCTTATGTTTTAACGAACAAAATTTGGTATTCAAATTAAAAAATAATTAGACATAGATTATTTTCTAGCATGTTAAAAGTTGGACTCAATGGATTTACGTTGGTTTAAATTTAGTTGTATTTATGATGTTCATTTTAAAAAAAGCATGTTGTTCATTTGATGATTTAAAAGTTTTAAAATTAGTAGAAACGCTGGCTTTATATGTATTATTATTCCTATTACATCTATTTTGTAATATTACTGCTATTTATAAAACAAAATAGTATTAGTAAACTGCTAAAGAAAACTACAGTTATACAATAATAATCTTAAGTATTGTGGGAATAAAGTTTTTTTTATATTGGAAAATAAAGGGCCAGGTGAAAAAGTCAGGGAAATGCTTTTATTTGGCTAAAAGTAAAAGATAAAATCGTTGTATTGCTGCGAAAACTCATTAAGTCAAAAATGTAAGTGTCTGGAAATATGAAAAATACAAAAATATGACTTTTTCAGATGATCCTATACAAAAAATATTTTATTGATTTAAGTCTCTGGAATTAAAATATGTTGTTAAAAATGTTAAATATATATCATATAATTTTTTCGATAAATAAAAGTAAACGCAAAAAGTGACTTAGTAAGTTTTTGCATTAAGCTGACAAAATATAGACATTTTCCAGTTAAAGATAAAGTTAAGTCTACAGTAATAGCTTTTGCTTAACTTTTTTCCACCTTGGTCCTGATCTTCTACTTGAGGAGTAGAAATTTCTGGTTTGCCTCTTTCCATTACATTTAAAAGTAGACACTTGGAAAAGAGAGAGTAATTTTCTCTTGGGAAGCTTTCTATTTTCTTACTCGAAGATTGAGTCCCTGGCCGAATAATAACTGGATTGGTATTAGTTTCTGTCTTCATGACACCTATTATAACCTTACATTTTCTTTTAATTAATTTGCTTTACTTGTACACTTGACATGCGCCATTTTGTTGATTTTTAACACAAAACTTAATTTAAAAAACAAAATTTCGATATAATCATAGCTAAATAAAACAAAAATTAATGAAAGAAATCGAACTCTTTTACACACACTATTAAAAATTACTTCAAAAAGTAGCTAACTTTTAAAATAATAATGCCAGCACACAAGTCACAGCATACTCATTTGTCATATATTTGTAAAAAAAAATCTTAAAAATACCCAAAATTAAACGAATTAAAAACCCTAAGGCCTCAGACACGATACTAAGCGTCAGCGTTGAGCGAGAAAATGTGAGATCTTTAAATATTAATTAAAATTGGTTTACTAACTTTAAAATTTTATGACATTTGTAAAATAAATTTGTATGTAAAATGCAAGGTTGGAAATAAATTTATTTATTTATTTATTTATTTATGCGAGAATAAAAGAACTTGTTTTTTTTAAATCAGCCGCGCGACGCTGACGCTGGTTATCGTGCCCGAGGCCTAAGAGGTAAATGTAAAAGATGGCAAAATAACAAATAAGAAGTTAGTTTTGATATCTTACATTTCAATTGATAAAGCTGTTTTTACAGTTTGAAAGATTTCTTGCATGAAAGTTTTCTTGCTGCAATTTTTCGATCTGCCCACGCGCACTTTAAAGGAATTTCTAAAAAGCGAAAAATGCGCGTGCTCAGATCGAAAAATTGCATGTAAGAAAACTTTCAAACTGTAAAAACACCTTAAGAAAGGTAACAAATGACAACACATAAAATTTTATGTAAACCTTTAAAAAATATATTAATTTGTCGTCGAAAACTTGACGTTCTGAAAAACTACAACATTTGTTGTATTTCTTTTATGCTCTAAAACCGCCCGAAACTGTTCTGAAACTGTCAAGAATGTCAAAACTGTCAAAATTACAAAAGACGACTGCAATTAAATGGAACACTTTTGGTGTCATTCCAGGCGGTTCTAGACCCTAAAATACACCAAATATTGTAAAATAGATCAGGCATTAACACTACAATGTATTTAAACAGAAATAATGTTAAAAATAGCATCAGTCAGTAAAAAAGAACTTCCAACCTTGTTATATACCAGAATTATTTAGTGGCAACTTTGACGTAAAATAAACGTCAATGACGTAATAACCAAAGTCAACCGAAACGCCTAAAAAGAGTGGTTAATACCGATTTTATGTGTTTATAATTGGTCAAACACCAAAATCCTCTGGAAATGATTTAGAAGATACTAATCAAAAAGATATTTAAGCCAATTTTGAATTGTCATTTTTAATCCCAAAATTTCAGGCTTCAAAATGGGAATGGAAAAAATAGCTCCAAAGAACCCAAAAGCTGGACCTCCTCCCTGTCCAAGACTAGGACACAGTTTTACCATTGTAAATAGCAAAGTATACTTATTCGGTGGCCTCGCGAATGATAGTGAGGATCCCAAAAACAATGTACCAAGGTAACATCTTGAAACTTAGTTACCAAAAGTTTTTTATGTTTGATGATGTTTTCTAGGTATTTAAATGATTTATACACGTTAGATATAAGAAGTAACCCAATGCAATGGGATATCCCAGTGACACATGGCCCATCACCTCCCCCAAGAGAATCTCATACAGGTGTAGCCTATGTTGACAAGAAAAGGTTTAAGTCATTTTTGGTTATATATGGTGGTATGAGTGGGTGTAGGCTTGGCGACTTATGGTTTTTAGACACTGATAGTATGACGTGGAGTAAACCAATTGTTTCTGGGATAACACCGTTACCAAGGTAAATACACATAATATGTACAAATACCTATATTATCTTTTTACCTATTCTTACAAAAATAAATCACAGTCTGGCAACAGTGTCGACTAGACTTCAAAGGCGAGCCGTGCGAGGTGAAACTATTGGGTAACCATTATTTAAAGATAAGGATAGAAAGTTGCTTTGGCGGCCATTGTTTTTAGTGAGCGACATTTCATTGGCTGAAGTTCAAGGCGGCGATCTGTGTGATGCTTGGCGAAAAAATTTTGAATGTAAAATTTTTGCACGGTTGCCAGAGGAGCTTTATTAAAACGTTGATGCTACTAAAACAAAGATATAATGCTTTTTACTGATTAAAAATGATTTTTAAAAAATATATATTTTTAAATTCCTTGACCCTGAAAATAAAACAAACCATTTTGGTACTTCTGCTTTTCAAAACTTCTTTTGTTTACATAAACAGTAGAATTCAATATAGAAGGGGGCTATTTTCAGTGTACAATCTCAAATATTACCAAATTTTAGTAAAAAAATCCTATAAATTAAATGTCACATTCTTCCTTTTAGGAATACTCTTATGGGTGTAATTCTTCCCTAAAAAATTATTTATTTAAATTCAGCACTAAAAAACACAACTATTTTGGAACTAAATAAGATAAAGATTGTGCCCCTCAAAACTAGGCCCCCTCAATAATTTTCTTTTTCATTTCTTTAAGTTCATAAGTATATTCGCCATATTTGCTGTAGGACAAATCTATTTTTGGGACATTATTATCTCCTTTACAGCAGTGCTGTAAGAAGGAAATTTTTAAAAACTTGAATAGAAATTTATATTTCAAATAAATAATTTAAGCAACCTTGTTTAATCATAATTTTGATACTGATTGGGAGATAATGAAATGCTTGCACACTTTTATTAACAAATGAAATGAAATGATTTGGTAGACTGAAAGTAATTTTGTTCTCATATTTTGTTTATTGGCATTAATATCTCAAAATTTATTGTTTGTTTTGTTTTAAAAGATGGGTGGTTGGGTAAAAAAAAGCCCTATTTATACAAGTTACCTAACAAAAGAAACTATACCCACAGTATTCAAAAACTAAGAATTCGGCATATGATTATGATTATGAAATGGCATAAATCGTGGCTTTTTAGTGAAAACAATGTAAAACACAGGGTATTTTTTCAGATCTCTTCACACATCGACTCTTATCGGTCATCGAATGTTTGTCTTCGGCGGTTGGGTACCGGTAGTCGCCGACGAAGGCAAATTAGCGATAAACGAGAAAGAGTGGAAATGTACCAGCACCATGGCGTGCCTAAATTTAGAAAGTATGAATTGGGAGGACTTAAATATTTACAGTGAACACGAGAGTAGTGTACCATGCGCAAGGGCTGGCCATTGTGCTGTAGGTATTAGCACCCGGCTATATATTTGGTCTGGCCGAGATGGTTACAGGAAAGCCTGGAAAAATCAGGTTTGCTGTAAAGACTTATGGTTTCTAGAAGTCGACAGACCACCAGCTCCCAGTCGAGTGTCTTTAGTGAAAGCCGGGACCCATTCACTGGAAGTCAACTGGACTGGGTCACCATCGGTACAGACGTACGTATTACAGATCCAGAAGTACGACCTACCGCCAGCAGTGGCGCAAGCCCCCAAAACGGTAACTTCTCAGCCCAGCGTTCCCCAAATAATGAATTCGCCGAAACCAGCTCAATCAGTACCTGGTAGCCCGACTAGCATACCTGTTCAGCAAGCTAGAACACCCCTGACACCCGTCGTAAGTCCAACTAAAGTACAAGTCAAACCGCGCAACCCAGTTAAAGCAGCAATTGTCAGCACACCACAAAGTCCTAACTTGCAACCGACGCTACAAACTATTAACGCTGCTGTTCCCACGACTGTCTCTACAGAAAGTTCACTTAAAGTAGCTCAACAGAACCAAACTACCACTGGACAAATGTCGGGTATCCAAGCTTTAGCCGCAGCGGCTGCCGCGACCCAGAAAATAACTTTGGCCCAGACGCAGCCTGCTCAAATCAAATTAGCCAACCCCATGAGAGTCCAAGCGACCCAAGGGGCTACCATAATCAAAACAGCCTCGCCCCAAACCGGCAAGCAAGTCTTGGTCAAACAAGGCACTAATTTAATACAAAAACAAGGTGGTGTACAACAACAAGTAGTGACACTTGTGAAAACTAGCACAGGTATGACTCTAGCCACTCTGCCGAAAGGCGGCAACCTTGTACAAAGCAAAGCTCCCGGCCAAGTCATCTCTCCCCAAACTAAAAATACCATAGTCAAGATTGTTCCTAGCAATTCTGGCAACAAAGTCTTAACGACCCTAAAAACCATCCCGTCGAATATGATACAAATGAATAAAACGACAGGAAAACTAGTTTTATCGAAAGGCGCTGGACAAATCCCGACCTTAGGCAACCAGCAAGTCTTGGTAGTCAGCTCGACGGGGGCCTCAAAAATATACAAACAATAACGAATGCTCAAGCAGTCAACATGTCGCTGGTCAAAACAAACACAGTCAACACCAACCCCATGGTGACTGCCTCCTCAATTCAGGGAATTCAGGGAGTTAAAATTACCAAACCCATTACTATATCCATGCCAATGCAAGTTGTTGGATCGCCCAAGACAGTGACTCTTGCAAAAAATACAGTAAGTACCTTTTTAGTTTAATAAAATTCTTGTTACAAAAAAAAAAAAAAAAGATTTTTGAGGTATTGAAATCACTTTTTTTATTGTTTACATAGACATTACCCCTCAAAATTCAAGGTGCATGAATGATCATACTAAACCATAATGTCTTTTAATATTGCTGTCTCATATAGGTAGGTTTAAACAGTGCAGAAATATTATTTTATGTGAAACCAGGAATAAAGGAGCACATGATATATTATTAGATTCAATATGGTTGAAAAAATGGCATTTTTAGAGTCCAGGTAGATCCCGTTTATACAGCTTAATTAAATTAATTAAGGGTTTTTAGGAGTTTTACCAAAATCACTCTTTCTTTGTCAGAAACAAGTGATGATTGGCGGAAAGCAGCTGACAGTGCAGATGGCTTCGGGTACAAACAAAACTTTGACGGTCGTTCAGCCGGGGCAGATAAGTGGAGTCGGCAAGATCGTGCGTCTTCCAGCCACTTCAAATGTCGTCAACAATGCCGAACAGCCAAAGTTGATGGTTGTACAGAGACCAAAACAAGCCATTACACAACCCACTGCCACCCTAGGTAAGTTAATAAGTGTTACATTTCTGAAATGAATTTGATCAGTAGTTTTAATGAGCAAAAAAAAAAGATATTTCTATTTACATCAAAAAATACAGATTTTTTTTTAACGCTTCAACAAGCGCGTCGATTCGCAGAACAAAATCAGGGGTTGTCACACCTGTATATTGCTCGATCTGTCATACCCCCAGCATTCCTACAGAGGACCTGGAGGATCCTGACATCATTATTTTAAAGATCTAATAGCTTCGTAGTATATTTAGGTGACTGTGGATTGTTGGATTGATGGAAAACAGCAATGGTTACACCACTTTACAAAAGTGGTGACAGGGATGAGTTTACATATCGTGGCATATCTGGTTTGTGTTGTATTGCAAAGGTCTTCGAATCCATGGTAACTGATTATCTGTTTTCTTCCTTTACAGATATAAATTTTATTTTTAATTTTTATTAACAGTATTGTTTCTTCTTTTAAAAAATGTAAATGTTTGATGTATGCGGACGACCTAAAGTTCTTCTCTACTGTTAAATCTACCGATGACTGTTTAAATATTCAAAATGAATTATTATGTTTGGTGGATTGGTGTAAAAATAATTTTTAGAACTTAATATTGAAAAGTGTAAGGTTATGCGTTTCTATAGAAGCCAAGAGCCTGTAATGTATCCTTACCAGATAGAAAATGTGTACTTGCAATCAACCAATACTATAAATGATTTGGGTGTTCTCTTTGATAAAGAATTGACATTTAATCAGCATATCGAGAATATTGTTTTAAAGGGGTACAGACTTTTGGGATTTTTAAAGAGAACATGCACTAATATTCATGATACAAAAGCCATCAAGTGCTTGTACTACAGTTTAGTTTGTAGTATAGTAGAATACAACTCCATAATCTGGTCACCTTCTTATGATTATTATTTATTTATTTATTTATTTATTTATCAAATGGTACATTACCGAATATAAAATTCCAAGTAGTACACTATACACCAATCGTTTTTAACAATTATTTTTTTTTTTATATTTTGTTTGTATTTTAAGGCATGGTTTATGTATATGTTTTTTTTTTATTTATAGGACTTTATATTAGTTTTTAAGGTTTTTTTTTGTACTATTTGGGCACTGCCTGTAATGTAGTTTTTAAATAAATAAATAAATTGTGAGTTGAAACTCTGCCTGCGAGTCTCTTTTTCCAGTTTTGGAGCCATAAAATGGATTTGGGTTCGTAAAACAGGGCCTGTGCCTTGTGCTCGGCCAGTTGTTCTCAATTTCATTGTTTTTCACTTGACTTAATATCAAACTTAATATTAAATTGTCTTTAATTTAACTTTAAAATTAACCCTAAGACAATTAAATGAAGCTAACATGAATGGATTGCGTAAAAAGCTGTTTGTGTATTTTTTTTTAAAGATATTTTTATCATATCTTTTTGCAATCTTGCCTGATCTGTCTAAAAAGTCAATAGTACTACAACAACATTTTAAGAATAAACATTCGTTTCCAAAGGCCTATAAAAATTTTATGAGAAATTTATTTTAAAAAAACTTTGGGCTTACTTGTTATTTTTTCTTGCAGCTTCATCATCCTTTGAAGGCCCTGCCACAACGGACGCAGCACTGGCTGCCTTAGCAGCTGAAGCTGGCCTTATCGATCCCGAACCCGAAAAGCAATTAGGAAGTAAAGACATTGATATGGCACCTGTGGAACCGGTAATAGTACCTGACGATAGTCCTATCGACTCTCCCGTTGTAGTCTCGCAGAGTTCGGAAAATTCAGAAACGTCAGTCGGTGGATTAATGGGTGGAAGTCTCTATTCTAAACTGAGTCTCAAAGGAGGCTCTAGAATACCACCGAAGGGATATAGGTATAGAAAGTTGGGATTAAAAGGTGGCAGTAAGGATGAAGACAATGTCAAGTCCCCAACAACTACTGCTGAAGCAGACTCCACGCAAAGCGTTAACGGGCTAGCGAAGCCCAAAGAACTTCAGACAGAGGCTTCAGATGAAGCAATGGAGATGGACCTCGGCCCCACGGAAATTAAGAGTGAACCTAGCACAGATGAACTAACACCTACGCCCGCCTTAAAAATAGAGCAAGAAGATAATTTTGAGCCTTTAAAATCCAGCAGTGAGATGTCCCTCGATCTAGATCTTAAAAGTGAGGAGCCAGACAGTGGATTTAACTCTTCCTTCACCTCAAATCAGCAAAACGATCCTGAAAATCCAGATAATGTGGAAGATCCAGCCGAAGAAGAAGAGGAGGAAGAGGAAGAAGATGAAGAAGAGGAAAAACCAGACACCAACGAAGATCCTCTGGCAGCATTGGCCTCAGCAGCGCTGGATGCCTCCAAAGATATGAACAAGACTGACTTTAACGGTTCTGCAATACCTCAGGAACCTGTTAAGGTAAAATTTGGTATTTTATTCTGTATGGCATACAGAGCATTTCTTTAATGTCCTCGCCCTTTTATTTTTTGAACGGTATAATTTTAAAAAAAAAAATGTTTAGGATATGAAATGGATGCATAAATTCTATATTTTATAGTGAAATTGACAGATAAAAATTTTAACATGGCGGCTGAGCACTATCTTGGGAAAAAAATAAATGGAAAAGAGGGTCTTGTAACACATTATTCCAAAGCTCCTGAAGACTACTTTATAACCCCAGAATATAAAATCAATAACTTCACCTGATACAAAATGGTGATACTTTAAAAATTACGTAAATACCTGATTTGGATGGCCATATTTCCAAAACTAATAAAGTTAGATGTACTTAATGTGGTATTTTTTAAAGCTCTCAAAGATCTTTTTATTGGTAATATTATATACAGGATGCTTCATTAAAAAAATATATACTTTTTCTACCCTGTATATTATCACCAGTATCACCATTAAAAAAGAAAACACTTTGGGTACAACTAACTTTATTAGTATTTATGAATCAATTTCATAGCCCAAAGTTTAACTTTTATAAATTGATCTGTTCAAAAAATTAAAGAAATGCACCGTAGACTAAAAAATATTTCATTTTATTTAGGGTACGTGGTACACTGTAGGCTTTATCAAAGGCACAAGCTACGACGTTCAGAGTTACTTTCTATTGTCAGATACGGACGATTTAACGGTGGACGATCTTCCAGAGCTTTCAAATTTTCCGAGAATCAGTTTAGAACCGGGCACCGCGTATAAGTACCGCGTGGCGGGGATTAATTCTGTAGGACGTGGAGAGTGGAGTGAGGTAAGGATTCTTCTCCACTTTTAAATTGTCCAAGTACTTAGTTTTGCTTTTATTTACAGGTCTCGGCGTTTAAGACATGCGTACCAGGATTTCCCGGTGCCCCCTCAGCAATAAAAATAGCAAAAACTAACGACGGAGCTCACCTATCATGGGAACCTCCTGGCTCGAACCCTCATGAGATACTTGAGTACTCAGTGTATTTGGCTGTAAAGGGAAAAGTAAGTTATTTGATTTCCTTTACAAAACTGTTTTTAAGATTTGTATCTCACACTTTAAATCCCCAAGTTTTTTTTACCTAAAATTTATTTTTCAGGATAAGGGTGTTGGTAACGCCCCTCCTCAGCTTGCTTTCGTTCGAGTATACTGTGGTCCAAGTAATCAGTGTGTGGTGGGCCATACGTCATTGCAAGCAGCGCATATAGAACACTTCGACTAAGGCCGCTATTATTTTCCGCATTGCAGCCAAGAATGATAAAGGTTATGGACCCGCGACGCAAGTCAGGTGGCTCCAAGGTGAGTTATCTTTAAAATAAGTTTGATTGTTTATGTCAGACTTTGGTCAATACCGTGATGTTTTTGGTTGTTCGCGTAAATTAAACTACACTCTCCTCTCTGGCTTTACTGACTGCTTGAAGTCGACGAGACTTACAGTCAATTAAATAAAGGATCAGATTCTGGTTGATAACACGTCTCTTAGCTCCTGGACAGTTGGAGCTGATATGTCTTCATATATGTGGCCCCATCTCGTCCCAGAAGATGGTAACAAATCATGACGAGAAACATGAATGAGACAGAGCATATCTCCAAAAATAAATAACCCAGCGCCTATTAAAACAATGATTAAAAGTGCTCGCCCTCTAAAGGTTCTTGTTAATCTACTAGAGACGGAAAATTTTTTCAACACGTAAATCCTCTATCGTCCGCTCCGATGCGGCGCGCTTCTAATGCACGCACTCTGACTTGTTTACAAACCAGGTGAGGCGCTAGTGGTTCGGCTCGTCCGTCTCTAGTGGACGCGTATCTCTAGACGACGTGGCGCTGCGAGAAAATATCCGCGTGAGAAGTTTATGTGTAAGTAAATCGGCGGTGTCCCATTTATTTACAAGTAAATATTTTAGGCGGATTTTTCTCGCCGCGACTCGTCGCCCAAGTGTGCGACTACCTTTATAGTTGTGCATATATATGCTTATAAAATCACAATTGCAAAGATCACCTTGTGTACTTTTTAATATTGTTTGCATTCATTATTAATTATGTATTTTTTTTTAGATACGGGGATACAAAATAAAGCCACGAAAAGATTGCCAGAGGCATCAAATGCTGCATTAAAGAAAATGAAGATGCAGGACGAAATGTGAAGGATAAAAAAATAAAACAATTGTGTTTCATGTAAAGTAGTATAAATATTATAAATATATATATAATGAGAAATGTCAAGAATGAAGTATGGGCTGTAATTTTACTTTACTTCGACTTATGTAATATTTTTGGGCCCCCTTGTTGTAATTTTCTATTTGTTTTCGACTCCAATCTGATGGAGATTAAACTTTGAATGTCCGTTCGTATTTATGTACAATGTATGACTATGAAACGCCTATTTTTGTAATTACTAGTAATTCTTTGAATTGAGAAGATTTATTTTTGATGGAATGATGTGAATATCCTTAGGATATTTTAGAGAAACGTATGAAAGAAGTGTGACTGATTCATGTTGTTTTCATTTTTTTACCGACGCATCCACTTCTGTTTAGAACTATTGTATTATTTGTAGATTACAGAATGTATTTTTAAGGTGCTTGAGAAAGTTTTTGTTGAATCTAAAACGCACTCCTTGAGGTTTCAAACAGGACTAACTTTATTCAAAAGGGTATGCAACTTTCAGCACAAAACTGGATTCTACGTTACAATAAGTCGTTCTCCGGAAAAAGTTACATCTGACTAAAAAGATGGCGCTACATATTAAATTAATTGACAGAAGGCAACGAGAATCAATTGTTTGCGTGGTTTTTCCCTAAAATTTATTATGCCGCGTTTTTGCGGTCGATTAAAATTTGTCCAGCGAGTATGACTGAACAAAAATGTATTGCATTGGTCCAAAAAGTCAGTAATCATGATTAAAAACGATTGTAAATATAAAGAAAAAATTGTTTCTTTAATTATTTTTGCTTATGTCATTGAAAATGGACGAGTTTTAGTCAAAATTTTTTACTACAGTTTTATTATGAAATCTTTTACCATTTTACAGAATCCTTATTGACAGTTATATTGTGTATAAATAAGTCCTAGGTTTTTTAGAAGGCCTGCTAATTTAGTAGCTTAAACTCTCGGTTTACAAATTATGGTCTTTTTAATCTGCAGTTCAGATCCGATTAATTATTTTTAAAAGGAAATTTTACAAACGTCTTATTATTTGCCGGGTAGTGTTATTTTTTTGTATTCTTAATTTAGATTCTTTTTTTTATTGTATTAAGAATATATTGAAAATAAAATTTTCCGTTACATGATGTTATTTTATTTGTTCATATTAGGTGTAATATGTATATAGGAAATTTGAAAAGTTAGTTATTATGAATAGGCAATTTTGAAATATTTTTACTTTTAGTAATTTGTAAGTGGTTTCAGCCAATCATGATTATTTAGCAACATCAACATTTACTCCAGATAAAGCATTTCATACTTTTTATTTATGTTCTGGTTCATCATAATATATTACATTATTAAAATAAATTATTTACAAAACATGTATTTCTTTTATTTACATCCATTCAGGTTTGAAAAAACACCTGTTCATAAGTTAAAAAATATTACATTTTTTGCCACAATAAGCGATTTAAATTAGGCGCCCTTGACGAAATTTTTGAATCCTTTTAGAGTACAATGAGATTTTTTAGTCATATTTAAAGTGCTATTATTGCAGTTCATCATATTTTTACAATATTTTTTATGTTTTAAATGATTGCAATAAAAAATAAAAATACAATTTCTTTACAACTTAATGTGTACAATGTTGGATATGCTGTGTCTGCAGTTCAACTATAAATAACTAACAAGGAAACTATCCAAGGTTCCCTTCCGATTTTGATGAAATTGCCATATACAGTGTGTCTAGTATGACAAGTCCGATAAGCTGTTTCTTTTCTTTGTAATGGTTTGAGTGATGAATAAAGATTACTTTACTTTCTACGTAAGTTGGCGTCAGTGTGTCTATATAGAATCTGCTAAATAACATAACACATAGACAATGTAAAGAAAAGAGACAATCTAACGTGAATACCTGTATGTATATACTTCTGATTGGATTAGTCACATACATCCTTTTTTGTTACTTTATTCGACGATATCCCAATACCTACCTGCTTAACCAGTATAAGTTGGTGTCAAAGAGTAAATAAGTACCTGTATTTTTGCAAATATTGAAAATAGTTATAGGAAAAAGATGTTTGGAATTAAAAACTACTTCTAAATATCCAATTTTGTTTATCCAGAAAAAAAAGTTTTTTTATTTTTTTCCGCTAAAATTGAAAAAATGTAGGTTTGTACTTTGGTGCATGGTACATTCTTTTTATTTTTGATGTCACTACATTTAAAAAACGTATATTTAAAATTCTCCCATGAAATTTATGATCATTAGTATTGTACCGTTCTCATACAACGATTGTACTAATGTAAAAACCTAAATTTTTACTATTATCTCAAAAAAAATATATTTATATATATTTTTTTTTTTTTTGTTAAACAAAATTGCATATTTAGAAGTAATTTTTAATTCTTAACATCTTTACTTTAAAACAACTTTCGATATCAGCAAAAATACAGGTACTTCACTCTTTGTAGGTTTTGGACCATGCAGAACTTTTCATAAAGAACTAGCTATGATTCCCGGCTTCGCTCGGGAGTTTATATGAGACCCAAATAACCGTTGTCCTGAATGAAGTTCAAATACTCGACAACAGATGGCGCCACTACACTTAATTTCCAAGTTGAAGCGTTGGAAGAGTCCTTAATCTTTAAAAATACGCCCTTTAGGGTAAAACGGGAACTTTCTTGTTCGAGGGGGATAAAGGGCTATCACACTATATAAGTCCCTTTATCGTATCGGGACTCCTTTTCAAGTTTTATCGGCACGCACATTTTATCAAATTAGTTTTATTATATATATAATGATAATGATAATCTTTTTTCGTAAAATTAATAATAAAAAAACTATTCCATATGACGCCAACTCTACGTAGACACACTGTATTGTATTGTAGCATCAAAAAATAAGATTATTTTTTTATCGTCCATTAAACACTTTATAGGGGGAAATCCACCCTCAAAATTAGGTTTTGAAAAATAAAAGAGGCTGATAATGATTTAAACCAATAAGCTATTTTGATAGTTTTAACCATTGCCTCCAGCGCTTGCCCAGCGCTGAAGCGGCTGAGTACTCTTGAATGAACCCATTTGGTGTATTCTCAAAAGCAATGATCTAAAATTAAAATATTTATTTTTCAGATCATTGCACAAAAGTGTATTCCATTTAGGTATGGATGGTTGAGGGGAGGATAACCATCTTTATGGAGGACAAGTTTAAAAAGTGGCCATCGGAATTATGGATGGTGGAGGAGGATAACCACCTGAATGTTTTAAAAAGTGTCCGTCGAAAGGAGCAACTTAAGGTGGCGCCACAGTAGCCAGAGGAGATTCTTTAACCAATGAGCATGAATTTACAAAATGAAAAGGACAGATAGATACAAAATAAAAAAGGAAAGAAATACCAAAATCCCTCCACTGACTACTGTGGCGCCATCCCAATTTGCTACATTCCGATTGCGACTTTTTCAACTTCGTCCGCCATAAATATGGATGTGGAGGGAAGGATAACCATCTGAATGTTTTAGAAAGTGTCCGTCGAAAGGAGTGCAAGTATTGGTTAATTTTGTCACATAAAAATATTATGGCAAAAAGGTGACGTCACAAAGATAACCTTTTTTTTCGGAAAAATATAAAAAATTGAGCGCTCCTTATTAAAAAGTGTATATTCCTTGGGATTTTGGTATTTCTTTCCTTTTTTATTTTGTATGTATCTGTCCTTTTTTATTTTGTATCTCACTCTAATTATTCATGCTCATTGGTTAAAAATCTCTTCTGGCTACTGTGGCGCCACCTTAAGTTGCTCCTTTCGACGGACACTTTTTAAAACATTCAGACGGTTATCCTCCCCTCCAACATCCATACTTTTAGGGTGTAGAACCGCCCGGACGACATCAAGTGTTCCTTTTAATTGCAATCTTTTATATTTTTAATAATTTTAACACTCTTGACAGTTCAAGAACGGTTTCGGGCGGTTCTAGAGCATAAAAGGAATACACCAATTGCCTCAATCATTCTGCAGATAACCACTGGGTTTTATACTAACCAGAACTAATCCTCTTTTGTTCTATGGGTTGACATGTGGATTTTTGGTATTGTCATGAAATCATATGGTTTATGTCAAAGTTATAACCAAATTGTTTCTGATTTTTGCCATCCTAAAAGCTGTGTCCTATTTGACAGTTGTTGGTTGACAGAATAAAATGGGTTTTTGATATGGATGGTGGAGGGGAGGATAACCATCTTTTATGGCGGACAAGTTGAAAAAGTGGCAATCGGAATGTAGCAAATTGGGATGGCGCCACAGTAGTCAGTGGAGGGATTTTGGTATTTCTTTCCTTTTTTATTTTGTATCTATCTGTCCTTTTTCATTTTGTAAATTCATGCTCATTGGTTAAAGAATCTCCCTCTGGCTACTGTGGCGCCACCTTAAGTTGCTCTTTTCGACGGACACTTTTAAAACATTCAGGTGGTTATCCTCCCCTCCACCATCCATAGTTTTTGAGAATGGTGTACAAACAATATATTTAATAAAATTTTATAAAAAATATATTACAACAAAAACATAAATTATTCTATACTTTTAAAGGGATTATATCTACCTGATGTATGTACAATATACTTTAAAAAATGTAAGGTTATAAAAACAAACCGATAGGTCAAGAATTATCCATTTAAGCGAACACGATAAATAGCCGTGATATTTAAAATATGTTTAATACAATACTGGCCAAATTGGGTTTCGAAAATCTTTAAGGTTTTAATAGAAAAAATATCTTTTTAACGATAATGTCAGTAAAGTTAAAAAAAAATAATTTAATGCACCTATTTTAAATTAAAATAGGTACCCCAAAGCACGGCACTGATCATACATTTAAAACTGATAATTAGAACCTAAGGATTATCGAAATTATATACAAATATATTTTATGCGAATTAGGTAAGTACTTCACACTTCAATGATATAATTCTGTTTGTTTAAAATAGGTAAAACATACTAAAGTTTTGAATTTGGCGCTTATACATGTGAATGGTTAGCAGTTTGGCCAATCAAAAAATAGAAAGAGGTTTTGCGCGTGCTTACTTTGGCAGGATTCCCTGCGCGGGCCAATTTCTGACCAATGCCAATCGTCAATCCTCGTGCGACCGGCCATATTGCATTGAATGAGTGTGTGAATAACATAGGCTGAAGTAGCCAAAAACAAATCTTCCAACATCTTAAAGTTGTGAAGACTTTTATCCTTTCTGACCATCATGGAGAATTCCTACGGGATTGGCGTGGCCAACAGGTACGCACTTTTCCTGGACGATGAGTCCGATCCGCTGGAAACGTTGTTTCAAAAGGAGCAGGAGAAGGAACTCAAGAAAAAAACCAAAGTTGCCGAAAAGGAAAACAAAGGGAAGACTGAGCCTCCAAAAGGAAAACAGGCACCAGCAGCCCAAAAGAAACCAATAAAGGACACTACGATTCATAAAGCTCAGGATAACAAACGCGAAGGTAAGTTTGGAATCGACGGCCATTCCGCATAAACCAACATCGCACATGTGATAATACGCCGATTTTGTGCCGTTTTCGCGCGTTTCCCTGCGTCAAACTACAGTGCTGTTTTCTTTAGATAACAAATCAGTCCAAAAGGCCCCAACTGAAGGAAAACCGGAACGTACTTTTAATAAATTCAACAACAGTGAAAACCGTGAAGAACGTAATAACAGACGAAACCGTGAAGACAAACCTTACAATGGACCTTCTGAAAACCGGTAAGGAATACTTTGTTCTTTGTTGCAAATAAGGCTTGTGTAAATAAATATAATATTCGTGAAGCATGTATCTAAATTTGGCCATGTAGAGTACTGTGACACTTATCAAGGTCCCTTAGTCTGCTTTAGTTGCTTTTCTCTTATTTGATTTCAGTATCTAAAATATCCATCTTACATAAGTTCCAAGGTTTCTATTTTTAGTGAGAAAATAATAACCTTGTTACCAATGTTACCATTAAAAACCTAATAAAAAAGACACTGTTCAATTTTTAAACTCACCAAATATAATTGAAATTGAAATTTTTAGAGAAACACTAAAGGGTATCCAGTATTGGTACATGTATTAAATTATTTTATTATCGCTATAAATGCTTCAAAAAATTTGTGCTTCATAATTATTATACTTCTGTCACACAACTTTCTTTGCACAAATAGGTATTTGAGAATGCCATAAGCGAAAGCAAATGAAAGAAAAACTCTTTTTATTGGTTAAATGCATTTGTAGCCATAGTAACTGTCATTTTGGACCATTGACATACAGTTGTATTCGCCTTAACCATTTTTAAATGAAAACTGACACATTTTAAATAGGTTAAGTCTTATGACAATAAAAAATAGTAAATTTACGAGATAATGAATTATTTGCTTATAAATGTAGACTAACCACTGTAATTAATGTAATTATGTTTTTAAGCACATATTTGTGGTTATGACTGTTTTGACAAAAAAAAACAATGTTAAGAAAGTATTTGAACTTCAGTAAAAATATGCATGAAATTCAATATGGCGCTACATTTGTTGATTTTATTCTAGCTTACTTTTGTCTTTTCCTTATTAGTGACCGTGAGAACAGGCCTAGACGTGACAATGGTGATTTCGAAAACCGTCCTCGTGAACGTGTTGATCGTGGCGACCGTGCTGATCGTGGAGACCGTGCTGAACGTGGAGAACGCAGAGAGGGACGTCCTATTGGTAACCGACCTGGCGGCCCACGAGGACCTAGAAAGACATTTGACGACAGGCGAGGCAAACGGGAGTTCGACAGGCAATCCGGATCTGACAAAACGTAAGATTCATATTTGTTTAATTTAAGTTTCAACTATGATAAAATATTGCATATAAACAGTGTTTTAAGGGGTTATACGTATACAGTAAGAATTTTTTTAAAATCGATTTTTTGTTTTAACTTTATTTTTTTAATGAACATTATATTTAAGAATATACATAGAAAATTTTATATCATTCCAGTGAATATTTTTGAAGTAACACGCAAATTTTTAAAGGTGTTTTCAAGTCAATATTACTTTTAGTTAGATTAAGGACGAAACTTATATCATGTATTTGATCAAAAAGTAAATTAATTGAATTTGGAAAAAAAAAAAAAAAAGTGTGCTTTTCAAACATTAAATACGTTTATCTCAAAAAATTGATGACCAACATTACTTGAAAACAGCTAAATCGATTAGTCTCAAATTTAAACACAGGCTTCTTGAGTACATTTTTAGTAATTAATCGAAGATTTTTTCCCAGCAATAAATATTTATTTTTTTATAAACAATTTAAGGACGAAAATTTGGTCAAAAATCGATTTTTCTTTTGGAGAAACTGGTATTTTGTCAAAAAAGTATTTTGCTTATTCCTTTGACTAATTACTAGAATTAACATGACTAACAAAATCTGTTTGGTTTTTTAATTTCAAAGGATCAAGTTCAGAGATATAGTGGTCACTGCAAAACATCTTTTTGAGAGGAGCTCCTGGAGATTAGCTGTAGCCCCTTTCCAAATAAATATTTTTACTAATACTTAGTCTTAAAATGCAGTAAAAAGATACCATAATATGTGTACAAATTTTTAGATCAAGGAATTGAAAATTCACTTTTTTCGGCCTTCTAACTGTATATAACCCCTTAATTGCTCATGTGGGCAGCTTAACATTTTATTTATTCATTCCATCAGTACATCACAAAATATTTTTAAATGTAAATATATATATTTATATAATACATATACAAGAACACAGATTCTTTTTAAAAATTAAATTAAATTATTAATTATTTTTAAATTTATAAAACTTTTTTATCTTAATGATAACTTAAAGATATTAGAATTTTTAATAGTTTTGAGCAAGTTATTTAAAATAATATATACAGGGTATCTAATAACTCAACTGACAAACTTTAAATGGTGATTCTACAATAAAAAATAAGAAAACCACTTCATATAAACATATGTATGCCCTAAATGTGTTAGTTTTCAAACTAGGGGTGTTAAAATTTATTTGTTTATTTTTTAAATAATTTTCATTCCAATTCAGATATTTTTTAAAACTTGGGCATTTTAAAGCTTATGCATCAGAAGACATTTTTTGGCATAAAAGAAAAAAACATATTATCAGTGTTGTTCATGAGGGGTTGAAGGTAAATATTTTTGAGAATGGAAGGGTACGCCACTGCATTTTTCTAAAAAAAAAATGTTTTTCATTTAGTTTGGAAAAAATTGTATCTCTTGACTTTTTTAGTTCGATGTACCTTGTCGCGTACATATAAAAACCATTTCTCTACTTGGTCATATCATATTGCTAAATTCAAATTCAAAATTTATTCTTTTTGGATAGGGATTTGACCATGCTGAGAAATGGTATCTATTTATTTACACGAAAACCATTCATCAAATAAAGAAAAAGGGTAAGAGATCAAATTTGTTACAAGCTAAATGGAAACTTAAAAAAAAAAAATTATGATAGAAAAATGCAGAAGTGTACCATTTGTTTTGTAAATATTAACCTTAAACCCCTTGTAAACGACATAGGTAAACATTTGTTTTTCTTGTATACCAAAAAAATGTCTTCCGATGCATAGGAGGCGTCTCCCAAATTATTTATAAATATCTGAATTGGTATAAAAATTTACAACTTTTTTTTTTAATTTTTACACCCGAGTTCAAAAGCTAACACATTTAGGACATATGCATACATGAAGTGTTTTCTTATTGTAGAATCATCACTTAAAGTTTATCGGTTGAGTTAATGGACACCCTGTATATACATTTTTTTTTATATAGAATTTTTTATTATTTGATGTGTTAGTGACGAATCAACTTTTTAAGTAATAGTTGCTTTTTTTTTTTTTTTCATTTTGTGCTTTTAAGTTACTATCAGACCAGGCAACTATATCAAACTGTTCATTTTTAATTGCAAACATGCATTTTTCCTATTAGCTGTCATAATTGGTTTGGGTCTATATTAATTAAAAAACAATTTTCCTTTTTTTTCAGTAATTTTCTGTTTTATATTAGTTTTTAATGTTACTTTTCTAGCCTGATAAGGAATTATATCTTTTTGTTTATGTTATAGAATATTTTTAGTTTTTATTATTTTATCAGTAAACATGCAATGCAGATATTATTTTGTTTTATTGCATTGCATTGCATGGTTCAGAGTTATCCAGTCTGATAATAGCTTAATACTTTTAAAATTAGTCATTAATTGTAGAATGGTGGCATTTTACCGAATTAAAAAAATGTGTTGAATAAAAAAAAACAATAATTTTAACATAATAATATACAGGGTGTTTATCTGAACGTACTAGACAAAGATTCTTCAAATAAGAACAAGATTATAAAAAAAAATAATAAAACAAGACTTAAAATCCAATTTGTATTCAACACATTTTGTTTTTAATTCACATAAATGTTTAACCTTGCATTATAGTTATATAATTAAAAAGTTTGAATATAAATGACGCTAGTCACAATACCTTATTAATGCAGCCATGGTTACAGAGGAGTTAAGCCAGTAGAAAAACGCGACGGAGGAGGTGCTCATAACTGGGGATCGACCAAAGATATAATCGAGTAAGTCAGCAAAATAATCGTCATTAAACAGTGTAATAATTTTTTGTTCTTAGAGCTGGAGCCGAAGCCGAAAACAGGCCTAGTGACGCGGACCAAAGCTGGGGTGAGACCGAAAAACCGGAAGTGAAGACTGATGACGAAAAAAGTAAGTTTTGAATGGTGGGCCCCTTACACATATGTCTTGATTAGCTAAAAATAGCTCTTTAAACCTATATATGACTACTGACAAATAGGTTTTTAATATAAAACTTTATATAATATACCTGTAGGTATTGCCATGTGACATTAAAGTATTCTGAATTTCACCGTGCCGGCCCAGGCAACGTTGCCATATTTTATTTGGGGAATTCATTGAACCTTTAAAATAAAAATTACATTAAGCCGGCTGTCCATGAGAGCGGTTTTCCGCTCGCGGATGATAATTCAGTGTTGTGATTGGCGGGAAAAGCATTTTAAATTTGCACTAACCAATCACAAAGCTGAATTAATCATGCGCCAACGGAAAACCGCTCTCATGGACAGCCGGCTTCATTCATGTAATGGTATACCATTAAATTTTTTTTTCAATACATGGTTTTAAGTAAAGTAATCATAATTTAGATTTTTACATTTGTTTTAGCTCTATAATATTTGGTCAATTTTTATATATTTTTTCCAATTTTTCTTTTATGTGATTTCATATTTGTTTTGATTTATGGGCATTAACAAAAAAAAAAAAAAAAAAGAAACTAGTTCCAAAGGGTATACTCTCCAATATTACCACATTTTATAAAAAAATAACCCTAGAAACTACTGCATTCTTTCCTAACTTTAAATAGTTTATTTATTTATTTATTTATTGTATTCCGACACAGGTATCTTTCCGGAAAGCTGGAAAGCTGCACGTGTTCAACCTATTCCCAAGAAAGGATCTAAATCTCTTCCATCTAACTATAGACCAATTTCAATTCTCTCAGTTCTTTGTAAAGTAATGGAAAAACTAATTAATTCACAAATTCTTAAGTACTTAAAAAAACACAAAATTTTGCATGACAGGCAGTATGGATTTCGTCACAAAAGATCTACAGCAGATCTTTTTTCCTTCGTATCACACTGCTGGAATAAGTCTCTTGAGTTTCTAGGTGAGTCCCAGATCGTTGCTCTTGATATATCCAAAGCTTTTGACCAGGTCTGGCATGCCGCACTTCTTAATAAACTTCCTTCCTATGGTCTTTCAACTAAACTCTGTACTTGGCTCTCTAGAACGCAAATATAATATCCAGATGAAAATATATGACCTCATTTTATTACTTTGCTGGTATTTATTGTTTGCTTATTATCGGTGCCAATTACCAAAGCACTTACAGTTGTTTGTTTCGTTAGTATTTGGTAAGATTGTTTTAAAAAGTCATAACTAGTTAAAAAAAAACGACTCAGTATAATTAGATTGCATTAGTCATAATGCAAAGGCAAAACAAAAACTATTTCCTAATTAGTTAACTAGTATCCAAATCCCTATGAAATGCTACTTACTTCCTCGCACGATTATTTCGTCATATTCGAGACAATACAGAAAAGGTACAGTAGGATTATTTCATTTAAGTTTAACTTTCCTCAAGAATCCTATGATCTTTGAAAGCATAGACTGGAAATAATTAATGAGAGCATCAATTGCCAAAGCCATTTAAGGAAAATTACTTTTCATGTTCCCACAAGAAATGCAAGAGAACATTTTCTTTTGCCTGTATATTTTCATAGAATCAACTATGGCAGATTTTCTCCGATTAGAAGAATTCTTATGAATGGAAATAGGGCAGACAAAGACTTTTTAGTTCTTCCTTTAATTTATTTAAATAAAAAAATGTCATGCGTCTCGAACTGTGATATGTGTGATGTGATAACATTAGATTATTTATTTTTAGTGCAATTTATAACTAATACTTAATTATTGTGGATATTTAATTTATTTGTAAACCATGTAAATTTGTAAACGGGTTTTGGCCGTAAATAAATAAATAAATGTAATGATATGAAAATGTTTTATTAGCAACAATTGCTATAAATAAATAAAAAAATAACAATTCTAAACTACTTATAATACTCAACAATCAATAATTTTCTTTAATAAACTCTATACTTAGTCTACGAAATTTATTTACATTTAAAGCCGACCTGATATATAAAGGCAATTTATTATACTCAACTAAACCACTATAAAACAAGGAATTTTGTGTGCCACTTTTCTTGGCCATAGGAACATAAACATTTGTGGCTGTTCTATTCTCTCTTTTCTACAAGAACAACATATTTTTTTTTTCAGGGTCAAAGATTTTCACTTCTTGCTTATCTTTTTCGGGAAAAAGTAAGAACTGTGCAAACAAGTTGGAAATTTGTATCACAAAAACAAAATAAAAGAACTAACTTAACTTTAAAGCAAGATTATCCGTCTTCTCCGTCAAAATGCCTCGATTGAATTGAGGGAAAATTGGATGCGTCTAGATGTAATAAACGAACGATAAAGATTTCCTCGCTCTCCTCCAGATTTAAATAAAGAACGGTTTCGTAGCGGTTAGATCGATCTGAGGTAATAACAGAACGCGCCTATTGTAAACAAAGAATTACGGGAAAAGATTATGTCACAAAATTTAGCGAACACAGGCTTAAATGGGATCAAGCGCTCCTTATTAAAAAGTTTATTTTCCTTAGTCTATTTCGTGTAGCCTGTTCCATTAATTTTAAAAATAAGAGATTTAGCCTGGATGGGGCTTGAATCCTTAGTAGTAGTTTTTTTTTGTAGAGATGAACCGGAAGTTGAACAAGCGCCAGTAGAGGAAGAACCTAAAGAACTGACCCTGGACGAATGGAAGGCCCAACGCGCTGGACGTGCTAAGCCGACCTACAATATACGTAAAGCCGGAGAAGGAGAGGACCCAAGCCAATGGAAGAAAATGTTTGAATTGAAGAAAAAGGAAAAGGAAGAGGTAAACAATCCTTAATAACTTTTATGCCATATAAAAAAAACTTTCATTATTTATTTTAGCAGCTTATAGGACTTGCAAAGGGATCTCTATTTGAGAATACCCTGTGTAAGAAAAAATCTACAAATGAAATCAAGTTATTTTAAGTAAGTTGATTCTCAAACATAATTTTTTTCCCAGGAATCTGAAGAAGAGGAATATGACGTCTCTGAATACCCACAAAGAGTTGGCAGACAGAAACATATTTTGGACATTGACATTCAATTTAACGACAGCCGGCGCCCTGGAGGTGGTAGAGGCAGAGGTGGCGGCAGGGGAGGTAGAGGAGGCCGTGGTGGAGGCGGTCCCGGAGCTCGCGATGGGCCACGTGGACCACCCCGTGATCGCGATGCCGAACCCAGGAGGTTCCGTGATGATCAGGTGGGAAATTTTTAAAATTTATAACCATTGTGTTTTAGGTTTTTTTTTACCAGGTTCAGTTGATAAAATGTGTTTTTTTTTTGTTTCAGAGCGATGAAAAACCCCAAGAGCTCCCAAAGTAGACGACGAACGCGATTTTCCCTCTCTTGGTTAATAAATGTGTTGGAAGAGTTGCCGTCGACGGTTAAGAATCATCAGTCGAATACACAGTTTTTGGTGGGATAATATGAGACCATACTGTATCACACAAAACTGTATATTCGGCTGATTTTCTTAATGCGTTAATTCGTCGGTGTAAAATTTAGGATTTCGCCGACAAATAGTTTTTTTTACAATTATTTTGAGAAACACTCTTTCTAATTTTCTGTGTGTTCGAATAAAGTTCTAAGTATCGGAACAAGTAATCATTGAATCAAAGCTTAAATTTAGTGGTTTCTTGTTGGGATATCTGTTAATTGTAAATGGGGTGTCCTCTAAAAAAATTGTATAAAATATCCAATGTATCCAAAGTAAAATTATTTGAAGCCTTGTAGTGCCTGCAAAACGGTGAAATGGGTTTTTCAGCCACTAAAGGGTTTTTAGGAATTTAGCAGTTTTTTCATTAATTTTTTCAGTGTAGACTGTACCCTACCGATGATGGTTACTAGTCAGTTTTACGCTGTTGTTGACAGTTTACGTGGCTGCTCATATATAGTGTCATGACTTCTGTTTAGGATTTACTGTTTTCTAATTGGCTAGGTCTCGCATTTCACAATATATTAATTTGTTGATCGTTCTTATCATGCAATTTGTATAATTAATTTTTAATAAAAGTATAAAATCGATATAATCATTGGTTTTAATATTTTTTAACTGACGAACAGAACATACTTAGATTTAAAAAGAAATTGCTGTTATTTTGAAACAGTATTTTACAAATTTGTAGCTGTCATCTTTATTAGTTCGTTCTAGCCAATCTCTTAAAAGTAAATAGTAATTAATACACCCGGTGTTCTACTGGATACAATGGCTCTTTTGTGAGCTTGTAAGATTCCACTTTAAGGCTCGAAACCAATTCAATACAGACTAGTAAAGATGGCATTAAATAAAGTTCCTTTAATAAAACCTGTTGCAAAATAGGAGTGATATGACAGAAAGTACTCTATAAAATTTACAGGGATAGTACAAACCCAGCTAGCGCACAAATTTTCTGATGATTCTTTAAAAGTCATGATATTTTAAACAAATTTCTCTATTCTGCCTAATAATTTTAAAAGTTGATAAGAAGGTTATAATTATAAAAATCGTTGATTAAAATATTGGGGAATCTTTTGGGAATGTTTGTGTTAGCTGAGGGAAGGGATCCCTTAATTCGTCCTAATTTAAAAATGGGATTTTAAATCTTTTATAAATTGTAACTAAGTACAACGGTAGTGAAATGCACGTAAAAGAGAATTTATTTTTTAAATTTAATCTCTAGTAATCAAATTGGTGTTTTCTTGTTTGGGAACTTCTTGTTTGGACACCTAATAAAATTTTACCTGACCTGAACCTTTTTTTTCCTGGTTTGGTCCCCTGGACAAAATGCATAATTATTTCTTCTTGTTCGGTACCCTAAAGGTGTGCATATAATTTAATTATATAAACGGACATATTCATTTAACTTTACACGAGTCCTGTAGTGCGCATTAGCCAAATGCAAATTAAAATAATACCCATGTATAAAGACTCTTAAATCAGTGTCAGCCTTATTGCATTACAATAGTTGTTATTATTACAGAGTATAGGTGGAAGGGCATGGTTAGTTCTGGTTAGTTAAATATTTTGTTTTTAAATTCCTTAATTAAACCCAAGACTAAATCACACTATAAATAAACTTTAGAATTCTATTTCCACCTTTGGGGTACCAATCCAGAAAAAATAATTATAAATTTTTGTCGGGGTGACCAAACTAGAAAAAAAAGGGCCAAGTCAGGTAAAATTTTATTAGGTGCCAAACAAGAAGTTCCCAAACCAGCATAAACCATCAAATTAAGCTGTTGGGTTAAAATACAGTTGATTGTATTTAAATGTTAACGATTTTCATTTTACTTGACTGAATTTTTAAACTCAGGGTGTTCTGAAACACCAAGTTATTATTTTTTTATATATAGTTTTTTTATTAACATGTAATTTAGTTCCACTACTTGACTTTCATTAAAAATACGCGGTAGTTGATGTATGATACACTATTTTCATAATTGTGTTGTATAAATTCATCTTTCACTAGCAGTTTCAATTTTTCTAAATCTACATTACGTAACATAACCATTTTATGTAAAAAAATCTCAAATATTGTTGCAAAGGTATATAAAAATTATTAACACCGACCATAACATTTATTAATGTTTTAGTTATAAAATATTTTCGTAATATCTTGGAACAGCTAGTTCGACTTATACAGGTGTGGAAACCAACTGGCCGACCATAGGGAATTTAAAGCATAGGAAATATTCGAGGTGGGATCTCTTCGCCGTCCAACACGGCGGACGGCAGATGGAAACGGGGTAAGCCAGGACCCCTGATGGCGTTCTGTTTGAATATGCGGGCTCGTGGCAGCGGTAAATTTTAGGAAAGTACATAGCATGTTGGTGAAAGGGATTCAGTGTATGAGTTGGCTATGGTCGACGGTTTGCTTTCCATACCGGTATGATGAATACATTAGTAAGTGTAATGGAGGTATATTTGTTTGTATCTTCACAGTGTTTTCACTTGTGATTATACAAACAAAAATAGATATAAACTTACAATTCTTATTTGCTTCAATACCTAATTTTTCACAACAAATAGTTATCAAAAGACACTGATGGTGTTTGAATGTCTTCCCGTTAAAGAAAAAAGAAAATCAGAAACTATTAACAAGTTTTATTAGCTTTAGTGTGATGTATTCGAGTATGTAAAAAAATATATTTTCTACACAAATAAACTTATACCCTCAGTTTTTTTAATTAAGTGAAGACAAGTTTATTTTAAAGTTGTGAAAAATTTTACCCCAAATATATCAAATCAGTTGATATTTTTAAGCATTAATTATATTTATGCTAATTTGCTTTAATGTTTTATAGTTTTTTTGTTGTTTTGTTTTGAAACCCAGAGGTGTACACCTGGTATGGAAAAAGGTGACTTTATGCTTCGATTTACCCAGCACCAGTGAATCCACGATGAGTTTCTGTGCCAAACAGTCCACGCCACAAGTCTTCAGGTTAATTGATAATATGTGGCTGTATTAAAAGCATAAAGTCGCATTTATGTACATTATTTTTTTATTTGATTCATTACGAAGTTTGCACTTAAACTTATGTAAACAAATTTTTCAATACAATCAAGTTTGTAATTATTGCCAATAAAACTGGGTTTTATTAACATTGTTAATAATGTTATTTTCCTTTTCATTAAATCCCCTTTTAAAGTAAAAGCAAACATATTAAATATATGTTAGAAAATACACCTTTATTGTGGCAATATTTGGGCTGTTGTTGCTTGTTCGCACTTTAATCAAAGCCAAGAAAACAATAGTTTTTATTTAATTAAAAATTAAGTGCCTACATACCCGGTTGTATACAGGCTTGTATGTATACCGGTTAAGCCAAATAACATAACTCGTAGGCAATGTGAGGAAAAGAGACAATCTAACTAAATGCGTGACTAATAGTGCTTGTTTTGGTATTCTATTACTGGCCGATATACCAAAACCTATTGCTCATGCAGTATTTTTGTCTTTCTTATTGTGCTAAAAACCTCATTAAAAAAAAAAAAACACTTCAAGTCAAACTCGCAGCATGTAGGCTAATTTTAATTTGGTAAAAACATGTGTTATTTATAAGTCACCATATAAACAAAAGAAAACAAACTTTGATTACAATTATTTAAGAAAATATGTAAGAAATATTTTTTAAATATTTAAGAAAATTTAAAAAATTTATTGAAAAGCGACCGCAGATTCACCGTATCAACTGTTTGAACTCCCGGCAAACAACTTCCTATCAAACTATGTAAGTCACTTGTTTTTTTTGTTTAAAAAAATGTTTTTTTTTAATAAAAAAGAGGTTAGGTATACAAAACATCTCTTTTAAAACAAAAGCAGTTTTTGTTTATCTTTCTTTAAAATGTTCAGTCAAATAGTCAGTGCTGTATTAACCATTAGGCTGACTAGGCTTCAGCCTAGGGCGCCATGAAAAAATAGGCGCCAAACAGGGGGGAGTTTCTAAAAAGTTTAGGTCGGGTTGGGATTTTTGGTGACTAATTTGCCTTGTGAATAAGGCGCTCTTGAATGAAATAGGCGCGAAAAGGAGGAAAAGACTTTTTTGTTCTTCAAATTGTATTTCGGGTGATGCAGGAAGGCGCTTTGCACTGAAAATAGGCGCCACGCAGAAAAAGACCTTTTTTCTTTTTTGCTCTTCAAATATTTTGTTGACTTTTTGGTGGTATTTATCTTAACAAGGAATTCCAGCCTAGGGCGCCCTAAACAGTTAATACGGCCCTGCAAATAGTCAGGGAGGATAATTATGTTATTTTCGTATTTAATTTATGGCCTTGTGGCTTCAAATTTTTAGGTTTGGGGGCTGCCAATAAAAAAATCATATTTCAAAAGTTAACATCTTAAAATATTTTAAAATAAGTCATATGCTATGTTTATTTTAACGCCTTTATATACAGATTCACCTAATATAACAGGTTTATATATAGGCAAGTAAAGCAACAACAAAGTGGGACCGATGTGTCGTCGTCTTTACACAAATTATCAGAATACCCAGATGCGAAACTAAGCGTGTTCGTTAAAATCTCTCACCACTATCGTCCCTCCCACTGGATATACATGGTGGTGGATATACACCCCACGATTTAGTACGTGACCTAATGCTCATCTAGGTGTCAGTTAGTCCCATACTTTTGTTGGTATAGAACGTGAGCATAAGTTAGTTAATTGTGTTTAGTTGTTCGTGAACTTTTTTGTTTTTTATTATTAAAGTGTTAGTATATAGTGACTTGTTAAATTTTTTTACCGTTTAATATGGGATATAAATGTGTATATTTATTCTGTTTCTCCATCACAGGGAGCGGATCACTTTTTAGATTCCCAAAGGACCACTATTATTTTAAGACGTTTTAACATAAATACAAAGCTTTTACAAATTACTTAGACATGTTACTAAAGTTATTGATATTAATCAGTATGTGCCTAAACACAGGAAAATATTTTTTTTATTTATAGCCGCACTGCCATTTAAAAGGCTATATTTCAAGTTAAAAAATAAGGTGTTTTTTCAGTATTTAAAAAAATTACATACTTCCAAATAAAAAAACAAATCAATCAGGTATGGTTATTACTAAGGCAACATCTGCATTGCTTTAAAAGATTGCGTCATGGTTTCTTTGGAAACTTGTGTTACTCGGCTTTCAATTATTCTGTTTCAATCCCCAGTTACACAAAACTTTTTAATACACAATTAAGCTAAAAAACGGAATACCATTAATTAATTTAATAAGCAGTTTTTAGGCAAGGTTTTTTTTTAATGGCTTTTTGTTAAACATTCTAAACCCCCATTAGTATAATCGTTTTTAAAAATGTTTTGTGCAACCAGGTATAGACATTTTATTACAGGTTGATCTTAACGTGACATCTACTAACAATATTTTACCGTTCAAAGAATGGGTAAAATTTTTAGTTTGTAATATTTTTTAATAAAGAAATATTTAAATTCCCAATTAGTGTATTATTCTTTTGTTCCGTTTTCCACACATAAAAAAAGCTGCATAATTAATTACTATAAAAGTTTATCTCTCCTTAGCGCCTTGGTGCGGTTTAACCTTTACAAATTTAAAATAATACGATCCATACATTGGTGCAGATGTTCCATTTATTCTTTCTGAAGGTCATAGAAACCAGTAAGCGTAATTTGCCTCACTTTCGCATCTGTATATTCTGGTAATTTGTGGTCTTTATACATGCTAGCATTCTTTGTCTAGTCTCTACCTGTTAGTGTCTTCACGCATTACAGGGTCACCTTTCTACGTTAGGCCTATGAACCTTTTAAATTGGCTGATTTCAAGAAATACTTGTATCAAATTCAAATCCCCTAGATCTCTTCTTTACTACAAACCCCGAACTCTATGAAACATCTGTCACAGCACCCTTAGGTCGCTCAGATCATGGCTTAGTTACTATATCTTACCCTGCACATCCCGAGGTAAATGAATACATGCCACCACGCACCGTATGGCACTAAATCAGCCGACTGGGATGGCCTAAGGGACTTCTTCGCCACTTACCCCTGGAATTCCATCTGCTTTTCTTCTCGCATCCTTCCTAAATTTGCAATCAATCCATTGAATCAATTCAATTGGGCATTGAAACCTATATTCCACACACCATCAAAACCCCAAAAATCCAATAACAAACCCTGGTTTTCCAAATCTTGTGAAAAAGCCAGAACTTTAAAAGTTCAGGCTCACAAGAACTTTCTACAGGATCCTAGTCCAGAAAAACCGACAGCCAGCATTGAAGCAAGAAACTACTACAATCAAACAATTTCTGAAGCCAAAGACTCCTTCGACAATCGTATCAAAAACAAAGTCTTTCCTTGCTCAAATGGTAGCAAATCCTTCTGGTCCTTTGCGAAAACATAAGTAGGAATTTTTGTGCCAGTTCTTTCCACCACTAACTTAGGAAGATGAAAGAGTTTCTACTTCGGCTAAAGGGAAGGTAGAACTATTTTACCAAACAATTTGCTGCCAATTCAACCCCTTGACCCCTCCCGCGTAAATCATCCAATTCCAACGATTACCCCAGTTCCTCATAAAATGCCTGATATTATTTTTAAAGTAAAACACATTAAGCGTATCCTTTCCTCCCTTAACACCAAGAAATCGTCTGGGCTGGACGGCATACCAGCAATCGTTTTAAAAATGTGCTCCAGAACTTTGCAAAATTCAATCTTAACTCGGCTCTTTCGAATTTCTTACGACATGGGTATCTTTCCGGAGAGCTGAAGGCTGCACGTGTTCAACCTATTCCCAAGAAAGGATCTAAATCAGCTTCCATCTAACTATAGACCAATTTCAATTCTCTCAGTTCTTTGTAAAGTAATGAAAAATTAATCAATTCACAAATTCTTAAGTACTTGGAAAAACACAAAATTTTGCACGACAGGCAGTATGGATTTCGCCACAAAAGATCTACAGCAGATTCTTTCCTTCGTATCACACTGTTAAATAAGTCTCTTGAGTTTCTAGGTGAGTCCCAGACTGTTGCTCTGGATATATCCAAAGCTTTTGACCAGGTCTGGCATGTGTTAATCTCTAATAAATCCTCCTATGGTCTTTCAACTAAACTCTGTACTTGGCTCTCTAGTTATCTATCTGATCGACGTATACAAGCTTGGCTTGTGGACGGCCATTCTTCAAGCTTTCACCAAATAAATGCTGGAGTCCTCAGGGCTCAGTTCTGGCACCAACATTGTTTCTTCTTCTTCACATCAACGACCTTCTCTGTCCACAACTAATTCCATTCATAGTTTCGCCGACGATAGTACCTTCACTCCAGTTTTCAGGTTCCTAAACCCATCACTAAACCTGACTTGGAAAAATAAACGCAGAGCGATGCAGATATCTCTTTCTCAGGATCTTAATTTAATATTGATTGGGGCGCCAAAAATCTCGTCCATTTTATGCATCCAAAACACAGTCATGTTCCTAAATGAAGAGTCATCAAAATACTCTCATCCTCTACTTATGAGCGGCCAAGTTCTTACAGAGCAAAGACACCTTCAATCTTTAAGGCCACATTTGAAAGTAACCTTAACTGGCATAAACACATTGTATCTATAGCCACGGGCAGCTTCAAAAGCTGGATTTCTTTCGAGCTAAAAAGTATTTTTCCGCTTCTAATTTATACACACTTTATATGTTTCCCAAATCCGACCTCCTTGGAATATTGTTCTCATATCTGGGGCATGGCGTCCCCAACAACCCTGAGCATTCTGATTCTATCTGTAAAGAAGAGCTGTTCGTCTCATTAATGATCCTTCACTTACAGAAAGGCTTCCCTCTCTTGCCCATCGTCGGGCTGTGGGCGATTTATCGCTTTTATAGGTACCTCCATGGCTTCTGCTCTGAAGAATTGACCAGTATAGTTCCTCCACTCACGGTTCCCAACAGAGAAACTCGTGGTTCCGCGCATATGCATCCCTATACGGTCCAACTGGACAGGTCCCGGAACTTCTCACTTTGTTCGTTCTTTTGTCCTGTGAGTTTCTAGATTGTGGAACCTGCTGCCCGCGGAGGTCTTTTCCTTCCCCCAAATCTTCAAGTATTTAAGTCCCGTGTCAACAAACTCTCTACCTCGCTTAAGACACCCACGGTACGTTAGTAAAAGCCAGGCTTTAGCCTTCGTGGTTTGTCCAAAGATAAAAAAAAAAAAAATCGCCTGGATCTAAACCATTGACGTATTAGTAATGTCACAGAACTGAAAGTTCTTTTTAGAGGTATGTGAGTAATGTATACAGAAACTGGTTTTTGCTAGCGTTTTTTATATGCTTTGCAAGGGCACGTGGGATTCAGAGAAACTGCCCTAGGAATCACCCTAAAACGACAAATACTTTACAGCACTTTTAAGGAGCCCACAGAAGATCAATATTATTGGGCAAAATATTGTACAGTAATATTGCTAGTCGTCCCCAAACAGTGCAATATATTCGCGTAATGACTATATTTAATATATTGCACAATAACTAGTTTTGTTTTGTAACTACTGGTTAAAACATGGATAAGAAAAAAAGCTAACTGAAACATGTTTGGAAATAAGAAAAACCTTTATTTCTTTCTCTATTACTTTTGATCCCATATTTTTGTAATTGTTTTTGTAAAACAAATACTAATCCGTATTTAAAAACTAAAATAATTGTGCAATATTACCCACACACGGCACAATAACTTACTATTGCACAATAAAAATCATTTTGATTGATTGACACAATATATTGTACAAGCTCTCAATATAAACCACAAACGGTCAATTATATTGTACAATAAGTTTTTAAATTATTTTGATGCGACCTTAGAGCTAAAGTTAAAAGAACTATACTAGCTTTTAGGTCATGTGATACGCATATTTGAAAATTACGGATCAGACAATTGACTTTTGGCTTTTTTTTATTTTTTATATAAAGATATAATTAGTAATAGCGAAAATAACGTTGAATGAAAATATATCCACAAGTTGCACAGTTATATTAGATTAGTAGAAAGATATAAAGTAATTCATGTTTATTTTTGAATTTCCCGCGCATCGCGCTCCTTCTACGTGACGATTATCACGATCACGTTATAAGAAAATCTATGGCGAGATAACAAACACACCTTCTAAGACAAATAAACCATTATTTAGCAGTAGTACCCAGCCAGTGTTATTCACGTAATACTTATCAGAATTTCATAAAATATTTCTATTATAAGCGAGAACAACAAATAAAATTCATTTGTCAGTGGAACTTACGGTTCCAAAACGATAACGGCAGTGGCGTAGAAGTTCTAGTTTTGGCGCGTAATGGCAAAAATTCGTCTTTCAAAGAAATGTTTTAAACTAAAGCAATATTTTTTTATATAGCTGGGATGAATTAATTATCTGTTATCATAGTTAAGAATTTGAAGAAGGTAAAAAGTATATAATTTTTTAATTTTATACTAAGGAAAATGTTTGTAAATATTATGCGCGCCACTGTGCCCTTTATAGACTGGCCGGTTTAAGCATGGCGGCGCGAGTGCGAAGTAATGTCGATTTGTGGTGTTTTTGTTAAAAAAACCTTTTGTCAATTTTGGACGACAACCTCAGAAAAAATGTAAATAGACTCGTGGACGTGAGAAACGACAATTTAGAGTGGCGTTATGTTTAGTGAGGCAAAATAAGTGAGTGTCCGGGCTTTCCTAGATCGAATTATGGCGTCCAATGATGATACAAGCGGGGACGATGAAAACAAGGGATTTTTAAAAAATGCTCAGAGCCCACGACGTCTCAGAGTAGATGTTTAGTCTGCGACCTTATCGTTTCTGAGTGCAATTGCAACATTCAAAGAAGGCCTTTTCATGTGGAATTAGACTTGTCCAATGGAGGCAGTAGTGCAAGCAGTAAGTACTCTTTCATTTATATATATTTTTTTAAACTCTGTGTAATAACATTCGGTTTAGTTACATCCTGTCATGACCAGTGACACACAACATTGTTACATCTTACTCTATATTGCCTACTTTGTTTTAGGGGATGCACTGGTAGAAGAGTTCGTCCCCCTCAGCAATGGACAAGATTCTTTGGAAGGCTATGATAAAGAAATAGTGATAAACAACCCAGATCATCACAATAATTCATTTATTTTCGGAATACCAAAGACTCCCTCTATAACTGCTGACTCAGAGTCAAATGATTTTTTGCAGAGCATCATTGCTGATGAGAAAGCCATTTTGCCAAATAGTAATGACAATGGACGGTTTAACCATAGGGCTGTGACATTTGGACAAAGTAAACTCTTTCCTGAAGCGGACTGTGAGGACACTGATCCAGTGACAAAGTGTGGTGATATTAAAAGTGAACATCCGGACACCAATAGAGAGTATCATAGTGAAGGTGCCCCTCTGACTCCTGACATAAGAATAAAAGATTTAAATGATCATTCAAATGATTCTCAATCTATTTTAGAACACCCGGATATTTTAGAACCCAAACCAGAACCAACTATTGGCTGTGATACAACTTGCACGGATAACTCCAAGTCTATACCAACCAATAACAACACCATTAAAATCAAGTCAGAACCAATTATTTATGACGAACATATTGCTCCTCCCAGTAAGAAGCGGAAGCGTTGTTCTATGTTTGTGGACAATTTGGACCAAACACTTCTAGATGGCAAGAAAGGAGTGGATCTATTACAAGCTATCGAGGACCAATCCAACAAGCATATTGAAACACACAAGTCCAGTTCTGCAGAATCAGCTTCTTCTGTAGTGTCGGAAGTCTTGTGTTCCCCCAGGAAAGGTAGAACCCGTTCTGTTGATGTACATGAGCGACCTAACCAAGGCTTTAAGCGTTCCCATTCGGCCGATGTTGACAATACTGATATAAAAATAAGGAAAATTGATTTTCAGAGTACAAAGACAAGGTGAAAAGTGAACAGAAGCTCCCGAAATCCAAGGATATCCATCATAGGCGGCACAGCAGTAGTAGTAGTGGGCGGAGGCATGATTCCAAGAGCAGCAAAAGTAGTAGCAACAAGAAACATTCAAGCAGCTCAAGCTCTAAACATCGAGAAATTAGGCCAAGGCTTTTGACTAATGGTAATTACAGCTATCCACCTGAAGATGTAAGTTATGCAAAACTTTTTATTTATTTATTTACCATAATTACAAATAAAACACTGCTACTACAACATTAAATATGTGGGGTCTTTGTCCAGAATGTACAATCTCCAATATTACCACATTTTATAAAAAATGAACAAAGATCCTATAAATTGAATATAAGGCATTCTGTCTTAAGTTTGAATACTTTGTTAGGAATGTAAACATAGCCTAAAAATTATTTAATTAAATTTAGCCCTAAAAATACAACTATTGGGGCATTTATCTCATTTTTGTATTAAGACAGGCGGAGATAGTACACTTAGGAACTAGAGCCCTCATGTATTAAAAAATAATAAAATGTATTTTTATTTCTCATCTGACACTACTAAGAGTGGAGAAATTGACCAATCTACTAGAACATTTTATTATTTTTTTCATAAGAGATTTTTAGTTGGCTTTATACATTTTTCTTAGAAATTTCATATTTTTTATTTTTCAAATAGGTTGGTTTTTAGTATTAAACAAATAAATCTGCATTTAAGTGTTTTTCCTGTATTTTTCAATGTTCAAATCGCTTTTGTGATGGTACACTAAGTATCAAGCAATAAAAAAACTATTGTTAATGACAATAAGTGTCAAAAAATATGTATAAATGACTGTTGGAGGTCAATAATAACACTAATTGGCCATCATTTTACAACCCTACAAATCGCGGGTGGTTGGGGAAAAGGTAATAAGTCACATTTTTGGCGAAAATAGTATTAAGTCAGAAATACATTTAAAAATGCATTCTGGGAACGACAAAATATTTAAATTTATAGCTAAAAACTGTTTTTCCAGCTATAAAATGACAAATTTTGCTGTTCCCATATGTAGAGAATGCATTTTTGAATGTATTTCTGACTTAATACCATTTGCGCCAAGAAGTGGTTCATTATCGTTTTTCTAAGCACCCGCAATTTGTAGGGTTGTAAAATGATGACCAATTAGTGTCATTATTGACCTCCAACAGTCATTTATATGTAATTTTTGACACTTATCATCATTTACAATTATTTTTTAATTGCTTGATCCTTAGTGTAGATATTAAAGCATCATAAAAGCAATTTGAAAATAAAAAAATACAGGGAAAACACCTAAATGCAGATTTATTTGTTTAATACTAAAAAACAACCTTTTGAACAATAAAAATATGAAATCTCTAACAAAAATGCATAAAGCCAAGTAAAGAATCTTGTACGAAAAAAATAATAAAATATTCTAGTAGATTGGTCAATTTTTCCACTCTCAGTGTGTAGGGTGTTTTGGTTAAAAATTGTACCAATCATACTAAAAAAAAGAATTTTGCCACAAGGTTATAAAAAAAAAACAACTTTAACAGGGGCTTTTCCTGAAAAAAAAATTAAACATACTTGAATCTTCTCAAACCAACGAAATTCGAACAATTATGCGATTTTGACGAAACTTTCTCTATTTTTAAAGGTTTCTGCCTTAATCCCATTCTGATCCTTTTTTCCAAGCACCCGCGAATGTTAGAAAACATTGGCTTCAACAGAACAAATTAGATGTCTTCAAAATACACTATTAATTTTTTTGTTAGCAAAACTTTTTGTTAAATGAAAGGAAATTTTAAAAAGTTGTGTAATATTTAAATTAATAATATTTCATAGTTATCTCAGTACAATGTGATTTGCCTAAAAGGTATGAGAATGAGTATAAAATTTTGTCATTGCTACTAATCTTTAAGCAGTAGAAAAGAAGAAACACATTTAATAATAATACCCTACATAAAATAACTTTTCTCCAGACTTCTCTTAGATATCGAAAATACTTTCACATAGAGACCCATACAAATGGAGGGGCAAATATTCTAAGAATGTATCAAGATGAAATAAAACATTTGAGTTCCAGTGAACTAAAAGATTTAGCACATGAATGGTTTAAACTTGCTTTTGAAGAAGACAAAAATGGACATGCTAGGTTTGTTATAGCTGTTATTCATGGATCAGCTACATATCTACCTGATATACTTGAGTATATGGCTGAAAACTACCCGAATTTAACGGTAAAAAATGGTTTATTAAGCAAGAGTTCAGATATTGAAACTACCACCTTGGCAGCTTATAACAGAAATGTAGCTCAGCACTATGAGGCAGGTACTGTAAGATTTGGACCTCTTCACCAGATTAGTATTGTTGGAACAGCTCATGAAGAGGTGGGAGGATATTTTCCAGATCTTTTAGACTTGCTGGAAGAAAACCAGTTTTTAAGAATGGTTAGTAAATTCCTTGTATTCTCAAAATGTCCTTTATTTATGCAATTTGCTACTTTTAGACAATGCCTTGGGGCTCCTTGTCTATATTAGACCAAATGAGGCCCACTGAAAGTAATGATGGACCCATAATTTGGTGCAGACCTGGAGAACAACTAGTACCAACTGCAGACCTAAAAACGCCCGTAAAAAGAAAAAGGTTACTTTATTTTTTTAGTATGCAACTTTAATTTCTTGTCTGTCATATTGTAAAAGTACGAGTATAAGTAATAATTTGTAAAATTTGCGTTTTTTTTATTTTGTAGAACTGGTATAAACGAACTAAGAAACTTACAGTACTTGCCAAGAATGTCTGAAGCTAGAGAGCACTTATTTGAGGACAGAACAAGAGCTCATGCTGATCACGTCGGAGCGGGACTCGACAGAAAAACGACAGCTGCTGTTGGTATTTTGAAGGCTATTCATGGAGGTAAAAATGAAGGACCCATAAACCGAATAACCAAAGATGTAGTGGCGTTTTCTCCCAAATACTTTGATGTCTTAGCTGAGAAGTTGCAGCTTGATTTGCATGAACCTCCAATTTCACAGGTAGGTAAAAATACAGCGAGTCCGAAATTTGAAGAGGAATGCATTGGGATCTTAAAAACTAAAAGAGATAAAAAGATGGTTAAGTGGGGAAAGTTGAAGGCCATTCAGTTCTTAATTTAGAACTGTTTTGATGATAGTTCTATCTTGTTTGGTTTTATTGAGATAATTTCGAAATAACTAACACAAGGCATTTTTAAAAAAGTGTTTTAGGTTTTTTAATGTTAAAATAGAATCTGTAAAAACATTTTTGGACAACTTTTAAAGAGCAAATCATTCAGATTAAAGTTTCAACATTTCGGTTTTAAGATAACATCATCAAATTTTTTGGCGCCCAACGTTTCTTTTTAAGATGATGATTTCTCCATTTTGGATATGACAGTGCAACAAACTAGGAACACTATGAGTTTATTTTTTAAAATAGTCACAATGACGGTACTGTATATTTAAACAAAAGTAAAAAAGTACATCCAGCCCTTAACCGACAATTAAATTCTCTTTGTGTCAAAAAGCTATGTGGTCATCAGTGCACTGTTGTCAGTGTCAAAACAGTGTTGGCAAATATCATATCAAGAAAACAATTGTTTTGTCTGGTATTGTTGTCAGAGTGTGTTGATGTGAATTAACAAAGCCTATATTTTATTTTAAAGTATTATTAAAAGCATAATTTTTACATTTTAGTGTGTAACGTGGATAGAAGATGCAAAATTAAATCAGTTAAGGAGAGAAGGTATTGAGTATGCCAGAATAAACCTATATGATAATGACATTTTACTTTTTACCAAGAAATATCATTCATCAGTTTAGAACAGTGACAGCTGTCACCAGCATTGGTAAGATAAAGCACTTTTTTTTCTAGAATAACATTTTCTATTAATAATATATTCTTTTAGCATGGCATGTTCGTTTAAGACAATACTATGACTTTGAGGTTACAGAAACCAAGGAAAATGCCACTAATAATTTCAAGACAACAGAAAAAGTAAAAACTCCCAAGTCTGTGAATCACACACCTCACAAAAACCCTGACGTTGAAAAAGTTAAACACAAAATCGATTTTGAAAAGCTGAAAATAAAAATCGGCGAAAAAGTTAAAGTGTACAATGAACAAGAAAAGGAAAAGGAAAAAGAAAAGGAGAAGCTTAAGTCGAGTAGTAGCAGTGATGAGAAGTCTTCAAAAACCGACAGGCATCTAGAAAAATGTAGGCACAAAGAACGTGATAAAGATAAGGATAGAAGAGACCATAAACACAGGGACAAAGATAGACATGATAAGGATAAAGATAGGCATAGGAGTAAGGACGAAAAACATCGACATCACAACTCCTCCAGTTCACACAGGGACAAAGAGAAAGATAGAGATAAGAAAGATAAGAATCATGACCACCACAAAAGCCATTCAGATAAATCAAAGCATTCGAGTGACAAGAAACAGAATCACAGCAAAAATCACCATAGAAGCGGGTCTGAGACTAAAGAAGAAAATCGGAAGGAGTTGAAGCACATGTCATCTTCATCTATAAGCGACGTATCCACAACTTCGGTAGTTATTAATAGCACCGATTCATCGTCGTTAAAAAGTAGTAGTGCCAATTCAATAAGTAGCTCGCCACACAAATCTGAAAGACGTCCGAGCGATGAAAGCTCACCCCTTAAAAACCTATAAAAATTAGGATAAAACCCTTACCTCCGCCCCCGTCGAATGACATTTTAGGCGACATATTAACGTCGATGACCAAGTGCGATCCACAAATTTAATATTAATATACAGGTTGACTAAAACATGTCAAGTCGCTGGCGAAGAGGCTTGCATTTTTAATCAACCTGTTCAATTCTGCAAATTTTACTGTTGTAAATAAGAGTATATTATTTAGTGATAGTTGCAAAATTTACCATAAATTTTATATGATCATTTCAAAAATCAAAGTAAAAAGTGGCCTCTTACCACCCTAAACTATTGATCCTGTATTTTTAAAGTTATTTGAAATTTTATGAGCAATACTTCTTAATTATTATTTGTAATTAGCAATCGGCATTGTATAATACATCAAATTTAGGGACTAGAAACGATAAACAATGGTTTATTTGAACCACTTTGTTTGGTTTCCTAAAACTGATCATTTTTATACCAATTTAGCAACGCTAGTCAGTCCCGATTTTAAACTTTGACTTAGCGGACCAAGGCCCCGATTCTTAACTTCTTGATACGAGACGACTCGGTCGGTATCGAGATCTCGATATCCCTTTCGAAACTTATCGGCCTTATTTTCTTATCTGTTTTTACGTAAATAACTATTGGGATAAAAACTTCTTTAATAAGGATAGTGCCTAGTTATGGAACTCGGGAGATATCGACTCGGAATCAAGTTTCAAATAAGTTAAGAATCACCATTCGGTAGCATTTCGATATGTTACGATTTGAGACGGCGGTTAAGAATCCGCCTGCTCAGTATTGATAAAAATATATTTCTTCTTGTCGAATTTTATTACTTTAGAACTACTATGCTTGCTCTATGTTTCTGTTCTGTCCAGATTTTCACATTTTGATTAATTTGAACTATTAAAGAATTTATTGTGTAATTCGGGTATGCCTTTCTGAGTATTTTTATTTTGTTTGATAATTAAATGATTATTGTTTGTTAATTTCTTGTTGAAAACATTTTTTGTTTTTTTCTGCAAGGCTCTTTAAAGGCACAAATAAAGGCGCGTGCAACGCTGACACAGCACAAGCGCGTACTTTTGTAACTTAATAAAATCAAATTATACAGCGCAAATTGACTAGCAACACATTGCTTTTATGGTGGAGGCACAGTTTCTTGTGTCGCCCGCGCCTTGTTTTCAAAGAAATATAGTTTTATTGTTTTGTTTATTGTAGCATGCTGTAGTTACTCTCTTGTGTAATTAGGAAAATCAGCATCACTCATCTTATAATTTGAAATCGTCCATTTCTTTTTCTCTCTGATACAATATAATTATTTGGTGATTTAAATTTCAATTTCATATTCACCAAAGAATAAAGCAGCACATCCTTTTCAATATCATCTGATTCTGATTCAGTACTTAAATTTAATAGTAATAATAATTCGTTCGAGTATCAGACATTTTTGGCAGCGAGAAAGTGGTCGGTCGCGACGCACTGCCTGTCAATATGAGGATCACTACGCAGCGCCTTGCCTAAAGCTGATTGGCTTATATGTTTATTTTGGCAAAGATTCCAAATACTGACAAAAATAAATATTTTAAATGGAAAACTGGGAATAATTTTGATGTGACAGTAATTCTAGCCACATAAACCGGATGTTTTTACATTTAAATAATCCAAACTGACCTGATTTGTTGACTAGTATAAAAAGGGTACCTGTACTTTTTTGGGTAGTTCATATATTCTTTATGGTAAAATTTCCAGTATAATAATGTATGAAATTAAAATATATTTATTATATATTTATATATATTTATATATATTTATATATATTTATATATATATATATATATATATATATATATATATATATATATATATATATATATATATATATATATATATATATATATATATATATATATATATATATATATATATATATATATATATATATATATATATAAAGAAGGAGGGTAGTCGTGACCGGCTAGTTAAGAAAAAATATCCTAAATTTAGGATATTTATATATATATATTAGTTCGTAGAGTTTCACGGATAGATGAATATGTAGAGTTATCATTCCGGGAGTATATCCGTTGGTCGTTTGTATTCCTTGCGGAACTTTGCAGACGTTTTGCCAAGACTGTCAATCATCTGACACCAGTTAGATAGCATTGAAAATGCCAAGTGTGATCTTGACGAAACGTCTGCAAAGTTCCGCAAGGAATACAAACGACCAACGAATATACTCCCGAATGATAACTCTACATATATATATTTATATATATATTTATAGAATCTCGGTGAAGATTTTTAAGTTAGTTATTTTCTAAATTTTGTAATATAGAATTTATAGATAGAAAAAAGATTAAGAATCAAATTTTTATGCCTAATATTTCGAGTTTAAATATTGGATTTGCATAACTGTTGAGTGAAAACTAAAATTAAAATCAATTATGTTAACAAAATGTAAATATTGTTTTAGCCAATTAATTTGCCATCAAATTTTTATTAATTTATTTTATTTTCAGGTGCTATTTGTTTCCTTATTTATCATAGTGAGCAAGGTATTGAGATTTCCTATATTTTTTTACTCAACATTCTCCACCACATAACTCTTGAAAATGATATGCTACTTAATATATTCGATTTTGTAAATTGGTTCTCAAATCAAAAATTTAAGTAAAATTGGTTCCCAATATGTTTTCGCTCCTGACCCCCTACGAATATCAAGTAAGTAATAAAACAGGGTGAGTGTTTACAAATTTGTTTATTGAACTAACCAAAACTATTTTCCTTGTTATTTTTGGGCTATTGCAAGATTCATGGCGAAAAGGCAACGCAAATGTTTATTTAAATGTGCAGCACACGAGTCACAGTAAAAATGCAGAATTGCAAAATTGCTAATAAGTAAATCAAATCCACCTCAAGATAAATAAACCCTTCCAGGTAATCAGTGTCTGGCTGAGCCGGCGGGCGCCCTAGCTGTTTACCTATTTATTACATTACTCTCACAGTGGACGCGTCTACATGCGAATATTATAATGCGCGGACACGTACGAGTGCGCGCGATCTGTCCTAACTGCTTTATTTAAATGCAAGTTCGCATATTAGCTGCGGATTGGTTCGCGCGTGTTCCTGGGTACAATTGCGACTTGCGAACGTATCCCGTTTGGTTGGGAATTGTTGCGTTTTTTCGGACAAATTTTAGGTTATTCTTGCTAATTCATATTTGAAAAAAAATGGACACAGAAAAATTATGAGAGCTTGTACAGGAAAGAAAATGCCTTGGGATCAGCAAGAATCGAATTATCGTCACCGTGATCTAGAAAGGTCCCTTTGAATGAAAGTTTAAAAAAAATAAATGTGCCAGGTACCTACGTACTTTTTAATTTTTTGTTAGTGTCCGACCGAAACTGGTTTTCCGGCCGAAACCGAAACCGAAATTTCGGTCATGGCTTCAGTTTCGGCCGAAACCGAAACTCACGTGGTCAAGTATAAAATACCCTTAAATACTGAAATTGGGGCGAATATATAAATTTCCTTTGATGCGAGGGTTCCAAAAAATTTTGAAGAAAAAAAAATCCTCTCTTTTAAAAAGTATTCCATTTTAATCATTTTCATAATTATTTAAATTAGGATAGCCTTGCCGCGGAACGAAGTTAGGCGAGCGCACGAAAACTTCCAAAATCAGTTTTGGTTTCGGCCAATTTTGGTGGTTATTTGTATTAAGAAATTGTCATTTTGCAGTACTGAATAAAGTTAGTGGTTAAAACTATTTTTAAAAACGCACAAATCGCGCGCAGATATATTTTGTCATATATCAGTATAAATCGACAATTTCACGCGTTCAATTAATCGCACGTGCACTCATCCACCGTGAGAGAAGCCTTACCAGGAACCAATATACCTATGACCTTTCCTGGGCTAGGGAACCAATTTACCAACACTCACTAATACAAATTGCAATTCGATTTCAAAAATATATTTGGAAATTTCATCACTTTTCTATATTTAGTTTAAAAAAATGTTTTTTGTCTTTTTTATCTAATTTTTGGTCAATTATATGATTCAATGTTAATTTTTAAGTGTACTTACTAGTACCTAAGAGAATGAATTATTTAGGAAGTACAAATAGATGTATAAGGTTGTACTACTTTTTAATTTTTCTCACAAATGGCATCATTAAAGGCTATTTTTATAATTTTAAGTAGAGACCAAAATTTTTAATTTTTAGATCTCACAAAAAAAATAGGCTTATAATTTATTTTTCTCATCGGCTGAGAAATTATTGTAAATATGTATAGTTTAAGAGCTATTGTACAGTTTTTTACATAGTCAAAAAAACCTTTTAAGTGTTGTTGTTTAGAGTTAATATAAAAATGTTATAAAAAGAGTTTTAGAGGCCATTTCCCCAAAAATATCGACCGATTTATTTATAAAAACTTGGGGCCACCATATTTAAAAAACAATAATCATTGCCCAAAATATGCGTAGATATGTTTTATATTGTGACGGATCATTTATTTAAATGTATTCTTTGTTACTCGAGTCAATTGACTCTTCCAAACATGCATATCATCTAAAAAATCTTAAAAACCTCACCCAAAAAGCATAAATATGATTTTAAAAATCCAGCACATTTTAAAAATGGTAACCGACATGCCGTTAAAACTTTGACAGGTTTTTCATTTTTAGAGGGTTCTTTGAGTTTTTTCCAGTTGATTTGAAAGAGCGGAAAGGTCAATTGACGCAGTGCATGCACGAGTCTAATACTTGTGATCGGGACCGAAGAGATCAAGTAAACAAAAGAATATTTTTTAAAATAACTTATAACTTATCAAGAAGGGGCCATTTTAGAAACTTGTTTAAGTAGGTTTACTTACAGAATCATATTCAAAGTTAATTTTACAAAGTTTTCGGATAACACTGTATATATTAAGAAAGGAATCTTTTAATATGGTGGGCCTGACAAAATTTTTAAAATATGTATATGTTTTGTGTGTAGCTTTCAAAAGTTGCAAATTTTATTATAATCTTATTAAAATACGTTATAGTCTCTCGGTTCATAGAAAAAGTATGTTATGTCTTAATGTTTCATTGTAACTTAAAGTATACATAGGTCATTGAGACTCCCCTTTATAGCCAGGTAAATCACATTAAATTTTTTGATCAAGGCACATCTACAACTTCGTTATTTAATGTATAAACAAGCAAAATAATAAAACAAAATACCTTTAGAGGCCTTTCTTACATGGTAATTAGAAAGAAAGAATGATGCCTGGGCTAAATTTATGTTAAAAGATGCGATTTCAGGAATAAAATCTTGGAAAACTGTTATTCCAACGTTGGAAACGTTGATGGTGATGTTATATCTTATTTATAAGGTAACGTTTGGATACCAGCGTCCCATGATTTTAAACTGGGTGACCCAGTGACATGTAACAGCTGATAATTGTATTTACAAAGATATTAGTTTTAAATTTAGAAACATCCTAAAGCGAATGGTTGTCCTTCTTTCCAAGCTATTTTTTTAAAATTACCTCTCTGTATGTTTTTCTAGCCTATCAGATTTGTCTTAAAAACTCTATTTTCTACAACCGTTAAAAAAATGCTGTTATTTGATGGTTATCATGAAAATAAAGTACTCCATTTTAGTACACTACATAAAAAGTGTTTAATAAAGTATCTTTTTAACAGTTTGACGTTTTTTGAATTAGTATTTTGTTTCAATGCCTCCTAGAATTTATTTTATTATGAATTTATGCAATATTTCACTAAATTCAAAATTTGACAGGTTGCGGATAAATTTAATAGACATTATCAAAAATTACCATCAATATAATTAATTTGGATAACTTAGAAATTTAAATTATAAAATTTATATGGTCGTAGAAAAAATATGGTATGCAACACATGCTTAAAGTGTTTTTTACTCATGTGAAAAAACAGTGGCGGTGCAAGATCAAAATTGTTTGTGGGCAAGATACATTTTGCGAGGCCCTCATATCTGCGACGTTCCTTTTTGACAAATGGTATCGTGGGAAAAAAGTTGGGAGCACAAAAAAGGTCTTCACCTTTCCTGCAAAGCCCTTTATTATTTTACTTTTGTTAATGCAACCATCGCCTACGCCCTCCGCCGCCTCTGGGAAAAAATCATCACTTTATGCACTTGTTATATATTAGAAATTTATGTGAAATTAAGTGTAACATTGAATTAATCTATATAAAAATAAATTCTAGTAGGCAAAAGACTAACTCAACGTCTAAAAAACGTCAAACTGTTAAAAAAACTTACTTTTTCAACATTTATTTCCTATCGGTCATAGAAAAAGGAATTTTAAGGCAAATCCGATAGGCTAAAAAAATATGCAAGGTGGTATTTAAAAAAGTAAATTTTAGGTATTTTAGGTTTACTGGCGTAGATAGAGGGGAGGGTAAAGGGAGTATTTACATCTTCCACCCCCAAGAACAAACAGTAGCGTTTGTAAGTTGGGAGATAATTTTTCGTGTTTATGGGTTGTCACATGAACAATAGCTGTTTTTAGTAAAAGTAATTCAGAAAATATGTACTTTTAAGGGTTTTTGCTCTTCAGAATATTTTTTTGGCCCAAACAAAAGAACACTGGAATATACTTTGTGCATACTATGACCCCTTCCCCAAGTAAATAAAATTATCTACGCCACTGTTGCGGTTAAACTATGAGCCGCAAAAATAAATCAGTTAGCCTTAAAAGAGGACACTTTAGGATCTCTAATTTTATCGAATTGAATTTATCAGCTCTTACATGTTCTCATTAGCTCATTTACCGTATAACTAATCATTGTTTCCTCCCAAAATATTTTTCTATGACTGTTAGGTTTTGGTTTTTAGATATATCAAACGATAAAAGTGACACCTTGTCTTGTAAATAAAATAATAGAAGAAACCAATCAAAATCATCAAATAGCTGTATTTTCATATACTAGAAATAAAGTTCCTCGCGAAATCCAAAGTGTCAGTTTATAACAGAAATCAATAAACTTTCTAACTGTATCCAATAGGTGTCCTTGTATTTTTTTATTGTGATAAATAAAGTTTTCCTGTAATCATTTCATTACCATTATTTTAACAGATCACATTATTCGTAGGTTGTTGCTTTTATGAAATTGCATTCCATTCAGTATTCTTATTTCAATGAAAATCTGTGTCAATTAGTTATTTTGATTTTTATTTATTTTCCTTTTTCCCTATTTGCTCTTTTTTAGTTTATCAGTGGCGTAGGTAGCTGTGGGCGAAAAGGACCCACGGCCTCACGAGACCTCTTTAAAAGCCCCGTTAATTTTTAAATTAAATAAAAACTTAATACATAATAATAATAATAATAATACATTTATTGTTTAAACCATATTACAAAATATGCGTCAAGTACAGTAGAAAAAAATACAAAAAAATGGTTAACAATAGGCCTTAAGTAATATTGCAGATATCTGGAAAATCCTAATACTGTTTAGGCCTTGAAATTAAAAAAATAATTTATAATTAAACTAAAACTAAATGAAAAATGTATTGCGCTAAACAACGCTGAAAAGATAATTTGCGGGATGCTAAGGAAAAGAAAAAGTGTAAGGGATGGGTTAGATAATAGAGCAGAGAAGAAGAACCTGCACAAAGCCAATGCTACTGCTAACGAAAGAGCTGCCGTTTTAACTGGTTTTTAAATGTTAATATGGACAAATTAATATTAAAATTTTCCAAAGAGTTAATATAGTGGGCTATATTGTAAGAAAATGATCGTTTAAACATCTTACGATGTCGGGGTATGGTCAAAAAAATGCCCTCTTCTATGGTTTAAATTATGAACATCTGTTCTAAATCTTATTTTGTTATATAAATATAAAGGTAATTTAAATTTAATTAATTTAAAGTAAAATGTTGTTATATGCAGCCTAAACCGGTTAAACATGTCAAGCCATCCCGTGACAGCTAGGTATGGAAAGATATGGTTTCTACGTCTGACCCCGTATATTAGTCTTAAGCATGAATTTTGAATTTTTGTATTCTATTACGTTCAACCCCGTCCAAGCAGGGTACATAGACAGCACTACAATGAATAAATTGAGACAATGCGAGAGCATTACAGAGTAGCTTACGGGTATCTTGGGAAAGGCAATGCCTGTTACCATAAATTAGCTTCAAATTCCCATATGCAATTCTTAATTTCGCATTCACGTGATCCCTGAAGCGCAGCCTCGAGTCGATAACTAACCCCAAACTCTTACAGAAATCGGAATACGGTAAAACTATATTATTTAACTTAATTTCCATGGTGTTTTTACGATATTAATTTGATTTTCATTTCCAAATAAAACAACTGTAGATTTGTTAGGATTAGGTTTGAGAAGATGATCAGAAGCCAATTTAGAGAAGTTTTTAAGTCGGTGTTTATGACCTCTTCGGCAGCTACAATTCATAAAAAAGAATAATAATATATTTGAGTATCATCTGCGTAAAAGTGGTAATTGCAGTGTTGAAGAGAGTTTAAAAAAATTAAAGTAAAAATATATATATAATAGTGGGCCCAAAATGCTACCCTACCGCACTCCTAGATGAACATCTAATAACGAGGAACCCTGGCCCTCATACACAACGGGCTGAGTTTTGCCAAAAATCTACAGCACCCTCAGAAAAACCGGTATAATGAAGAATAGCCTTAAGAATTTAATAATTTATCATATCAAATGCCTTAGTAAAGTCAATAAATATCATCAGCTATGTCCGAAAGAGCACTTTCACAACTTTAACCGAGTCTAAATCCAGATTGCTTAAAGGGTAAAATAAGGTTTTGATTTAAATAATTTACCACTGGTTTTTCATCACCCTTTTATATTGGCCACACTCGTCAGACTGTCAACTTACTGCGATTGAGACGTGTTTCGTGATCGAAGTAATGGCATTTTCTTTCGTTCTTAACTGAAATCACATTTTAGATGTCACATAAACACTTAAACATTTTGTGGCTGCGTTCGTCTTTTAAGTAGAACTAACCAGAACATTAAATTTGTAAAAAATAAAGCCTTTTTTTTTTAATCCTTATACTTATCAATATTCTCTCACCGCGCATTTTTACTTTTTTACTATCATAAGTAGGGTTCGTGTCAAAGCATTTTTGGTAAGATGTATTTATTGAATAAATCTTGGAAACGAAAGAATAGGGACTTCGCTGATGTGACTTTGCCCACGTCTATAGGTATGGCGGACGGAAAAGTTTTTCAACACAAATTCCCTGCCGTCTGCTTCGATGCGACGCGTTTCTAATGGACGCACTCTGATTTGTTTACAAACCAGGCGAAGCGCCAGCGCTCCATCCCGTTCGTCACTAGTGGACGTCTACTCGTCACTGCTACCAGTCTACTCTACGCCGCTGTTTATTAAAGAAAATAAAACTTTTTCTCTGTAGGAAGTATTTTTACTAACAAATCCAAAATTTTATAAAAATATATTTTTAAAAAAATTATAACCAGTTGAAAAGTGCTTACATTTTTTATATTAGACTTTCAAATGCCTTTAATTATCAAAAAGGCAGATATTTTTGCACAATTTGTGATATGACTAAAAAAAAATTGATTAAATTCAAGAAATAAATATACAGTGTGTGCCAGATGTTACAAGAGGACAAATAAATTAAAATTTCTTAAACGTCCCTTTGGGAAAACTGGTCGCATGGTCCAAAACCGGTAAATACAAAATTTACTTCGATTGGTAATATACAGGGCGAGTTATAACTAAAAATATGATAATTGACCAAGAGTAAAGTACCTTTATTTTTAAAAATAGGACAAAATTTTATAAGGAAATGTTATAGAGAATTAAATTTTATGTTAAAATTCAAAGATAAATAATTAAAGTAAAAAAATATATATTTTAAATTTTGCATTAACATTTTTTTTTTAAGACATTGATTATTTTAAAAATATTTAAAATTATTAAATTTTCTTTCAATTTTTCTCTCTCTTGCCCATTATTTAAGTTGTAACGCGTAATGTAAAAATTGATTACATATTACATATTTCTTTACTCTTATGCTGTAACTTTTGACATAAAATTGAATTCTCTACAACATTTACTCATTCAATTTTGTTTTATTTTTAAAAATAAAAGTAGTTAGTTCCTGGGCATTTTCATATTTATAGTTATAACTCGGCCTGTATAATACTAATTTCAGTAAAATTTTGTATTTATTAGTTTTGGACCATGCGACTAGTTTTTCCAAATTTTCGTTTAAAAATTCAAAAAATTTTGGTCCATTTGTTTTCTTGTAACACCTATCCTGGGACACACTGTAAAGATAATTATCTCATTTAAATGATACGCATTTTAAACCTAGATTTTATCTAGAGGGGAGGGGACAAAAAAATATACTTTTTTCACATATTTCAAAATACAAATTTTCCTTACCAAAGTGTTTCCTTTTTGGGCTAATAGTATTTTTCATGTGGATCCTGTTTCACTTTTTAGATAGAAAAAATCAAAAATCCTCAGGTTGATATTGTCCTAGAATTTGAAACAATGGGATCGAAAATATGTAAATTAAAACTGTAAATATTGTGGAAGTTTATAATAACGAATATTCTTTATTATTACATGTAACGTCAATTAAAAAAAAGTTATGTAATACTAATTAAAAAATATATCTGGAGTTCATTTAAAAGAACCCATGGTTAAAAATACATAATACACTAAAAAGGAGCTTCAAAACAAAATTATCGATATTTCTTTGAACTGGTAGGTGGTCTTGTGGCAGTGGTATGTCTCGTCATAGAAGAACAAGATTGTGTTTCTGACTGGCTAAACTTTGCTAGAGGACTGATGTGTCTTGATTGGCCTGGTGGTCATGTGGTGGGCGGACTCTTGTTGAAGAGGAGTTTGGACCCTGGGAGTGTTTTTTGCTAAAGGAGAACTGTTTCTTGACCCAGTATCAAAACAAGAGTTTGGGTTCTGAGCTGGGGACTGTTTTTTGCTAGAGGGGTTCTGTTTTTGGCACAGCATCAGAAGTTACGGAACATGGTGCCGGGTTATAAAAGGAAAGGGCGTACTCGGAGTATAGGGAGTTTACATTTGGTGAACTATTTTCCGAGTTTTCTCCAGCTAAAAAAATTAAAAAAAAATGGGTTAATACGCACTATTTGGTAGGTATATCGGTATAACTGGGTAATTTCAAGTCAAAAATAGTTTAAAAAACTAAAAAACACGCTTTTATATGCAACCAGAACTAAAAATTAGAAAATAATTTTTCATTAAAAAAATATTGTCATTTCATAGTAAAAGCGTGGGGTGCATTTTACTATTTTTCATAACTTTCCATCATAGATATTTGCAAATATAATAATTATAACATTTAATATATTTATCACCCCACGCTTTTTACTATGAAATGACAATATTTTTTTAATGAAAAATTATTTTCTAATTTTTAGTTCGGTTGCATATAAAAGCGTGTTTTTAGATTTTTTTAAACTATTAATTATTTTTCATTTTTTAGTTTCTGCTACTCTGGTGCAACTAACCCTATATTTTTATTGTTCATAAAATTGAACACCAATGGTGCAACTAACCAAATTGTGTAAAAACTAAAAAATTTCTTATTCATTTAATAGCAAAGTTTGAAATGTTGCCAACAGATGGCATCCTAGGTGTTGTTTTTATAATATAATGGAATTTTTTTCCTGGCGATTCAAAAAGAGATAACGGGATACTGTTTTTAAATTATTGCATCTTCATCGGTCCTTGACACGTGTGCAAAGTTTCAAAGAAATCGAATAGCTGGAAGTTGGTTAAAATTAGGCTCAAAGATTCCGTTACATAGATAGACAGATGGATAGATTGTTACAACCCAAGTTAATAAAAGCGTGTTAAAAAATAAGTTACACTTTAATTTCATATTTACCGTTGCATCAAAATATACAGTGTTATCAAGGATAAGTTTTATTAATTTTAAACGGTTATTTTAGTGATTTTAAGACAAAAAGTTTATATGTATAAACATGTACATGTACAACATTTCTTCGGTTTCAAAATGCAGGGTGTCAATAAATATATATATAAATATTTTTAACACAGTAATTTTTGTTAGTCTAGATATAAACTCTATTTAATACAGTAATGTATGTTTTTACATAATTGCTAATAAAAAAAAATGTAAAACCTAATTTAAAAAATGCTTTTTATATTGTTTATGAATATGCAGTAAAGTTGATATTCCTTTTTTTAAGTAAAACGAAAACGAAAAAAATGACACAAAAGTCAGAAAACTTATTTATAGAATCGTCACTATATTTTTCTATAATTTGTTTTAGTCATCTAAAGCCGCGTCCAGACTTGCAACAATTCGCTAAACATCCGTCCAAACTAACTAACCTGTTTGTGCGCTCCTTTGACGCCAAAAAAACGACAAGCTTTGAATCACCGGCCAATCATTCGCCAAGTCCTTGAAACGACGTGAATTCCGTCCATGTCCGCGCTATGGGGCGGGGTATGCGGTGTGGAGCGGCACGGCGAAATGTTGCAAGTCTAGACGCGGGTTAAACTTACAATAACAGCTTCCAAATGGCGAAGGGCTAGAATAAGGCGAGTTGTTTCTAGAATTATAGAATATTCGTTTTTCCTGAAGTGCCTGGATTTTTGCAGGATCCTTCTCAATCAACCTAGCATAATTTAAATTCTAAAAATAAATAAAGAAAACAATTTTAAAGCTATATCCAAGTTTTATTGATATAATATTGTGGACATTAGAATTAAAAAAAAATTATGTTCTAACCCTGCAGTCCATGCAAATCCATTTCTCCACAAGTCTAGTCACAGGAGGCTGGTGACATAGTTGATGATACAGATACCGACATTCTAAACATTCCAACAGACAGTTGTTTGCTTCAACAGTCATTTGCCTAAAAAAATCAAATTACAAGGGTATAAATAGTTATGCAGTGCATAAAGTGATACTTTTGTAGGAATGGACAATGGAAGGTTTAACAGAACGAGCCGTTAGGCGAGTGCAGCAAGCCCATGAGTAAAAAAGACGCCTAATGCAAGTGTTGCATATTATATTTTTCCTACAATCATATAAATTTTGTAATTTCAATCTCTGGATCATCTGAATTTATTATTATTATTATTATTACTATTATTATTAATAATATTTTTCTTTATTTGTTTTTATTAAATTTATTCATAAATTCATATATTTTAAGTTTAGTGACACATGAACTAAAAGAAGTAAGGGTAAAATTTATAGTAACTTGGTCAACAAATACTTAATTAAATAAAGTTTTGGTAATTGTCTAGAAAGTGGGAGCAACTCCGATTTTAATAAAATTCGGCATATAGGGTCTTTGGGGCGCTAATCACGAATGATTTTTTCGAAACATTTCATTCCCGAAATATCCATCATCAAAGTAGAAAATCTAACAATACCTTTTAAAACCCCGTTTTCTATATATTTTATACCAATTATTAAATAAATTGCAAAGGTTTTCTTTAAACCCGCAGCAAGCCAGGAATCAAATTGTCCCGGCGCATTCACCATAATTGAAAACGATAAAAGTGAAGCTGTTTTAATTCAAAGTGTTAAAATACGTAGAAAATGGGGTTTTAAAAAGTGAAAATCAAATATTGTGTGTTACTTTAGCTTAAAATTACGAATTGTATGCAGAAAGACGGGGAATACAGTAAAAATAAGATTAGTTTAATTTTCCACTTTGATGATGGATATCTCGGAAAAGAAACGTTTCTAAAAAAAACTTTTAGATTCGAAATCAGCGCCCCAAGAAAACCCCATATGCCAAATTTCGTCAAAATCAGAGTTGCTTCCACTTTCTAGACAATTGCCAAAGTTTTTAATATCTAGTATAACAAATATTACTAAAATAAGTGTTTTTGAAATTTTAAATATTTTTAAAAAGTTTAACAGCCTGTATCTTAAGAACGTAAAATTTACGGACCCACTTTTATATTAACTTCTTTTTATAAAATTAACTTTATTAATCAGCCCTTATTTTTTTACCGCAATTAAAAAAACATCTATAATAATTTTCAAATTGTAACATTTTTATTCTTTTTACCTAGAAATAGCCAGTTCTGAATCAAAGGATTAAAAAATGAGCATTTGTCGCAAAAACTTACTTACTTGCACTTTACACACATCAGATCACCCCCAAGCAAATTTTCCAACGTTTCATCTGATGTTCTGTCATCATCTGTGTTAAAATCTTCATCCGAATCAATAACAATTAATCCATCATTGAGGGCAACACTTTCGTGATTTTGTGACTCCCTGGAAGTACTGGTGTCTGGTTCTCTAGAGGGCAAATGCGACTGAAAAACTGGGTATAGTCTTTTTAATGCCGTATTTTTCGTAAAGAGCTTCTTCCAGCATTTTTTGCAATGGGGGCTGGTCGCCTTTTCTTAATTTTTTGCTTTGATGCAAAAATTCGATGCATTTTACTAAATGCGGGTCCAAGTCCCAACGGAGAAGACATTTTTGGCTCTAGAATATTATTTTAAAACTATTAAACCTCACGGTTCGGTTACTAAAACTAAAAAGGAATTTTAATCATAACTTTTGCCAAAGCAAAAACGTAAACAATTTTAAATTCTAGTGGTCCCTGGATTATCATTTAAATTGGGTGGAAACTGTAAAGATAAAATTTTGATTTATGCGAGTTGTAAAGACCTACTTAGATAGGCAGCACCGAGGTGGTTAAAAAATCAATAGATTGTTGAATGGCGTTGAGATTCATAAATGATTTCTTTTTTACCTTTGAATTTGTTACAGCTTACTACTAATAGATGGCACTAGAATCACTATTTTATAATTTATAGTGTTCTCCGTTGGCAGTGACTCAGTGTGTGTTAGGTGCACTGGTATTGTATTCTGTTTTGTACTCTTACTAAAGAATAGAAAATACATTCAGACTATATCTGATTGTGACAATGGATGGCGTTACCAGTCATGACATCCAAGTACGTCAAGTACGTCCGTCCGTCAGTATGTCATAGCACCTGCACAACAAGTTAATAAAGGGCGCATTCAGATTCGACAAACGGGGTAAACTTTACCCCAACCTTGACCTTGGTAAACGAATTTGTTCCTTATGTTTAGTTTTGATAAGGGCCCGGATTCTTAACTTCGATAGGTGACGACTCGGTCGGTATCGAGTTCTCGATATTCTTTCTCCGAAACCTATCGGCCCTATTTTCTCATCTGTTTTCACGTAAATAATTAATAGGATAAAGACTTATTTAATAAGGATAGTGCCTAGTTATGAAACTCTTGAGATATCGACTCGAAATCGAGTTTCAAATAACTTAAGAATGTCGAATTTGAATGCGCCCCAGGTAATACTTTTTTACTAATTGAAGCTTTGACAGCACGAGCCGTTTGGCGAGTGCGGCAATCCCATAGGTAAAAAAATATAGTTTATGCATGTGTTGAATACTATATTTTTTCTACGCCCGTATAAACTTCATAATTTCAGTTTCTGCATCATCCGAATTTATTATTATTATTATATATTTTCGATAATTTCTATTAAATTTATCCACAAACTGATGAATTTTAAAATTAGTGACATATGAACTAAAAGAAGTAATGGCGGAACTTATGGTAACTTCATCTGTTGGTTTAGTTGATATCGAGTTTACTGTTACATTGCATAAATTCATAATAAAATAAATTGTAGTAAACATTGAAACACAACATGTATTTAAAATGGTGAAAAAATAAAAATAACGAACTGATAAAAAAGTTACTTTTAACATTTTATTTGTACTGAATTTTGAAACAACCTGCATTCAACAAGGTGTCTATAAAAGAGGTGGAGAAAATGCTAGCACAAATTCCTGAGGCTAAGATATGACAATTTAACTCAACTTACCCTTGTTCAAAAGTGGATGATTTCGGAGTTACAGGGTGCCAAAATTTTTTTCTGCTTTAAGAATATTCGGCTAAAGAAGGTTTAGGGAGGTAAGAAATAAGAATCTGCTATCAATTTCATTATAAACTTTAAAGGGCGCCACCCGCAGTATCTTGCACAAAATAAAAACGAAATCATTTTTTTGAGTCACTCTGTACGTAGCTTTTAGATAGATCAGTACTTCATTTATTATAAAAACAGCATTTTTAGGGATCTTAGAAAAGACAACCTGATACTTTTATTTATTTTGTGCTAAGAAAAAATACAAAATTTTAAAGCGGTGTGGTTTGTAAATTTATAACTTGACACTTAGTACATAACGGTAATTTTTTTTGTTCGTTAAAAAAATCATCTAAAATTTAAGTGCGAGATAGGGTGAAGTATCATAAGCCTTCGATAAGTAAGGGTTTTACATTTTTCCTCTCAACTGGAGTCCTAAGTCTTATTCCTACCATTCAGAAATATCTGATATGCAGATTTTTCGTTATCTCGTGGCCGCAAACAAATGAGTTCGCATGGAATCCGGGTTATCGGATCAACCGAGCAGCTTGATGCCATTTCATGGATTCACGTTTTAGATACCAAGATTTCTGATATCTTTTGCTTCCTAACTTGGGCCGAATCAATGTATTTTAAAGTTCCTGAATTTATATACTTTTATTCTAAGGAAAAAATCGCTAGTAAAGCAGTTTATAAGAATCATATACAGGGTGTCTCTAAAATGCGCAAAAAGAATGCTGCCACAAATGCTTAAGGCTTAAATATGACGATCTAAATAGGCATACACACGGTGAGGCATTTCTTCGTTCCTATCCGAAGGCAGGTATCGACGGAAGTCTGGGAGTAAAACCGATGCTATAAATTTGCATTAGAACGTGCGGTCAGTTCTGTATACACACGTTCGCATTTACTCGCGAGCCTCCTTTTAGTTCAGGTAGGATCGAAGGTCTGACTGACCGTGTGCATTAACACAACTTACTTTAGTTCAAAAGTGGATGATTTTGGAGATACAGCGTGTCAAAAATTTATTTTGGTTTTAGTTTTTTATAAATAATTTTGTTAATTATAGGTGTATTGTCAAAATATTTGGCTAAAGGGAGGCATGGGGGTAAAAGTGCAGAAGGGAGCCACTTGCGGTGTCTTGCACAATTTAAAATCGAAATAACTTTTTTGTGCCACCCTTTGTGTAATTTTTAGATTTTAGATTCTTTTAATTTACCATCTTTTATATAAAAGGGTATAAGTGGTAAAAGTTAATTAAAGCAGCCGTTTTGAGATATCTAGATTTAAAATATCACTTCCTGTGTGGCCAAGTCTAAGCTTATACAATGTGTTTTAGAATAAGATGCCAATCTTTAAGAGTGTAAATCCTTGGGTGATTTTAAGAAGAAGAGTTCAAACAAACCTATGTCCTTAATGTCTTAACTTTTCAGATACAGAGTGGTAAAAAAAACCGATTTTTACAATTTTCCCACCCTGTATCTTCAAGAATAAACCATTTAGAACACGAGTTTATTCATACTTTCCTCTTTAAAATCACCTTAGGTTTTATACTCTTAAAGATCAGCATCTTATTTTGAAACACCCTGTTATAGTTTAGAGGTGGCCATACAGTAGGTTTTATTATACATGGTGTTACAGAATAAGAGGTTGATCCCAAAGGATTTTGAACCTTAGGTGATTTAATGAAGAAATGTTCAAATAAAGCTATGTTCTAAACCACTTTACTTTTGACCTACAGGGTTTTAAAATCTTAAGAAAAAAATTGGGAGACCCTGTATAAAATTTTAAAAAACTTTTTAATATTAAAGTACCGCTAGAGTTCTTATAATGTAATGCTAACCTAATTTACAGAAGTTTATGAAATAATTAAATTTATTTTTTACTATCTAATAAATTGACCATGCATAAAGATGTTTTTTTTCGCGAAAATCGCATGTCCGACGAAAAGAAGTCAATAAATCAAATTGGCTCTAAAATAAATGGGACTTATAAAAATAATTCTTATTTTACGGAAAAGCAGTGGCATACATATTTTTCAAAAATATTAAATCTACGTTTCTGTACAGACGCCAAAGGTTAAATTTAAAAAAAAATCTCCTACACCAAAAAAGGGCTGTTGATACTCAGAGGGTGTGAGCTGAATTTCATAAATGGATCTACAAAGTCATTAAAGTTATAGTGAAGAAACGAATTTTTCTTAAGATTTCAACACCCTGTAGCTTACAAGTTAAGGGGTTTAGGACATGTTTATATTTAAATTTTTCTTTTTCAAATTACCTAAGGATTAACACTCTTAAGAAGCAGCATCTTATTCTGTAACACCCTGTATATCTTAAAAACGGCTGCTTACCACAAATTTCAACACGTGTACATTCTTAATGTAAAATGTGAATGAAGAATAAAAACTTGTATCTAAAAGTTACGTACAGAGTGGCTCAAAAAAGGTATTTTGTTTTTAATTCGTGCAAGATACTGCAGGTGACGCCCGCTAAAGTTTAAAAATAAAATTGATGGCAGATTCTAATTTCTCACCTCCCAAAATATAAAAAAAATTATATAAATTAAACACGCTGTATCTTGAGAACAAAGAATTTTCATAGCTATGTGTATGTGTATATGTACTCTTTGTCTCAAAGAATCGCCTGTTAAAATTGGTGATCCAATTTTTGACAACATCCTGTATATAAGTAATTTAAACAAGCTTTTTTAAATGTTCTGTGATTAGTGAGATTACTTAAGAGTGTCACGTAACTTGATACCATAAAGATGTGTAAGGGAAATTTTACCCAACACTTTCATTAGGTAGTAGTGTAATCATCTTGCTGAAGGTATAATACATAATATAAATTATTAGACGTTGAGACAGGGCACAAATGAGGGGTGCGGTGAATGCATATTCTAATTACTTGGGGTGTAATTGATTTGGGTTTCCATCTCCCGAGACCAGGATGGATCGGTCTCGCGAGACCTGGTGCCGGCACTACGGCCACGTCGTTACAGCCACAAAGACATCATATTTATTTTGTCCAGGCCCCTGCTGATCATCTGCACACACTTGGCTCACTTAGTTAAAATGTCAACAGAAAAGGGTTTTTCAGAAAATAATGATCTGGAGAATAAATAATCCTTCTAGTTCCCTGTAAAAGGAAAAAACTTTAACTTTTGCATAGGCCCTTAGCCATGTACATTATTGTACACCTAAGGTGGAAATTTTCGGTGTAGATAGATTGGATTTTATTTCTTTTGTTCAAATTTTCCTGAAAATTACAAGATTTTTGTAATAATGCCAAAGTTTGCATTTTTGTGGAAATGCCCGCGAAATTGTTTAAAAAGCCGCATAGTCCGATGACGTAGTTGAAGTGTGCCTACGTAACAAAAGATACATGCTACTGCGTCCCTTTTCTATTGCTTGTGAGGCAATTAAATTTGTGTGTAGCTATACATTTACATCTTTCTTAAAATTTTTATTTTTATAATAAAAATAAATACAAATTTTGGTCAGTTAAGTTGGTTTCGTAGTTTCCAAATCAGTAATCAGATTTTTGTTTTTTCTTAATATATACAGGGTATGACAAAAGTGCGATTTAAAAAACACACACTCTGTATATTACATCACCAGTAAAATATCTTTTAAAGAACTTTAAAAAATACTACATTTCATTTGATATACTTTTCTTTATTAGTTTCGGAATTATGACCATCCAAATCATAATTAAATTTCATTGTTTTCTTTAAAAATTTGTATTTTCTTTTAGAATATAGAGAAAGAAGAGAACCAACATAAAAAAGAAATTTTAAGAAAAGATGGGGCTTTAAACTCTAATACATTGGTAAAAAATCGTTACATGAAATTATTTCACAGGGTGATCGAAAATTTGGGTCAACATGCAACATTTGGCTTTTCCCTGTATAACACCTAATCCTATAAAACTTTTTGCAATCCCGACAATAAATATTAATCTTGATAAAAGGAGCTAAAACGGGACCAAAAGTTAATTGAAATCGATTAAAAAACCAGAAATTTATTTAAGATTGAAATTTTGAGCGACGAACCGACGCTATCGAAGTGTATGGAGTCTTATGCGAACTTTCACACGCACAGCCGACTTTCTGCGTTCTTAACGTGTGAATGATCTCATAAGATTCCATACACTTTGATAGCGTTGGTCCGTCGGCCAACTATCCTATCCTTCTTCCGCTAATGTGAAAAGGCAGTAAGGATATAGTTGTGAAGTCAAAATAAAAAAAAGTCTATAAATATACATAAAAAAATACATTTATGGATTTTTTTAAGTGAAAAGTGGATAAATTGTAAGTTACAACGTTACTTTAACTATCGTGCGGGTATTTACCTACCAATTCGGCCATCACCAGGCGCTGCTGATTTTACCACCCTGTGGCCCGACTTTTGACAGTAAGAGAATAGAAAGCTCCTTAAGAAAAAAAATTCTTTTTTTTTTAAATTGTCTACTTCTTAATGTAATAGAAAGTGTCAAACTATAGAGAAATTTTACACCCTTTTAATCAGAAGTTTCTACTCCCTAAGTCAAAAATTGGGCCCCTCTAATTCAAACTCTAAAACGTTTAGGACATACGTAAGGTCTTTAGGAACTTTTTGCTTAATTTTGTTTAAAAACACGTCCCTGAATTTTGTCGCAATAATAAAAACACCATTCATATACAAAACAAATACAGGGTGATCATTTTTAAGTCGGCACTATTGTTAACTTCTTTATTATTGAGATACGAAATCGGTTAAATCAGTAAAGTTTTAGTATTTTTTCCGCTTGATTAACATGCTGCCAAAAAAAAAACAATTGAACATCGGGTTTTCGATTTATTGCAAAAATATACTTTTTAAAATGGAACACCCTGTATATTATATTACCACTCGTAAAATCTTTCAAAGAGCATTAAAAAAAAGTTCTTATGTGTTTTATCCAATTTTTAATAGTTTCAGAAATATGGCCATACCCTAGGAATTTGATAGAAGACTGGTATTTTTTTAAATAAAGACCCTGTATACTGCAGCACCATTAAATAGATATTTAAAGAGCTTTTAGAAAATAACACATTTGATATGTCTATCTCTTATAGTTTTGAAAATATGGCCATCCAAATCTGAAAATTATGTTAAATTTTCAATATCTCTTTACAGCTCCAAGCTCTAAGCACTAAGTTTGGTTTCGAAAATAAAATAGACATTATATCTACTATTTTTAGATCTGAATGGCCATATTTTCTAAACTATAGGAGATAGACATATCAAATGTGGTATTTGCTTAAAGCTCTTTAAATTATCTATTTAATGGGGACGCATATATATGGGGTGTTTATTTTAAAAAATGCCAGTTTACTTTTAAATTCCTAAAGATGGCCATATTTCCGAAACTATTAAAAATTGAATGGAACACATGAGGGTTTTTTAATGAGATCTTTCGAATGGCGATATAATATACCGAGTGTTTTATTTAAAAGTATATTTTTTGCAATAAATCGAAAACCCTATGTTTAATTGTTTTTTGTTGGCAGCACGTTAATCAGCGGAAAAATACTATAACTTTACTAATTTAACCGACTTCGTTATCTCCAATAATAAAGAAGTTAGCAATAGTGCCGACTTAAAAATGATCACCCTGTATAAATAATAATGTCAGACATATAAATTTAGTTTATTTTCGCACAAATAATTGTAAATTCTATGCAAAAGAGACTGACTAGTCGATGATTGCGATTTGACTTATTCAATTTAAAGCTTTTACAATGAGAGCGTGGGGGAATGCAACAAATAAAAGCTTACTGGGTGCTTTAAGCTCGCAAGAGATGGAAGTGATGCGATCAAGCCACTTGAGCAGACATTAACGGATGCTTTCCCACTATATGCCTAGAGTTTCTTGTCGGTTTTTAGCAATCGTAATTCATTTCTATTCTCAACTCTCTTTCCGTTTATCAATGGCGTACAAGAATATTATATATTACCATTTATTGGCGTAGCAAGAATTGAGGCTTGGTGGGGGCTTTCCATATAAAACTATTCAATACTAAAAATTAACTTTGAAAAATAGGTCCATAAAGAAATACTTTAACGGCAAATTTTTTGGCTAATTTTATTTAAGACTTTTTAACTTCATATTTAAAAGTTAAAAGAGAAATATGACAGTCCAGTTATTGCCAGATATATAGTATTTCATTCAAAGGCTTTTATGGGTCAATTAACTTTTATTTGTCCAAGCACCAAAAATCACTGTGTCCCTGGTTAAAAATAAAAGAAAAAGAAGTTACTCTCTGATCCCCATGGAACAATAGTATCAAAGAAATGGTTCTATTTAATTAATTCCGGTTTTAAAATTTAATTTATGGTTATACCACCTATTAAGAAAAAATGTGCTTTGTTTTTTTAATTTTTCTACTTTGAAATTTTTTCATATACAGGATGCTTCAGGAAACATACGCCATCGTCTGGAAAGAAGTTCCTTATGCAAAAAAAGGGAAATAAAGGTCTTATAAACATGGGTCTGAAAACCGCCTCTTTTTCGAGATACAGGGTGTCAAAGTTTAATTGAACTTTTTTCTTATTTTTGCATAAGGAACTTCTCCTCCGACGATGGCGTATGTTTTTTGAAACACACCGTATGTGGTCGTAGGCACCGTATGTCCGTCGGACAACCAAGATGTTTTTAAATAATTGCGACGATCGTCATTTTTTCTATCATAACTGTGGCCTCATACTTAAGCAAGTTTTGTAAAAGAAAATAAAGAATTATTGCACAGTGAAATAAGGCCAGGCACTAATAATACCGGGCCTTATTTTGACATCTGCTTGGTGCAGGTGCATGGTAGGATAAGGACTCTTAATAAGAATAGTGCCTGTCTTTATGTCGGTAGAGAATTATTGCAAGTTGCCTTATTAAGTTCGGAATTATTAATGCCGGCCTTATTTAAATAGTGCTTGTACCATAATTTAGAGTTATTGCAAATCATGCTGGCAGTACCATCTCAATTAAAAAAAAGGAAAATTTTAGATTTTTCCTATTTTTTTTGTGTTGTGGGTTTTGTTTAACACAGGTTTTGGTATTTTTAACTTAAAGACTTTTCACTTTTAGGGGAATGGTAGCCAAAGGGCTAGACGAACAGTTCAAGTTAAATAAGACCAAAATAAGGCACGACCTAAAACCGACATAAATAAAGCCAGGCACCATACTTATTAAGGGAGTCCTTATCCTGCCATGCATCTACGCAAGCTCAGATGTCAAAATAAGGCTGGTATTATTAGTGCCTGGCCTTATTTTACTGTAATAATTCTCTGGTTTTAGGTCGCCTTATTTTGGTCTTATTTTTAGTTTCGGAACTATTCGTCTAACCGAACGGCTGCCGACCACAAAATCGAAAAGTTTTTAGAAGTAAAAATACTTAAAACCTTGCTTTTTCAAATGTATTTCTTTAATTGTGTTAAACAAAACCCTACAATACAAAACAATAAAGAAAATCTACTAATTTTTCTCCCCCTTTTTTAGGTTTATGGTACTATTAACATGATTTGCAATAATTCTAAATTATGGGTACAAGCACTATTTACATAAGGCCGGTATTAATAATTCCCGACCTTAATAAGGCAACTTGCAATAATTCTCTAATGGTTGGCTTTAGTGTGTGTTCATCGGACAACCAGCAGAAATAGGTAAGTTATTATATAATTAATATTTTTTTAATAAATTATGGTTTTTTAGATGTTACTTCATCTAAAGTTTACTGTAAACATACAAAAAAAACATAAATAAAATACGTTCCATCAGACAGTACAAAGTTCATAAAATGTCTATCGGACAACCAGTCTCTTGGTGAACCAGTTATTTGGATAACTATGAATGGTTGTCCGAAGGACTACCTAATTATCCATGGGATATGGTTGTATATCTTATTAATTGGTAGGATAGTTGGTAGAGACCCTGCCTTTGATCCTGGTGTTGTGGGTTTGTTTTTGTAGATTTTTTCGCAACAGCAAACATGATTGCATTTTTGAGGATATAAAAACGAGAAAGTTTGTGCCCTATTTCAAAATTTCTTATATATATGTATATGCAATGCCCCCACCCAAAAACCAAAATCAAAACTACCTTTTAGGACACCCCGTATATTTAGTATCAATTAGTCCTTCCAAACATCAACACTTCATAAAAATATGGGTTGAACTTTATGAAATTTCAATTAGCCAATGTCTGGGTAATCGAAAAAAAGAAAAGTTAATTAAAAAAGAGTCTGAATTAGTCGCAGCCACAGTGCGGGCCCCGAAATGTCACAGGGGCGAACCGCAGGACACGCATATGGGGATGGATTATATTGCTTTTTCAACCACCCCTGCGGCAGTCAGGTCGCCAATGGGCCGCGAACCGACCCCAAGTTGGCCGTTCCACCCCCTGCATTTGTTTATTTCAATATCTTCATCAGGGGTAGTTTTAATTCAATTTATTGTATACCAGATGCAGTATTTTTCTATATTAAGGTTGTATTTTTGTCTAATTGTTTAGTATTAGGTATACAGGGTGTTCAAAAAGTTAGCGATAATACTGAAACGGGTGTTGGTAAATTGGTTGGGGAGAGTGGTCATAAAGCCATTAACATTAATATTTAAATCGGTTCTCCAGCACCAGAAAGGTCGTAGGTATATTGGTTCCTGGTAATAAATAGGTAGACGGCTCGGTGCCCGACGGCTAGGCAGACACCGATTACCTGGACAGGTTTATTTATCTTGGGGTGGGTTTGATTTACTTCTTAGCAATTTTGCTCTTTTGCTGTGACTTGTTGACGTTGCGAATTTAAAGAAACAGTTGTGTTGCATTCGCCATGAATCCCGAAATAGCCCAAATAATTGTGAGTAAACAAGAAAAATAGTTCTGGTTAGTTCAACAAACAAATGTATAAACACTGATATACATGTTGGGAACCAATTTACATATAAGTCGCCAGGGCAACCAGAAAAATTTGGGAACCTATTTCCCGAATATTTTTGTTTACATGTTCCTTAAAAAACTGAATGACCTCAGTTAAAAATCGGTGGTTTTGGAGATATTGACAATTTTGACTCACCCGGTATGTCATATAGAGATTCCTATTAACGTTTTTGCAATTTCAGATAAGCAAAAGTTTTTACGAAGAATAACTTTTTTCTAAGTATCAAATATAAAAAAGTGCGGACACACTGTAGATTTTGAGGCTCATAGCAGTATCTAGTATACAGGGTGTTTTTAAACGATTGCAAGAAACTTCAGTGGATAATTTCTTGTTCAAAATAAGGGATAGTTTGTTATCGCTTTCGCTTTTTAAGATAAAAAATTTAAATGTTATTTTTCCGAAATCCTATTTTTCCGAAATCCTATTTTCCACCATCTTTGTACTGCGATATATCTCTAGTGGTTGGCTTTTGACCCAACGTTTATACCAGGGCCGTACGCAGAAAGTGATTTTGGGGAGGGGGGCAACAGCTAAAAGGTGACGACCAAAAAAAGTAAGGACTTCAGGTAAGTAAACAAAGCGGCTTAGGCATGTTTAGGCGCACAGTTGGAATAACCTTTGTTATTTACAGCAGTGCCGGATAAAGCCGACGCGGGGCCCGTACCAAATGTGAACAGGGCGCCCTTTACGTTACATTGCCTATTGAAATTTAGGATGTAAATAAAACAGAACATTTACAAAAAGGCTTTTCGTTATTTAATGCTTAAAAATTTGGAAATAACACTCACACAAATCAAAAGAAAATAAACTTATGTAATCCTGGTAGGAACGAACGACGAGTCCACTGACTGTTAAAGTAGGCTTATCAAATTAAGTAACCATTTTACTTTTTTTTATTGGTAATCATTTGAAAACTATTCGACATGATCGGGTGATACAACCAGCTCGAATCGAAAACAATATTAGGGGATTCCCAGTATAAGTATTGTGGTATTGCCAACTTGCAGCATAATAATACACAATTACAGTGTGGCCTTAAGGCTTACTTTAAGAATAGTTAAGGTCTGTGCGTTTTCATTAGATTTCCCCTGGAAATTTTGAGTGGGTAATTGTCTAGAAAGTTGCGGCAATTACGATTGAGACGAAATTTGGTATGTAGTAGTATGCAGGCTTTTTGGGGGCACTGATCACAATCTAAAAGATTTTTTCGAAAACTTTTCGATCTCGAGATATTTGTTGTTAGTTAAAATTCAAACTATCCTTATTTTTCCTACATTCCCCCTTCTTTTGGCACAAAATTACTGATATAACACTTATTGGCACACCATATTTATTAAACATTAAAAACCTTTTTAAAACATTTTTTTATTGATTTTATGCCTTTCTTTGTTAATATAAAAGTTTAACTTTAAATCAAGTCGCCATGTCTGTAAACATTCATTCACATAGGTGTATGCATAGTTGCAGTGTTTTAGGAGTAAAAGATTTGGAATTAAATGAAATAATCGTGTAAAATAACTGAAAAACAGGATTTTAAAAGATGTTCTTAAAATATTGTGTGTCAATTTAGTGTTATATCAAGAATTTTATGCAATGATTTTGATGATAATGACGCCCAAAAAACCCTTATATAAAATCTCGTCAAAATCGGAGTTGCCGCAACTTTTTAGACAATTACCTTTGAGTGTTGTCTAGTGTAGGTAATCTGTAATAAAATTCTGCTTTATCATCCATTTTTACTAAATGAGTTTCCTACCTCTTTTTCCAACCTACTGCTGCAAGCAAGGGATCAACTTCATGGCAAAAAAATACTTCTTTAGTTTTTGGAAAAAGAGCCCCAACCTAATTTTTTGTTGATTTGTGTTTTTTTTGGGCACAGGCGCGGGGCCCTTAGCATTTGCTGCCTCCTGCTACATGGCACTGATTTACTGTACAATACATCCTACTCGATTATAAGTTTTTGAAAAACATGAATACTTTTTAATCGCCCTGTATGAAGTGCTGTTTAGAGGGGTAATTAAATTAGTGAGTAAAAAATATTTGTAATGAGTAAGGGTATAATTTATTTACAAATGAGATTTAGAGCACATCGCACAGTGGCGATTAAAAACTATTATTTTTTTCAAAAGTTTTAATCACCTTGCAGGATGTTTTGTTAACAGTAAATAACAACCGGTAACGCCAAAGTTATGGCTTTATCTTTCCTTAGCATTTTCCTTTTTTTCCATCGTCTTGATAACTTTGGTAGATATTAAAAAGAATATTGCCATTTCAATTAAAGCCTTTCTGTATTGAAAAAATCAAGCATATGTGATAATTTTTGTGGGGAGTGTAATTTGAAAATCCTAGGACCGCCAATGATCCAACAAGATAATGTTCCGGCCCGGAGTCGTATTACAAAATAGTATTTTTTAGTATGTCCGCTTTAATTTGGAAAATGGACTAGCAAGTGATCCAGCTTGGTCTATACGTGACAACTACCTCATCTAAAAGCTTTTCGCCCGCATTTTTTCCAGTCATTCCAGACTCCGACACAATACAGCTTCAAACAAATAAACCCTGTTTGTTTTTATTGGATTAGTTTCTTTCGGTGCATCGGCTTTTGAGAAAATAGATACGACAATAAATTTTCCACCCGCGCTGTTCATCGATTAAGTTTCCTAAGCCGCAGAGGAATCAAAATAAACTTTAATCTTTTACCATTAATTAAGACGACAAAGTATCAACACCTTATAAAAATATAAATCTTTTTGTTTTGTACGATGTTTTGTTTAGGCTATAAGCTATAACATAAAATTTATCGAAACAGGAATACAAAAAAATAAATTTTAGCAGACAAATAAAGAAAAATAATGTGAATTAAAAAATATTAAACTTTATAGAGGGTGTCGAGTAACTCGACCGGCAAACTTTAAAAAATTAGAAGAACAAAACTTTATATATGAACATATCTTCTAAACGTCTTAGTTTTTGGACTATGAGGTGTTAAATATTATTAAAAAATATATTTTTTTATTTGGTAACTTTTATACCAATTTAGATATTTTTAAATAATTTGGGGGACGCCTACTATGCATCAAAAGACATTTTTGGCTTAGAAGAAAAACAAATTTTTACCAGTGTCGTCCATGAGGCGTTTAGTAAATATTTTTAGGAAACAAATGGTAGGACACTGCATTGCATTTTTCTAAAACAAAACTATTTTTTAAAATTCCCATTTAGTTTTAAAGAAAGCTGATCTACTACTGAAGCGATCGCTCTCAAATTTTAACACAAGCTTCTTAGATATATTTTTGGCAATTAATTGAAAGTTTTTATTTTGCGGTAAATATATTTGTTGTTTAATACATAATTTAAGGGCTAAATTTGGGACCCCAAATCTATTTTTGTGTTTGAGAAACCACTATTTTGTCAAAAAAAAAAAAACATGTTTTGCCTATTCCTTCGACTAATTTTTAGATTATACATTTCTGAAAGTAGATGATCTAGTCCGGAGTGGTTACTGCAAAACGTTTTTTTATAGAAGCAATCGGACATCGGCTACAAAGGCTTTAAAAATAATTTTTCTGACAAATCAAATATGTCAAAATTATGTTAAAAGTATACAGAATATATGTACAAAATCTCTAATTTATAAATTAAATAATATTTTTAGAAAAGTGGGCTTTTCTCGGTCTTCTAAGTGGATATAACCCCTAAGAAAAAATTAAATATTCATACAGTATGGATCGCATAAGGTGATGCAGTGCGAGGTTAGAACACTGATGTCGATGGATTGCTTGCCAATGCTATTACCTGCGCGAAACAAAAGTAACTTTTCATTGGCGAAAAAATGTGTTTGTGCGCTTGGATACCACTTATCCCCGAGGTTTGACGCGCAGGCGCCAAACAGACTATCCGCATTACCAGAAAGAATTTGTCGACACAGTCTGAGTTTTTCCTTCGAAGTATGGTATTCTATTCTATTCTATTGTTTTTTCTTGGTTTTGGTCCCTTCAGGTCCAATCCACCAGTTCTCCTCCTTCCGGACTATGCTTTCCAGGGCTTCGTCGGCGGAAAATCTGGATAATCGAGCTCGTAGCTTCCAGAAATTCCAAAAACAAACAAATTAACTCTACAATCGATGCAATGCATAAATTGTCGGCTGTCAAACCAAGAGCTGCTACTGGTGTTACCTATAACCTTCACTTTCACCTTTGACAGTTCCCATGGCACGCTCATCTATTTCCCGCCATTTGATAAATACCTCGTGTTCACTACCAAACAAGATACCATCAGCTTATAGGAATCTTCGCTCACAGCGCTTAGCTCCAGAAGAAAGATGCCGTCAAGTTAGCGTGAATCTTTCCTTGATCCCCGAAGGTAAAAACGTTCGTACGGCACCTCTAACCGCCACACCGGGAAGAACTTTGTAGTTCCTACGCACGTCCGCACTGTCCGGAGGTCAACCAAAGAGTCTCCGGAGTATGGTAGCTAATGGCCGTCACGGGCAGATCGCGGACGGAGGGCACGGTGCTCCGGTGTTGTGGCTTTTAAGTGCGCATGTTCGTCCACCCTCGATTTGTTTACTGCGCGAGGTCGTAAAAATCCGAAAAATGCTGCTTGCCACTTCGGATCTAAATGTGGGTTATCTATGGGTTAGAAGCGTTGTTCGATGCATCGTACGTGGTTTCGAGATTTCAGTTCGCAACTCGGTTCTCGTCGTGGTACGTTTAGCGCTGTGGTGCAAATCTGGACGCCAGAGCCATTCATATTACCAGCAACGCTACTCGTTACTCCTCGAGGCGAAAGCGAAATATGAGTGGCCCTGGCGCTTGCGTCGGCAGTTAGTAGCTTATACCGCGATGCTCGGAATCATACCTTTAAGGTTTGTGCATAAGTGGTTTGCGCCCAACCAATAATAAGTATTTTATAAAAATAGCATCATAAATCTTTCACAAAGATTGCAACAGTGCTTAGACTTAAAGGATAAACACGTGAAAAAATAACGTAAATAGATTTGTAATGTAATAATGTGATTTAAAAAGCAAACAGTTCATTACCCTGTGTATAGCCCTAGCACAAATGCTTGTGTTGACAATAGAGAGACACACTCGAAAATTCAAATCCGCGACGATAAAGCTCTCCCGCTGATGGGTTCTAAGCTCGTTCTCGTTTCGAGCGCGATATTTTTGATTGTCCAAATCAGATGGAGAGTTAATCGTATGGAAATTAAAATATCTAAGTAATATCCGACCAGTCGAAATGGAAACCGGAGATAAAAATATCGTTGCATTTAGATTTACTGTAATACATCTGATTTTATTTTTACACGCACTTGCAAAATTTTTCTTGCGAATAAGCAATGATTGGCAGCTAGACGCATTCGATAAAATCATATTCATGTCAAATATTTCAGATATATGTATATTGAACGATCCACTTTACTTTTAAGAGACGTCTCTCTTACATGTATAGATACTAGGGTGGGTAAAAAAATCGACTATTTTTTTTCATTTTGAAATACTGGTTGGTAGAGAGCTCAAAAAATTATCTTCAAGTATAAGCTCTAAATTGTAATAAGAACGTCATCTGCCATTTAGTTTTTTTATTTTTTCCTATTTTTAAAAAGAAAAATACATATCTTGGTCTAAAGTATATGAAAAAATATCTTTTTCTATAAGTTTGTAGGAATTTTCCACAAAAAGCTTTCCTATATTTGTTTGATAAATCTAACCAATAAAAAAGATATTCAAGGTCAAAGATTGGAGAATTTTAAGAAAAATAACTTTTTTGTTTTGAATTTTGAGTTTCTGTTTCTATCAAACATTAAATGCTCTACAAAAAAGGTGTCCTATACTTTTTGATAAATCTAACAATTAAAAAAGTTATTTAAGGTCAACCATTGAAGAATTTCAGAAAAAAAACTTTTTGTTTTGAATTTTGTTACTTACCTAAAAAGTATAAGGCCTCGGACTCAATAAGCGTAAGCGGCCAGCGTAGAGCGAGAATGTCAGAGCGTTGTTTGATCTTTATGCGAGAATAAAAAAAAATTACATCAGCCGACTGCAATATTCCTAAGCGGAAAAGCCCTGCCACTGGCTTCTCGAAATGAACAAATACTTGGGTAAATTTTTGCCACCATGTTTTCTCTCTATATACAGGATGTTTCTAAACAAATGCGAAAATTTTTAGAAGATGATTTTTCACCAAAAAATAAGAAAAAAACTTCATATGAACATAATGTCCTAAAACTCTTAGTTTTTAAACTTGAAAGTGTTAAATTTTTTAAAAAATATTGTTTTTTTATAATACCTTTTATACCCATTCAGATATTTTTAAAAATTTGAGAGACGCACCCTTTGCGCCAGAAGACATTTTTGGCATACAACAAAAAAAAATTACCAGTGTCTTCCAAGAGGGGTTAAGGAAAATATTAAAAAAAACTGGTACGCCACTGCATTTTTTAACATAAAAATCTTTTTTGAATCCCCGTTTAGTATAAAACAAATTTAACCTCTTGACTTTTTTTGACGCGCGTAAATAAATAAAAACCATTTCTCGGCATGGTCAAATTCCTATCAAATTAATGAATAAATAACGAAGGGTAATTTTTAATGTAGAATTTTATATTAGATATACAAAATATCACATTACAATTCTTGCAGCACAACTTCTTATTTATTTCACCATTAAAGGGGCCCGAGTTTTAGGTCTGCTCACACGGCTCTCGGCGGCCCTGGTTATATTTTGTTTTTGTTATGAATTTTTAAAGAATCCTAATTATCTTAAAAACATTTTTACCAAAGGGATACTTAATAAATCTTACCCTTTTATTATTTATACAATCTAAAAATGGACTAATATACAGTGTGTCCAAAGTTCAAAAACGCTCAAATATCCCAGGGAATTTTGAACCAAAATGGTCGAAATGTGGTTGTTCAGAGTAAAAGCATTCTCTGAATTCAGTGTTGATATCGGCGATATTGCCAGATTTTCAGTTTCGTAGAAATCAACTCAAAGTTTTTAATTTTAGATGAGATACACCTTTTTTTTTTAAATTTTACTATTTGATTTCCGCTGTTTTTTACTATACACAGGTATGGAAGTCCAATTTTTTTCTTTAAGTCGTAATAACAGTTTTTTTAAATCTAGAATAGGTATTGCCAGGAAGGTATTTGAACATTTAGTGTAGGATTTTTCTGTTTATAATCTTTATGTTATTTCATCTGGAAAATCAATTAATGTTAAAACTGACAAGCCATCACTTTAAAATTTGCAAGATGTAAAAGGTAATACCTACGCACTTTACACCTATTATGTTTACCAAATTAAACAGTTTTTCGGCTATTAATACTGGATTTTCATAACGTTCTTTAGCAAGAAACAGCGGAAATCAAATAATAAAATAAAAAATAGGTATCTCATTTAAATTTTAAAACTTTTAATTGGTGTCTGCGAAACTGAAGTTCTGGGAGTATCGCCGATACTGAATTCAGAGTATGATTTTTCCGGAGTACCGAATTTCGTCCAGTTTGGTTTAAAATTCTTCGAGATATTTGAGCATTTCCGAACTTTTTGGAAACCTGCAGATGGTTTTTAATTGGTAAAATGTTTTATTTAATTATAATTAAAAATTTCTTTCAAAAAAACCGCATATGCGTCACCTTGTATATTTTTAAGCAAATCCGAGCATTTAAAATTATGCAAAAGATTTTTTAAATCGATTAGTGGGGTGTTGGTTCTGTAAGCTTTCTTTTGGGGAGTCCTAATAAAGATTACCATACTAATAAGAAGAAAAAATCGCCTAATTTTGCAATTAAAATGCAAATTGCCCGTTGTAAAAAACATACCTTATCTTAAGCAAAACAATAATTTTTCCTTTATGAGTTTATAACTGTTTTAATTTCTTTCTGATGGCGATTAAGACATTCCTTGTTTCTTGTAATTATAATTGAAAGCGGAAGGGACATGGCCGCAGAGAGCGGGATATATTTTAAATTTTATGCTGTTTCGACTATTTTTAAATTCCGCTTTTCGCCGGCAACGACTACCCCAAGTCATTTGTCATTACAAAAAAACATCTTGTTTTTGTTCCGTTCCTTCCTTCGGAGATCCAGATGTACGACGTTAGCTTTCTGTTAATTTACCAGAAAATCTAAAGTGTTTTTATCTACCGATGAAAACCATATACAAATTACATTACCAAAAAGTTTATTTTAATTACAAAAACCAACACAGCGCGGGAAATGAATCTGCATGGACCATACGTGAGGAGTGTTCTTTCAAATAAACATGTCCGTATTTTATCAAAAAACCGCTTCATGATAATTTTGAAATTTCTTTTATCTATTATTTTTATCGATTTACACGCATCTTAATTAAAATTAGTTTTAAAACGATACAGGGCGCTGTAAAAGATTAATATAAAAGTATGAAATTGATCAAAACAAGACAAGTCCACAATGCATAAAAATAACTTAAAAAGTAGAAAATTTAAATAGTAATTTATTATACTGGGTTAGTAGAAAAAACCGGAACGGTGGATTATCTCAGCAACCGTTAAATATAAATGAACTAAATTTTGTGACAAGGGGTAACTGAACATGAAGAATTAAAAAATATATTTGCAAGGTTGCCAAGTTTATAGTTTTCTCTGTAGGATAGGGAATATCAAAAGTTTATTGTATTGTAATCAATTGCTTGCTTGTATCAACTTTATTATGACCTATTATTATCGTTTTTACTCCCATTAATTTTGGAGATATGGCATCATGCTTTTTTCGAAATTAATACAACAACGGGTAGGCATGGTCAATTATTGAAAAAACGATTCAACCAATAAACATCAAAAGTAGTACAGGGGTGAAAGTTGAGCTTCTCAATTCATGAATAGCGTTTTTAAAATTCTTTAAAAAAAGTCAAGGAAAGAAAATAAGGAAATTTAATTATGAAACATCGCAAATGCAATTCTTGAATTTAAAATGTCCAGTTAGTACCCTGTAGTAATTTCGACGAATTTCGGTTGGATCGTTTTTGAGATAATTGACCATACCTGATCGTTTCTGTATTCAGGCTTGTTGCCATATCTTCGAAATTAACAGGAGTAAAAAAACAATAATATCAGGTCATAATAAAATTAATACAAGCAATTGATTACCACAATAAAAATAGGGTATTCAATTTAAAATTTCAAAGTTCCCCAACCTCGAGAGAAAGCTATAAACTTGGCAAACTTGGAAATATAATTTTTAAATTCTTTATGGTTCAGTTACTTCTTCGCCCAAAATTTGGTTCATTTATATTTATCGGTTGCTGAGATAAACTACCGTTCCGGTTTTTCTACTAACCCTGTAGTACTTTACTATACCGGGTGCCTACGAGATTGCTAGCAAGTCTGCCATTTTCTGGAAATGTATTACTCGAATTTGAAATTTTGGTCGGATGTATGGTTGGATAAGATGCGGATTTATGATGTTTTTGGATTTTATGGGGCATATCCGGTTTAATCGGAAGTGCTCCCAACTTTACTATTTTAAATAGAACACTCTGTTTGTATATCCTTCTAAAAATCAATTCTACAGGCAATTCCAAGAAAATACATGTACCACATGGTATACCTATCCTTATAAATTTTTAAGGAAATGGCGTTGAAAAATGTCATGTTAACCGCAATTTTCATAGATTGTTAAAAAAAAATGATGGTAGAAAAGGGCTATGTTTTACACAAATAAACCTTAGATTCTATCACCGTAAAAAAACCGGCTTTACCGGGAGTGCCACAGAAATTGACTTTCGGTGAGTGAACTAATTCGAATGAATACCACTACCACAAATTACGCCAATTTTGTGCCACTAAGTAAACCAGTTTAAAATTTTTGCTTTCTACACAAAACAGGTGCACTTTGTAAAGATGGATCTGAGCAACTGTTTTCAAGATATTTGCATTTAAGTGGTGTAGTGCAACCAAATGAATTTAAATTATTGGTTTATACTAAGGCAGTTGCAGTTATAACACTTAAAAATTAACATCAAAAATACATAGCTGACGTCAGAAAACCACTAGATACTGAGTTTTATTGCAATATTCAAAACGTATCCAATATTATTGAAATAGTTTTAAAATAATTGTTGAACTTTGACACCCTGTGCCTCAGTTTAACTTTACAATTCTCCAGTTAAATTTTGGCCCATTACTTAAGGACCACCCTGTGTATTACATTACAGTTAGTTTTTAAGTTAAAAAAGAGTCTAGTCATATGCAAAACCGCATATGATATGCGTCTGTATGCAATAAATTGCAAACTGCAAAACCTGCTTTTCGCAATAAAATATTGTAGGTGCGATAAAAGCGACCAATTAGAGCAATTAATGGCGGACTAATTACGAAAACGTTTGGCCAAACCAAAGGCCCAAAAGACCCAAAAGGGTCAACACTCGGAGACCACTGACGCGAAATTTATTATCTAAGAAAACATAAAACAAATGCGGTCGTTTTCAGTCCGCTCACGTTCTTCTTTGACTTGTCTCCGTTTGTTTATTGTTGATATTTTTAGATTACCCGCCTCATATGTGTATTCTCTGGAATATTCAAAATAGTTTTCATATGACTAGTTATAAAAATTGCTTAGTTTGTACAAGTATGAGTACAAAAATTTGTAATTAAGATAGTATAAATTACGTAGGTTGTTTCATAAGCCTTGTCGTACCGCTTTAATATTAATTGTTTGCCAAATTTCGTTCTGCGATGCACAACGTTGACTGTCTTAAGTAACTTTACCAGCTGGGGTCTATATAGCAACAATAAGGTAAATCAAAGTTATCCACCAGTGAACATATCGATATGGCAACTTTAAATGCACGTGATTTCCGAGTGATTTTTACTACAATTTTCAGCGCAGGTTAAATACCCAAGAACGTCTCAATGAAATGATCACTGTATTTTGAAGAGATACTTCATCCTTAGGATGATTTTTCCTTGGCGACCGACCATGACCAGGTCGCCCTGTTAAAATTGACTGGTAAAACCATGGAGGCTATTAATTTCTACGTCTATAAAACGAGATGGGCGTATAACATATAGTTAATTAGAGGAGATCTTGCACATTCCTATGTTCGCTCTTCAACCAATAATTACCGACCATTTTAAAATACGCAAGGTTTGTACGCTATGGGTGCCCCATATGCTTTGACTCCTGAACAAGAATGACTTCGTGTACATGGTGCCAAGATATACTTAAGAAGTTGAAAACCGGGAGATCGAAGCAAGTAATTTCAATTGTTACAGTTGATGCTGAACAGGTGAACTAAAGCCTAAAGTAGGTTCTGGGTGTTTGAAGTGTGTGTGTGAGCAACCAGTTCAGGTGCGTAAGTCAAAATCAGTAAACAAAAGAATTCTTACGGTTTTCTTTGGCAGCAGAGGTGTAATAAAAGCAGTGGTACTTGAAAAACAAAAAAACTGTAACTGCAAAGTGGTATACCGAAATTTGTTTACCCTCTCTATTACAAGAGCTCCAAATTTCTCGCTCAAATGTAAGCCTCAGTTCTTGGTTTCTGCATCGTGACAATGCACCGGTACACAGAGCTGCCCTTACAACCGATTATATAACCCAAGATAGTTTAAAATTGTTGCCACATTTACCCTACAGCCCCGACTTGGTTCCTTGCGATTTTGGTTTGTTTCCTTTTGTAGGAGTAATTAAAAGGTAGAAAATTTAAGTCCGACATTTGATGAAGTATGCTCCTCTATTCCAAAGGAATAGTGGGCAGCCTGGTTCAATGAATAGTTCGAGCGCATGGAAAAGTGTATTAAGAAAAACGGCCGTTATTTTGAGAAACTCTAATTTATTGATTGTTACGACAAGACTTATGGAATACTCTACGTATATACAAAAAAATATGTTAAACGATTTTATTACAATTAAAGTGATGTAGGTTATGTAGTACTAAAAGCTAAAAAATAATTCGGTCAGTCCTAGCGACCAGATCGCACCAATCTTCTCATCAATCAGGGGTATTGATCAGAAAAATAATAAAATCGTTGGGCGTAGTAAAAATTATGATAGAAATTTCCCAACGATTTTATTATTTGTCTGATCAAAAATATGCATTTTCCTGTTAAGAGCTTATCGTTGCCGAGCATTCTCCAAAGGTGCCAAGGAACCAATTTTTCAATCTCAGAAATCAAAAAAATAGTCGATTTTTTTGACTCACCCTAATATAAAATTTATAAATTAGAAAGGATTCTAAAGAAAATAGAAACTTTTTAAATTTGCGTGGCTATAGATATAATGTGCTCAAAGCCAGTCGACGGTATTTTCCAAAGTGACGCCCACAAGATTAAATGCGTCTTTGCTCTGCAGAACTTGGCCGCACTTAAGTGAATGATGGGTATTTATTGACTTTTACGGAACAAAGAACATGCTTGTGTTTTGCCTGCATTAAATTGGACGAAATTTTTGGCGTCCCCGATCCAATAATAAATTAGGGTCCTGTGAAAGAGATATCTGCATCACCCATCATTTGCTTTCCAAGTCAGGCTAAGAGATTTGTGTGAGAACCCAAAAATACCACTTTGCTTTCATATCTAAGAGACATAATATAATGACTTTAATAAACTAATTGTCTTATTTGATATTAAGTTTTAGAAAAAAGCTTATATCTAATAGATATATATTCAGTTAAATTTTCATGTTTTTTGTTGTCATTAGAAATATCCTTGTGTAATGTTTGATAAAAGATTTTTTGTTTTAAAATGAAGCATTCCCTCTGAAAAGCTTCCATATGATTCCGTTTGAATAGTGTGCGTTCCCGAATCATCAAAAGGTTTTGCTTTGAAAGGCAAAGGCCCACGAGCTCGTTTGATCTTATATTATGTGGCGCAGTCGCCCAAATAAAAGCCCTTTCTCCTCGCTGATTTGCCGTCTAATAGACCGCAAAACCAAACAACAAACATCTCATCTCTAATTCTTGTTTCCCAATAATGTGCGCTTAATTTCTTTCGAGTGCTTGCACTGTCTGCTCCTGCATTGCTTTCCCCCCTTTTAATTTAAAAATGGCGAATTTTTTACTTTTTGTATACCTCTTTTTCGGCTATAGAGAGCTTTTTACTAATAACTTCTCAAACCTTCATTGCTTCGAAATAAATGTTTTTAGTCCGTGTCAAAACAGTAAATAAAAAAAAAAAGTCTCGGCAAGTCGCACTTTTTCATATCAGTGTAATAACTATGAAAGATCCTATACTACAGATGTCTTGTAGCTTTAGAGTCTTAAATACTAAAAATAAGTTGTTATGGAGAAGAATTAGAGTTGGTGTTAGTGCCTGGAAGTACCCCAACATTATTTTGGTGAAATGTGGCGGAGTGACCATGTAAAATAATTAATAGACTTATGGAGGTGGTAATAAAACAGTGAAAGTCTTCCCCTTATAGATATGGCCATTATTTGTCATCTATAATTAACCCCTCTTCTCCCCCTCACAATTTAGGGTTTATAATTTTTAGGACCAGGAAACATTCACTGCCTAAAGCAACAGGTATATGCAGATTTTCGTGAGATTTAATGTGAAAATATACAGTGCATTCCAGTTAAAACGAGTCACCCCCTATCATTCTGTTATTTGTACACTTATAGAAAAATCTTGAAACGTGTCAATTTTAGTTTTAGAGGGACGCATTTTTGGGTCAAAATTTACTTGTCCAGGATTATCCCCTCCCCCACCAATATAAATGTCAAAAAGTTTAAATAGAAAAGGTAGGGGTCAAGTAATACCATATCTTAAAATGTTTTAAAGTTTCTTTTAACAGACTTTAGTTTTTCAAAATCGGTTTAGTAGTTTCTGAGAAAATGTACCCTAAATACCTTGGTTCTTTAGCCCCTGTAACTTTTTAATTTTTAAAGTAATAAAATAAAATTTGGTACGTAGGTATACTACCTAATTGTGCAATATTTCATAAAATCAGTTGTTTTCTTGTTACTTCCGGTTAAGCCGGAAATAAACTTAACTTTCTTATTTAAAATGGGACACCCGCTTTATTTTTATTCTTTTAGACAGACAATGCCATTCCGAGTACAATGACAGTTTATTGGCTACTTTTTGACATCCAAAATATAATTTAATTTTGGATTTAGCGTTCCATTAATGCTATAAAACTATAAATTTTGGCCAAAAAATCATGGAAAATCGATGTAATTATTTATTTTGCCGTGATATTGGTCCAAAATTTAACGTTTTATTACATTTATGGCACCCTAGATTTAAAACTAAAAATTTAAAATATTTAGACGTTAGATGTCAAAAAGTAGCAAATGGAGTGTCATTGTAATCGGAATGGCATGTGTTCTATTTAAATAATAAAAAATATACCGGGTGTCCCATTTTAAATAATAAAGTTTAGGTCGTTTTCGGCTAAACACGGAAGTAACAGAAAACAACTGAATCCATGAAATATTGCACATTTAGGTGATATATCCACTCACCAAATATTATTTTAATATTTAAGAAAATAAAAGAGTTGCAGAGGTCTAAAGACACCAGGTATTTAGGGTACGTTTTCTAGAAAACTACTAAACTGATTGTAAAAAACTAAAGTCTGTTAAAGAGAGAATTTAAAACCCTTTAAGATAAGGTATTACTTGACCCCTTCCTATTTAAACTTTTTGACACTTGTGTTGGTGGGGGAGGAGATAACCCTGAACAAGTAAATTTTGACACAAAATATGTGTCCCTAAAAATGAAAATTGACATGTTTCAGGATTTTATATTAGTGTACAAATAACGGAATCATAGGGGGTCGTTTTATTGGAATGCGCTGTATACTTAGCTACAGTTTTAAATAATCGAGTTTCTACGCAACTTTTTTACAACAACTTTGGACATATATTATAGGACAAAAACGTCTTATTTTGACTTCCAAAATACGCCCTTAAAACATTTGCATTGAATTTTAAAACATCCTGTATATTCAGAAAAAAATTTCAAATAATTATTTTATAGAAATTGTACTGTCTTTTTTATTAAATTGATTTCTGTTAAAATATTTTGGTATATTTTAAACCCCTTGAGATTCCAAACATATTTTGTATTTTATTCGGTGGATCACATGTGCAAATAAGACTCTATTCGGGGACAGTACTAATTTATAGCTCAATATTTCATAGGTGGTCGCATATAAATCAGTTTTGTGAATTAATAGTCTTGCTCTGTTTAAGACTACATAAGCTGTTACATCCGTGTTCGACAAAATCTCCACCATTCTCCGGTAAAGGCCTATAAATGCCGCGAGTGGTGGTTAATCACTTCAAGGATTATGCCTTTACAACTAACTGATATCATTTGCAATTCGGGATTGTTTTGAGTTCTCCCAGGCCACCCCAACCCTCTTGGGTGTCTTTAAAAAACACGTTTTTTATTTAACAAAACTAAAAATAAAATGCGGTGTTTATTTTTAAAATAATTAAATCTTCTGACGGTTCCATCAGTCTCTTTTTTTATATAAAGATTTTCTGCCCGTGCTTAGCAAGACACCGTATGCACCCCTTAATGTGTCGTTTATAGGTGTGTGGTGATTTCTTATTTAAATGAGGGGTTGGATAATTAAACTGTCAGTTTAAAATAATGGTTTTAAATAGTTCCTGTTTTAGAAATGATTATTTTTATTTCTGCAATTTTCAAAAGCCATATAAAAGAAAACGAAACCGGTTAAAAGGGGAAAGAGTTTGAGGGTTTTGTTATGATTTTTTCAAACGTGACTGGTCCACTGAGTGAAGTATTGCTCAAATGGCTGCAAATCTTTCTGGTCCCTTGCCAAAAACATAAGAAGGATTTTTGTACCAGTTTTCCACCACTAGCCTTGGAAGATGAAATTATTTCTACCTCTAAAAAAAAGGCCGAACTATTTGCTAAACAATTTGCTGCCAATTCTACCCTTGTTTCTCCCGCAAATTATCATATTCCAACTATGGCCCCAATTCCTCATAAAATGCTCAATATTATTTTTAAGGTGACACACATCAAGCGTATCCTTTTTCTCTTAACACAAAGAAATCGTCTGGGCTACTGGCACCAACTTTGTTTCTTCTCCACATCAACGACCTTCTCTCTTCCACAACAAATTATATTCATAGTTTTGCTGAGGATAGTACCCTCCACTCCAGTTTTTAGGTTCTCAAATTAATCTCCAAGCCTTACTTGGATAGCAAACGCAGGGCGATGTAGATACCTCTCTCACAGGACCTTAATCTAATATTGGCTGGGGCGCCAAAAATCTCGTTCAATTTAATGCATTCAAAACACAATCATGTTCTATGTCGCGAAAAAAGTCATCAAATACTTATCCTTTATCCAATAATGGTCTTTTATTGGGTACACGCAAAAATCTATCTAGAAAGAATGGGACCGCTTCGGTCCTGGTCTCGGGGGCTGCCAATGTTCAGCCCTATTAATCCCTATGAGCTGGACGACCGCCTGAAACAAAATAAAGAAAAACCTCCAAAAACCCCAAAAATTCTAATTTAAAAACGATGTTTCGGTAGCAAGTCTGCCACCGTTGTTAAGTTAAAAGAAAAAATAAAAAATTATTAATTTAAATATTAGTTAATTTTTTAAAATTAATTTTCTTACCTAGTTTTGATTTGCCACCAAAACGTCGTTTTTTAATTAGTTTTTTGTGGGTTTTTTGGAGGGTTTTTATTTATTTTGTTTCAGGCGACCGGCCACTTCATAGGGTCAATAGGGCTGAACAGTGTCAGCTCGTATACCCGGGACCAGGACCGAAGCGGTCCCATTCTTTAGATAGATTTTGGCGTGTACCAATTAAAAACAATGAAAAAATAAATCCGCCTAACCAATATAAAGCATATCTATATCTCTAATACTTATCCTTTACTTTACCTATGAGGTTCAAGGCCAATTTCTGAAGAGCAAAGACACATTTAATCGTCTCATTTGAGAATGACCTTAGCTGGCATAAACACATTATATCTCTAGCCACGACAGCTTAAAAAAGCTTCGATTTATCTTTCTAATCTATACACTTTGTATGTATCCCTAATCCGACCCCCTCTGGATAATTTTTCTCATATCTGGGAAATCGCGTCCCCCACAACACTAAACATTCCTAATTCCATTTAAGAGAAGAGCTGTTTGCCTTATTAAGAAGAGCTGTTCGCCTTATTCCTTTGCTTACAGGGAGGCTTCCTTCTTTTGCAAATCGTCGGGCGGTAGGGGATCTATCGCTCTTTTACAGGTACTTTCACGGCTTCTGCTCCGAGAAATTGTTCAGTATAATTCCCCCACTGGCAGTTATCAACAAAGAAACTCGTCGTGCCGCACGTATGCATTCCTATACGGTTTACCTGAGCAGGCCCTGAACTTCACACTTCGTTCGTTCTTTTATTTCTTAAGTTTTTAGATTGTGGAACCTGCTGCCGCAAGGTTTTCCCTTCCCCTTCAAAACTTCTAGTTTTTAAGTCCCGTGTTAACAAGCTCCCTCCTAACTTGCTGAAGACACCCACGGTACGTTAGTATTTAGGCTTTTAGCCTTCGTGAATTATCCAAAGATAACAAAAAAATAAATACTATTGATTTTACCGCAAATTGTATTTAGAAAAGCAGGGGCGTAACAGGATTTTCAAATGATTTTATCTAAAAACTGAGACATGGAACCCACACCATATACAGGGTGAGTCAGAAGTCTGATAGCTCGTTTACTCGGGGAAGAGTATCTATAAAACTTTTATTTTCTTTTTTTGCAGGTATATAGCCAGGCATAAACTTTACATTTAAAAATATTTTAAAGTATACAGGGTTGCTCACAAAAGGTGTGACAGTATAAAGTTATGTTTTTTAAATAAATCACCATGTATTTATATTTTTGTTTAATTCTTCTTTACATTCTAACACTTTTTCGTTATAGGTTATATGGGGTTAAATATTCAAATTTAGGAAATATTGTAGTTCGAAAAACAGAAAAATTAGAGGACATTTTTTATAACGCTACCATTTTTTCAATTTCGATTTTTTTGAAGTTGTCTAGGCAGAAAATTTGCCAAATAGAATATATTTTTATATTTTCATAATAAAATAAATTTTGACTGTACAGGGTGTCAAGAAACAGTGGTAAACACAGAAAAATTTAAACCTTTAAAACTTCCTTACTTTAAATGAAACACCCTGTATTTTATTTTATAATTGGTTCAGACGTTTTAATACCTATACATTTCTTTAAGGTTGCCCTATACCCAGATCAGGTACTTCTTGCAATATTTTTTTTTTTCAAAAAATATAGTTCTAAATGGGACACCCTGTATTTTCTTTGACCATTACTTCGGGCCTTTAATTATTTATACATTTCGCTAGGGTTGCCCTATACGTAAGTCAAGTAGTTTCTGCAGTATTTTTAATTTTTTCTTTTTAATTTTAGTTTCAGTTTAGGATGATTTTTACGGATATCATAATTTAACTTCAAAATTAATATTTAAAAAATAATAATTAAAAACAATGCAAAATTTGCTTGACTTAGATATGGAAAGCTCTAACGAAATGTATAAATATTCAAAGGCCTGAACCAATAATAAAAAGAAAATTCCAAGGTGTTTCATTTAAAATAAAAAGTTAAGGAGGTTTTAATTTTTCTAAGTTTACTACTGGTTTCTTGACACCCTGTACAATCGAAATTCATTTTAATTTTAAAGGTACACATATGATCTAAAAGATAATTGCTCTGCCCAAGCAACTTCAAAAAAAAAAATGAAATTGGGAAAAAATGTCCTTAATTTTCTATTTTTCGAAAAGAAACTACAATATTTCTTAAATTTAAAGATTTAACCCCATTTAACCTACATATAAGAAAAAAGTGTTAGAATGTAAAGAGGAATTAAACAAAAATATAAAATATAGGGTGATCCATTAAAAATATATAACTTTATACCGTCATACTTTTTGTGAGCAACCCTGTATAAATCAACATATATTTAAAATGTGAAGTTTATGCCTGGCTATCGGTGTACTCGAGTTTCTAGACGTAACCCAGACGTGACCTCACTGTCGTTGATAATATTTTCAAATGAATATATATACAAACTGAGAAAAGTTGTTTTTGTTGGACCGTTCCCCATAAAAAAATTAAATTTCAAAAGCTAATCCCCTTATTTTTACCGTGAATATAATGAAATTGTATAGACAAGTTCCAACTTTTGCAAAATTATCAAATTTTTCAAATACCATAGAAAATACAGTACGTGACCTTATTATTACAGTCAGGTAAAATCGGCGGGCGAACTTTTTGACACCAAATTGTGTTTGTGGGGTAATCGATCAAATTATGTTAGAATAAATTTCGACAGGGCAATTAAAACAGTTTTAGGGAATTACGAATAAACGAAAAATTTGTTTGCAAATGGTAACATAATGTTACTATTTCACTTATGGTTAGTTCTAGTAAGCAACGCCTTTCTTATTTAATTCCCTAATTAAACCCAAGACTACAGTAATAATAATACATAATTAAAATCTGTACGTTGTTTATTAAAATAAGTGGATTTTAATGCAAAATAAAGCAAAAGAGAAAAAAATATATTAAGCATTCGTTTTACAAGATATTTTATTGCATGGGGTGTTGTGTTTATTACCGTCTCAGCAACTCAACAATCTTTTTCTAGCAACTCATACATTTATGTCTAGCAACTCAACAATCTCAAATTCAAAATTTTATTATTATCTTATCACCGTCTAGCAACTCGAGTACACCCCTGGTCAGCTATACCTACAAAAAAGAAATTCGAACAAGTTATATAGATATCGAGTAAATGAGCTTTGTCAGACTTCTGACTCGCCCTGTATATACCAAATGCTATTGGTCGTAAGAGGAACATTTGGTGAAGAAAAAATTTATTTTGGAATTTGCTAATAAAAGTCGGTTTTTTGGTTTGCTCTCCGAGAAAATCAAAACTTTTTAAAGCAAATATTTGCCCCTTATTTTGTAAATAGAGGAATTTGAAAATTTATATTTGTCAATAAAATTCTAATCAAATCCACGAGAAAATACAAATGGAGGATTTGCCTTTAAAAGTTTCGATTTTGTCTGGGGAGCCAACCAAATAAATTACCTTTTTTGCAAATTCCAAAACTAAAATTTTCTTTACCAAAATATTCTCCTTAGGCCACAGTAGTAACAGGTATATATTTGGCGTTGGTTCCGTGTCTCATTTTTTAGATAAAACCGAAAATGGTGTTCCAAATGCGCGCCTGTAGAAAAGTCTTTGAAAAATTGAGTTTTTTTTGCATTTTTATTTCTTGAGAAAGGTTTAGCGATGATTTTTTTATGAGCGACTGGTTTAGGACGTCGATTAACGAAAGAACCAATATTCCTGGAAAGTTTTGAAGGACCTTATCGTATACAGGAGAAGAAACACTATTGATTTCAACCCATATTGCATTTGGAAATGTCATTGGAAATTGAGATATTGGCAGCTTTTGTCGTGATATAGTTTTGCAATTACTTTTTTCATGCGCGACAGGTTTAGATCAGCAAATAACTAAAACTCATATTCCTGGAAAATGTTTACTTCAAAAGAATCAAGATTCCTTAACTTTGACTGTCCTCAAAATTTTTTATTGTATATAAAATACATTTATTATTTTGGGTGGTTGTTTTTACCTCAGCAGGACATATTTATGCTCCTGCTTCTTACCCCCTGACAACCACACATGTTTTTAAAGTACTTATCCTGAGGGAACATAAAAACTTGAAATCTCTATTTTTTGAAGGGCGATTTCGTAGAGTAAATGACACGAAACGAACATAGTTTTTGGTAAATGTTCTTCGACTTTAAACAACAAGAATGTCACAAAATCCCATTATTTTATGTTTTCATTTTTATTCTTTAGAATTTTCTTATCTACGTATGTTTTATTTAACCGTTTAATATCATTAATTCCAGTTTAATTGAAAGAAAGAATAAAGAAAGACATATGCTTTTTACACTTATGCTCTCCACCAGTCTCTAATGCAAATATCTCACTCGCAGAACCTTGATAAATATTGGGTTAGGGTGGAGCACCACTATGTTTGCTGCCGCGAAAAAGTCTTCCAATACTTAAAGTGACCACATTTTTATTCGGACAACCGACAATAAACGGATTTTTTTTTGAATTTCATCTCAAAAAAGTCCTCCTTACCCTAATCTATACTAATATTATAAAGAGGTAAAGTTTGTAGCTTTGTTTGTTCTGGTTAGTATTGTATTAAGAAACATGGGCGACGGCGTGATGACTTTCAGGGGGGGGTAAAGTAGAAAAGAGCAAAAGGTCCTTCGGCACGCAGCATGACTAGATTTTTACCTCTCCTTTTGCTCCCTTTTCAATAGCCAGGGGGTGCAAAACAATTTGTAATGCCTAAAATCGGTACTTTTTCTGGCAAAAACTTACTACTTTTTATACCTTTCCAAAGCCACACAAGACATTCTGTAGGAAATACGGCGGACGCGGACAGTCGACCAAAAGCGGACTGTCCTGCACAATATCGGGACGTGTGGTCACTTTACCATTACTTATTCTTTACTTATAAAGCGGTCAAGTTCTGGAGAACAAAGAGGTAATTCGTATCAATAGCCATATCAGCTTCAAAAATCTATGTATGTATATACATGTGCTCGGGTGTCAAGTTATTAATTTACACCCGTCTTAACTTTTTTATTTTTTTTTATCATACAAAAATAATAAAAAATATCAGTTTGTTGGGTTAACTCTGTAGTTTTTGAATTCATTTATCAGATTTTTTATTATGAAACTAAAGAGAACACAATCGTCCCCCTTACAATTTTAAGACTTACCAAGGGTTGAATTTAAAGTTGAAAACTAGCATCTTTTGCCGAACAGACACATATTTATGTTATAAAAACTACTAAAATTTTTTACATGATTAAGGCAGTTTACTTTGATTACAAAATTAATTTCATTGGCCTTAATTTCTTAAAAATGCAGATAAACTTTTTCTCAGACACCCATGCTGCTATGGTGCAACAGTTTTGAAGACCTTGTCATTTTTTTAATTATATAGTTTAAACTCCCATTGAAGATGCAGAGATGGCACCAGTCTTTGTTTTACAGAAGCCCTAGAAGAAGGAATAAAGATTTCCGAAAGCTAGGCTAACAAAAAAGAGTTTTGCCTTTAGCGGCCCTAAACTAACACTATGAAAATAGCTTTTATTTTTTTAAACAAAAACCGTCCGTCGTTCGAAAAAATATGAAGAAACCAAATGAACCCCAAAGTAAATGAGTATTTCAAAAATAATATTAATTCAAAGAAAAAGCAGTGGCGTACTACTTTCCCTTCAAAAATTCAGTACAAATCTTCTTCGAACTCCTTCCGTTTTTGTAACTTTTACAGAAAAAAATGTAATGTAATAGTCAAAAGAAGTGTATCAAATTTTGTGGAAATATCTGAAGTGGTTAGAGTGTTATGACCAAAAAAGGCATTTTTCTTTAAGGTTTAACACCCTGTATCTCGGGAAAGAAATAATTTTCCGGACATAATTTTATTTAAAAATGTTCTTATTTTCTTGCCCATTTTATACAGAGCTCAGAGCAAAGGGAAATACCAACTTAGAAATAATCCTGAATATACTTGTTACTTTTATAACTAAGTTCAGTTCTGGTTAGTTCCGTTATAACTATACCTTTCCTTTTAAATACTCAATGGAAAATCCATTAGTATAAGGGATAAAGTGGAGTATTGTACAAATGTAGAGAGAAAATCAATGATTAAACTTAGAATAAATTTCAGTCGGTGTGATGACATGTAATTTTCAACTCTGGCGATTTCAACAAATATACAATTCGACTTGGGGGTGTGTTATGTATTCCAGTTGAGAATATAAATGACCATTGCCCGAGGAATTTCAGCTATTTGCTTAATTAAATTTTAGGGGTATAAATGCTACCGGAACCTTTGCGAATGTTTCTATACAGGCCGATGTTTTTGTTTCCTATCTTGGTTCTGTCACGTCTACCCCGCCTGTTTTGCACACAAACTCAATTTTAAATCTCAGCGCAAACTTTGCAGAAACTGATTTTTAGATTCCCAGCTCCGAGAAAACTTATAGGTTCATACTTTGAATACCAATTTTTGGATGGAAGAACTCTTTCAATGGGTAAAAAATTAGGATAAATTTCCTTTATAAAAGGGCTTAATATAGGTTTTTGTTTTGTGACAGTGACTCAATGGAATATGGATTTAGGGAACAAAACCGGGTTTCCCTGATTTTGTTTGTGCACAATTGGTACAGGAAACATACAGTTTATAAAAGGTTAAGGTGGAACAAATAATAGACAAATTATTTTTTTTTTTCTAATGTGTAGGAAAGAGTCTCTCTCTAGATTAACATACTAAAAGTCTACCACAATCTTGCTCGATTCCAAACATATAAACAAATGGCCGCCATCTTGTTATTTTTTTATTTTATTTAATAACTTTTATTTATGCATTTACAAAAAAATTACAAAATTACTTTATTTTTAGAGCCTAAAATCAAATCTTTTCGGTATTGAAAACATAATTATAGTTCTCAAAATAAAAAAACGTTACAGTTTTTAAGATAAAGGTTAATTAAAATTAAATTATAAATTGAGATGACTTAAGAGAGATATTTTACTTTTACAAAATGCTAAAAACCCAAAACGTTTTAACCTCATCTTATTGGTTAAAATTTTTTATTATTTTTAAACTACCATGTCAGAAATGGCCTTACACAAGAAATACCTTAACATTCGCCACATTTCCTTTCTTTTGTTGTGCCATTTCTGGACAAGGCGATACTGTGGCAAGCTTACAATAGGGTAAGATAGAAAAATTAAAGCTTAGCTAGATACATAGTGAGTTGTACCATAATATACCAAAGTCTAACTTGATAAAAATATTGCAAGTAAGAAATCCATCTTGAATACTTCCAGTTTTTGCTACTATCTCAATAATGCAAATTTTATCGAAAAATATGAAGAGTCCTTTATTGTTTAGACATCAAAACTGCTTAATAGGATTAATTAGCTTTTACTTAAAGTTCAAGGAAATACAAGGTAAGCCAAAAAAAGTACCTCAACATACAATTGCCTGTACTAAATGTACAGGTTGTCCGGATTTCGTTGTAATTACAGGGTATCTTGGTTATTATTCGAGATAGAGACCCGCAGTTTTCGCGACGTGGAACTACTTCCTGATTAAAAAAAAACAAAATGATACTACAAGATTTTTTTATGGCTCGCTTCTGTTTTTGACTTACAGGGCGAATTTTTTTCCCAACTTTTGAACCCCTCGTATTTTAGTTATCTTGTAACTTTCAATAAAAATAAAAATTGGTATAAAGAGACATTTTGACGTAGAATCCAGTGGTGGATTGAGATTTTTTAAAATAAAATTTCATATTGTTTGTGATATAGTGTGTATACACGGAAAAAAAAATCTGGTAAATATTCATGCAATTGTAACCTACACAGTTACAATATGTAGCACTATAGGCCCCAGATACGCGTTGTAGTAAAACTCGCTTGGTTTTTTAGCAAATAATGTGCAGTATAAACATATTTAACACAATATTTGCGCTGCACTCTTATAGCACACAGCGCCATTCGATTTTTTCTTAGATATCTTAGAAAGTTTTTAACCATCCAATTGGACATGGTTACCTCATGGTAAAATCATACTCTGAATTTAGTGTTGAGTCAGCGATATTGCCAGATCTTCAGTTTTGCAGAAAGTATTTAAAAGTTTTTTAATTTAAATGAGATACCTATTATTTTATGTTATTATTGGATTTCAGCAGTTTTTAACTATAATATACAGAGTTTCCAGAAAGGTGCGGCCAAAAATGATAGGGGTGATAGAGTTAGCCAAAATAATGTTCTTCATATAAAAAAAGTTTAATCGCGCTTCGTTAGGTAGATTACCTTCAAAGTTAGTATAAAAAAACTTATTTCAATTATAACTTTTGAACTATTGCCACAGCACCAATGATATTTCTGCTACTAAATAGCCTCATAATAATGCTTTTTTCTATAGGTAAAGGGCTGTTGATTTTATGAAAAACGGTCCAAAATATCAATTTAAATAAAGTATACCGTTTTTGTACAAAAATGATAAAGGAATTAAGCGGTCAAAAACAAAATGTCGAAATTGTCACCAGTGTTAAAAATACATAAATTTAATGAAAAAAAAAGCGTCGCACCCCGTATAATTGCAACTTACTGAACAGCCGTTTACCTATCATAAAAAGCATTATATGAGGTACTTTAGTAGCCCAAATATCATTGGTACTGTGAAAACAGTTCAAAAGTTATAATTAAAATAAGTTTTTTTTAATATCAATATTGAAGGTCAATATCTCCCTATGAAGTACTAACATTATTTTGGCTCACTCTACCACCTCTATCTTTTTTAACCTCACCTCTTCGGCCACCCTGTATATAAATTTTGTTTTTTTCTTCGAAAAAATGGACCATAAAACAATAAAAAAGTAGCATCGAGACGTCTCAATAACCAGAGGATCATTAAAAAAAAAACATGTAAATCGGTGCAGTAGAAATCTTTATTGAAGTGTCTGAAAATTAAGGCTTCTCGTTTTAAATATACAGTGAGGATATTAAAAGTCCTTCCCCTCCCCTTTATCTTTTGAATGGGACAAGATATCGAGATCGGGTAAAATTTGGGTAAAGGGTGTCACTTATACTACTTTTGGCATAAAAATTATTTCAGTCACGTGGCCTAGTGCCAAGGGGGCACTAACAACTTTTGTTTTTAAATAGAAAGGGGGTCATGTAGCACCTTGTTTTAAAGGTCCCTTGATTTTCTACTTAACGCTACTTTGTTTTTAAATATCGGTCGAGTCGTTCCAGACTGATGTAAACCGTTTGAAATTTGGCTTAAATAGTGTAAAAAAATGCTGTTTTAATGAAATTGGCTTGTAAGTCTGGAACGGCGGGACCGATTTAAAAAAACAAAGTGGCTTTAAGTAGAAAATTCAAGGAACTTTAAGACGAGGTGCTACATGATCCTTTTCCATTTAAAAATAAAAAGTTGTTGCCCCCTTGATAGTGGGCCACGTGACAAAAATATTTTTATGCCAAAAAGTAGCTAAAGTATTACCCTTTTACCCAAGTTTTACCCGACTTTGATATCTTATCCTATTCCAGAATTATGGGGGAGAGAACTTTTAAAAACCGCACTGTATATATAAATTGGAGCCAAACTTCAACGCCTGTAACTCTAGAACGAATGAGCTGATTTTTAAAAATAAAACGATGATGACTAGAGAATCAAAAGGCTTTTAAAATAAGGTGCTACATGCATGCTACTTTGCTTAAAAAAATTGTCCCCCGTTGGCACTAGGCCACGTGACCAAAATATTTTTTGCCAAAAAGTAGTTTAAGTGACACCTTTTACCAAATTTTACCCGATCTCGATGTCTTGTCCCATTCAAAAGATAAAGGGGGAGGACTTTTAATATCCTCACTGTATACAGGGTGGTTTTTCTTTATTTACGCGTAAACCGTCCATCAAACAAAAAAAGTCAAGAGATCAAATTTTTAATAATAAAAAAATAATAATAATAATAAAAACAGTGTTTTCAATGGTAGCAGAAAAAAATATTGTTACTTTTTGGCTCTTTAGTTGTAGGGATATTTTAAAATGAATGTTAAGTAAGGCATAAGACGTGACGTGGGGTGTCGACGTAACTTTTGACGTATAGGTTTTCGGCTTTCGGCTATCGGGTCATAATATACGTCCATCCAGGCCCATCTATATCGAATTTGGCCGTTAGAGCTCTCTGGAGGAAACTACTCCACTTTATCTTTCAGTGTTTTATGTTGTGGCTTGACAGCAGATAAAAATATTCCGATGACGGATTGCCGAGAATTGCCTGGGAGAGAGGTTTTTTATTTCTCTACTATCTTTTTAATAAACAGCTATTAGTTAGGTTTTCGGTTTTACGCAGATATACGTAAGGGCCCGTTGAAATATGAGCCCCGCTTATTTACGGCGATGCGATCCCGGAAGACACGATAGCTTTTCGTTTTTTTAAACGGCTGACATGAAATATGCATTTAATATGTTTTAAAGCTTTAAGCTGTTTTGCAACTATTCATAAGACGCCTAAAAGTTTAAATAATCCTAAAAAGGTCTAATATTCAAGAGTGTTTATATTTTATTTAGTCATGTAATTTTCTGTAGCCACGGCTACGGCTAGGCTAGGGTTTTTTTTTAGAGCCAAAAAGTATTTTTACCCTTCAAATTTAAAATTTTGTTTGTATTACAAATTTGAGCATCTCTGGAATATTGTTCTCAAATCTGGGAAAAGGCTTTCCCCTTAACCCCTAGTATTCGTGATTCCATTTAAAGAAGAGCTGTTCCCTTTATTAATGACCCATTGCTTACTAAAAGCTTTATTCTCTTGCCTATTGTCGGTCTGTAGGAATCTATCGCTTTTTCATAGGTACTTTCAAGGCTTCTGATCCTAGAAAATTATCCAGTACAAGTCCTCCACTTTCAGCACCTATCAGAAAAACACGTAGTGCCCCACGTATGCAGCCATACACGGTGCAACTGGACAGGACCCGAACTTCCCACTTTGTTTGTTCTTTTATTCCTAGAGTTTCTAGAATGTGGAACCAGCTGCCCGCGAAGGTCCTTTCTTACCCTCCGAATCTTCAAGTATTTAAGTCCTGTATTAACAACCAACTTCCTCTTACCTCGCTAAAGACACCCAGGATACGTTAATATTTAGGCTTTCAGCCTTCGTCGATTGTCCAAAGATAAAACAAAAAGTTAATAACAGAATTGGACATACATTAAATATTCGATTTCTTAAATTTGATCCAAATATACCAAATTGTTGCAGAATTTTATTTCGACGCAATGCGCTTATCAACCTATTATAGATATAAAAGTAATGCCTGTTATAATTTAACATATTCATAAAGCGCAGTTAAGTACTTTTCTTAAATTACTAGTCCCTATGAGATTTCTTTTATCTAATACCTGCCACACATATTTTGGTAGACCTGCACAGGTTACCACTGCTAAAAAAATAGGTAAAAATTGAAAATTAAAGAAGTATCAATTTTTTGCGTTGTTTTCTTGAATCTAAAAGTAATTTTAACATCAAATGGCTCCTAAGGAGTAATTTTATTAAAAAAATTGTAGCGCTTTAAATTTTCTTTAAAAATATGTATTGGATTTATTAAAATATTGATATTTGTAGTAGTAACAAAAATCCAAACTTAAGAAACATAATTGAAAAAAAAGTTTTATGATCAAAGACCGATTAAATAGAAACGGCGACGTTTTACGAAGGGAGCTTTTTGAAAGGATTTATTTTTTCAAGAAAGTCTGTTGGTAAAGTTTTTTAGCTTAACAATTTGCGAGTTTTGCATTAAAAAAGTATTTTGTTAAAAAACTGTTACTCGCGGAGATATACTCGCGATTCATACTGGCGGTACATTTCTGGTTCGTTTTCAGTTCGATCTCCGTCCGATTAAAAATATTCTTACGTGCAAAACAAATGAGCCTGTTCATACTATCCATACCGCTTCAGTTTCGGTCCGGTCTCATTCCGATACCAATACATTCCAAAGAATACTTTAAGCATCAACTTCTAAAAAAGACTGAAGCAGACCTGCACAGTAAGACAGAGTGGGAGCCAAACGTGTATCGGACCGGGAATGAACCCAATGCGTATCGCTAGTATGAACACGACAAGATTATGTCGGACCGAGATCGAACTGAGATCAAACCGGGATTGTACCGCTAGTATGAATCGCCCCTAAAAGGTATATCTTAGCGACTAAAAGCTTTGTAAGAATATACTTTTTATGCAAAACTCGCTACTGTTTCTATTAATATTAAGAGCTCAAACCTTTACTGATTTTTTTTGTCACCCAGTCTACAGTGTGTCTACGTAAGTTGGCGTCATATGGGAAACTTTTTTATTATTGATTTCACGAGAAAAGTTATTTTTATAAAAAGTTTTGCATGGTCCAAAACCTAAAGTACAATCATCAGCTATCAAATTATGTCAGTCATCTACGAGGATTGGCCAAAAATTTGATTTTTGCTCAAGAGTAAAGTACCAGTATTTTTTCTAATATCGCAAATTGTTATAAAGAGAAGATGTTTAGAATTTAAATTTACTTCTAAGTATGGAATTTTGTTAATTTCCAAAAAATTATGCGAAAATCGAGAAAATTTAGGTTTGTACATTAGTGCATTGTCCATTCTTCTTGTTTTAATTACAATACATTTAAATAGTTTATTTAAAACTCTCCTATGACATTTATAATTATGAAATGTAGTGCACTGTACAAACACAAACCTAAATTTTTATCAATATCGCAGAAAAAAATCCCATATGACGCCACCTTACGTAGACACACTGTATATACACGTCGGGCTACCTCGTTGTTATCAATTAAGTTTTGGTGTGTAGAATACTAGCAGCTAGAGAAGGACTGTCCACATCTAAACATTTCATGATAGGATGACGCATCGGTCTCTCTTTGATGTTTATCTACTTTAGATAGTCTACTTTCCACTTATTGGCAAAAATTGCCCATGAAAGTTTTAAAGTGACACGACGTGTATCTTGTTATATATCTAGGGGCCTCATACTTAGTGGGTGTATTTTATTCTGTGGTACAGGTGTTAAGTTTCAAATCGTGCAGTGGCCCAGGTTTGGCCAAGGTGAAGAGTTCACGCTTCCTTCCCGGAAGCCAGAATACATTACTCCGGCGGCTTGCTTCTTGGTTTTGGTTTTTAACTTCACACGTGTCCAACTGGTCGATATGTCAAACAGAAAATTTTGATCCTGTATCAAATTATAGGTACACTTGATTCGTATTAAATAACAAAGGATTGCAAGCTTGTGACGTCAGAAATAATGACGTTTGGACATAAATACTATACAGGGTCATCCAAAATTAAGTGTCCGTCATTCGTCACTGGTAATTTCGTTATTACTCAAAATATAAAATAGTTTAAATTATCAAACTATAGTAGAATTTTTAACGCTCTTTAAAATAAAAGATTAGAAAAACAATTGGCAGTCGAGTTTTTGGGTTATAAAGCAAAATAACCTTCTTTTAAATGGAACACTCTGTTTTTTTTTCACCAATTAAAAGATTTTTTTTTAAATACTTTAAAAAGTTTACATGTGATATATCCAATTTTTAATAGTTTCGGAAATATGGCCATTTTCAAGAGTTTGATAGTAAACTAGATTTTTTTATATTAAACACCCAGTATATTGTATTGCCATAAAAAAGGTCTTTTAAAGAGCTTTAAAGACATACCAAATTTGCTATGTCCATCCTTTATAGCTTTGGAAATATGGCCATTCAAACCTAAAATTTTTATTAAATTTCTATTATAGCACAGGTCTAAGCTATAAGCAATAAGTGCAGTGCCATAGATAAAATGGAAAAAATATCTGTCTATTTTTTAGATTTAAATGGCTTTAATTCCAAAACCATAAAAGAAAGATATATTAAATGTAATATTATTTTAAGCTTTTTAAAATACCTTTTTAATGACCAAACAATGTACGGGGTGTTTCATAAAAAAAAGGTTTTTCCCATCAAACTCCTGAAGATGTCCATATTTCCGAAACTATGAAAAATTGTATATATGTGGACATTTTTTAAAGGATTTTAAAATATCTTTTAATAGGGATAAAATATACAGGGTATTCCATTAAAAAAAGATTATTTTGCTGTATAACTCAAAAACCCTTGTTTGTGAAGATTGTAACTTCTTTCTTCTAATAACTTAAAGAGCATGAAAAATGCTACCATTTGCTAATTTAAACTATTTTGCATTTCGAGTAATAACAAAGTTACCAATGACGGACACCTAAGGGCAAACTTTAGTTTTTCGTTTTAAAGTATATAGGTAAAGTATTTACAGAGAGTGTAAGGAAGAAAAAACTGAAAATGTGCACCAACAACATGCATTGAAGTTGACGAAAGTTAAAGTATCTAGATATGACTTGAAGAGATTTATGAGTGGACCCACCGCCCTATAGCCCCGAAAAAGTTAATAATAAGGGTGACAGAGGATTCCGCAATTCTGCTTGTGCGGTTATGTAGGAGGGAGTTTTATCGACGAAGAAAAAAATATACACACCAGAAATACGATACTTTTTTTGTTAAAATTTTCTAGGAAAACAAATTAATTTATTGTTTCATATCTCATTTACATAATACGATTGCCCTAAATATTATTTTTGGAGGAAGGAAAAATAAAGTCAATATTGTTAAAAACATTCAGAAAAAAATAGTCCATAAATACGAGCCATTTACTTTAAACGTATGATTCCGAGCACTGCGGCAGACATGCTAACCGCCGACGCAGGCTCCATAACGTTATACTTCTTTCGCTTTTGCCTTGGCGCTTGCGTCGGCGGTTAGCAGTCCGCCGCGGTGCTCAGAATCATACCTAATGGAACCGCTCGCAGAGTTCCTTGTACTTTATTTCAGGTAAGACAAAAACAAAATAACGTAACGACAAATACATATAGGGGTGTATGCCAAAACTGTCTACGATATAAACGTTTCAGCCCCCAAAACTATAAAAGAATTGCTTTTTATGAACGTCCAAATCGACTAAGGAAAGTTTATAAAGCGATTTGTCTAAGTGGAAGCGAACTATCAAAAAACGAACAAAAAACCTCTTCGCGAAACTAAGGGCAAGTTTTGATGAATGTTTTGTAGTTCGGAAATGGCGAAACATTGTATGTACAGGGTATCTCTAAAAAGTGCGAAAAAAATGCTACCACAAATTTCTGAGGCTAAAATATGACTATTCAACCAACTTTACCTAAACTTAAAACTGAATGATTTTGGAGATACGGAGTATCAAAAATTGGTAATTGTTTACAAACCGGACGCATCGCTCATTTTAATGAAATTTGGTATCTGGGGGTTTTCTGGGGCGCTGGTTACGGATCTGAAATATATTTTTTCAGACACGTTTCGTTCTCCAGATATTCATCATCAGACTTGAATAGGAAACTAACCCAAATTCACCATATTTCCTCTTCTTTTGCACTTAATTCTTCCGTCTCCGAAAAAAAAATTTTTTAGATTTGTTATCAGCGCCTCAAAAAACCCCGTATATTACCCAAAATTGTATTCTGGTTTCAGTTTTTATGAATAATTTTGGCAATAATTTGAGTATTATAACAGATTCGGCTGGTGAAGGTTTTGTAGGGCGAAAAATTAAAATTGCTCTCATATTTATTGTGAAATTTTATATTTATTTTGGACTTATTTAAAACGAATTAATTTTTTAAAGTTTTATATTTATATTTAACTTCTATAGGTAAAAATTCTTATTCTTTAATAGATTTTACTTAAAAGGGTATCAGTAGTTACAAGTGATTTGAGCAGCCGTTTTTAAGATATCTGGATTTTTAAAAATCACTTCCAGTATGGCCAGCAGTGGCGGCTCCTCAGAGAAGGCAAGGAAGGCTTAGCCTCCCCATAAAATTTGAGGCTATTTATCGCAATCCAATGACAAATAAATATAAATATTTTTTCTAAAAATGCTTGGATATCATTACTTTACCATTAATTTCAAATATAAATACATAATATGCCCGAATTAACACTATCACTACCTACCACATTGCATCAAACCGCCCACGAACCGCGAAAATTTGAATAAGGAAGAAACCATAAACCCGAAGTAATAAATGCCATACGTAGCAAATGAGGCAAGCCTGCGGCCGATACCACCGGCCGCTTTAAAAAGACAGCTTCGCAGGCCCGATCGAGCAGAGAAAAACGTCCCGCTTTTTAATCTTCGTCGCTTAAATAAAACCTCCGGAGGGGCTAGCCTCAGTTGGTCTTCGTTAGTACTCTGGTCACTTGTGTGTTTTTTTGTTTTGATTTAGGTATTTCGAATGGTGTGACAGGCCGAGACTGATAAAAATATTTCTGTAAATCGTTTTACTGTTTCTTGGTAATATTTGTGTATGAAACAGGCAGTATAGCAGTGCTTTCTGGTAATATTAAATTAATGTGTTTTTAAAGTGTTTTCTTTTAAGGTGTTTATGGCGCCATTAAACGAAAAGAGTTAATTTTTTTATTAAATAACTCAAAGAAAATTTTTTTCCTTGTTTTTGTTTTTTAATGGTCAGTTTCATACATGTAATTTTAAATTTAAGCATAAATGCGGCAATACACAATTTTTGTTTAAATTTATGCAAATAATACGTATTTTGCTTTAAATAAGTGCGGTACCCCAAAAAATTACCGGCTTTTTCTAGGTGTATATAGTCTTTATGATTTTAGTCTCCCCTGTTCTCCAATGCACGAGCCGCGACTAATGGCCATGTCTAAACTACACAGGGCGTTTCAGAATAAGATGCTGATTTTTGAAAAGTGTGAATTCTTAGGTGATTTTAAGAAGAAAAGTTTAAAAAAACATATGTATGTCCTAAATGTCTTAACCTTTTAGATACAGGACGGTAAAGTTTTAAAAAATTAACTTTTTTACCACAACGCACAAAAAATCTATGATCAAAGCAATCCAAATTTTATTATCAAAAAACTAACGGCAAGTTGAAATTATTTAATATTACTTTTAGACTAACTTAGAATTATTATGAAAGTACCACTATTTAAAAATATATTTTTAAATTATAAATAATTATATTAATAGTAAATATGAGTAATAATCCTTTAATTGCTCTTAGGTTCAACTGATGCCCAAGATCTTACTGTAAATTGATCACAAAATAAATTTGACTTGAAATTAACTATTCTTACTCTGAATACAAAAAAAACTATGTTCAAACTATACAAAACTTTATTGTCAACGGTGAGTTTATATCCTACCGTCGATCAGTGTCATTTTTTTTATAAGACTCTTGCTTTTGTGTTATTTACCATGGACCCGGTATAGCCACTTTAATAAGTTCTGTAAGGCAGGAGGAACTAGTCAGTGGAGTCCAGGTAAATGACACTAAAAGCTGGAGTTTTATCTAAAAGGGAGATTCCTTTTCTTATTCTATACCATCTTTTTCTTAAAATTAGTTAAGGATTAATTTAAAATAAAATAAAGAATAGTTATAGTATCGTATAAATGATAGGTTTATTTCGTGTAGCGATGCCGATGCATAAAAGCAAGTATTGAATGTGGATCCTTTTAAAATATATCTATAATTAATCTTATCACTACAAATAGTTGCTCCTGTTCATGCATAAGTTAGTGTCAAACTAAATATATTAGGCTTAGGATGAAACTACTTTTTTTGTGTGTACGCTTACAACTCATTACGTTACCTGGGATTTTCTTTTATTTGCAAATTGACTTTCATAAATATCAAGTTTTTTAATTAAAAAGCCCAATTCAACAATAAACCAAAAAGTTCAATTTTACTTTTTCTCCTTCACACTGCGTTTTAAAAATAAGACAGTTTTGAAGCTGTGACTATATAACATTTTTGTCTCATTTTCTTCAACTTTCATAAGGCAATACTATGGTGACCTAGAGGAAGGCGTGTAAACGACAACGGGACTATGTTGAAAAAATGGTTTTAAATTACAGCATTTCTATTAGAAAACAATAGAGGGCGCTCATATCAATCGGGATCAAATGAAACCAAGATGAAACAGTGTTGCCAGATATATCAATATGTAGTGGAATTCATCCCATTTCTTTTCACAGATAATATGACGACTTTTGGATTTATGACTTTTAAAGCGTAATTAAAAAGAGCCTAAATCTATTTAAACTATTAAAATGTTACCTGGTTAGCACGGGTTTTTTTTGTTATTTTCTTTTTCTTTTACGTGGGTATTATTTGTATTTGTAAATTTGACATATTTATTCACTAAATAATACACCACAACATTACTTAAATGGTGTATATTTAAAACCTTATATGTGTAATTATTAAAAATTTCAAGAATTTCTAAGTTTTATATGTATTTATTTGTAAGACATAGTGAATAATCCATTTTACATTTTGAGTAAGAATTTACAAAATGTCATTTTGCAACACAACTTTTATGGGTATCTTTAAATTTTAACTTTTCTAAATTTGACGTGTTATGCTAGGTTAACAACGACGTTCGAAAAATTGTCAAAAGACAATATTTTGATGATTATGTGCAATAAAATGGATCTTTTATTGTATTAAATGTAAAATAAAGTAAATACTGCCTTGCTTCAAACTGCTAAATAGGAAATATTTCTAAAAAAGGAGATATCTATTTTTAAAATTCAACCGGTAAGTATTTAACTGGCAAATTATTTAAATATTTTTAAGAAAAACTTGATTGTTTTTTAATTGAAACTTACTTGACTGATCTCAAAGTTATTTTTTACGCCGTTTATTAGTCCAAATTACCGTAAAACTTACGTTTATATTAAATTGGAATTTTTACTCTCTAGTAGATAATTTAAAATTTGACGTTAAAGTAGGGTAACTTCATAGTTTAGAATTGTACTAGGTATATCCTTGACAGATGCATTACACGTGCCTTCGAGGTTATGCATATTTTTCGTAAAGTAAATAAATAAAAAGTTTCTCATTTGGTTAAAACTTTCAAAGGCACGCTATATATGTAACTAATTTTCATTTACTTTTTAGATTACCCAAGTTTTTGCTGGGTAATTACACTACTACCGAATCCTAAAAACCTTTGTTGGAAACTTTTTATTGAAAAACTCTGTACTGTTAGGTTCATAAATAAAAAATAATATTATTTCCTGAAGTTCAAGAAAAGCGTATATCGGCGTACCTTATGTAGCACTCTACAATACTTTATAACTTTATTCCTTATCTAACCACCTTAACAATTTTTTAGTAGAGGTGAGCGGATCCTAGCTACGTCCTTGCTTAAAAGTAAATTTTATTATTTACTACATTTAAGCAGTGGGCAAGACTCAAATATTTTTTTGTCTAATCGCTACCTGCTAGTGTTCACCGCACTAAAACTCAGTGGAAGGAATCAACCTTGCACGACGTGTATACTTAGCTTATAAGTTCTATACAAACGTTAAATATTCTTGTTTATTGTTGTATACAAAGCCTTGTGACAATAGCAATTATTTTTTTATATATAAAGTGAACTGTTTAATGGAAGTCAGGGTTTTTTAAAAGAATCATTTGTTTTTTTATGTTTAACAAATAAGTATTCCCAACATTGCAAAACTCTATTTTGTATATTTTAAAGCAACAAGTCTAACCTTTAGTTTTAAACTCTACTTGTATCTTAAAGAGACAAGCAAAATTTTTAAATTAACACTTTAAATACAAAAACTAAACAAAAGTTTAACTTCCAAAAAGTAAACGACAATTTAAAAAATTAAAGATAAAGTAAAAATTCTATTTTTCTTTTTTTTTTTGACACAGTTCAAAATTCCTATTCCTATTTTTATTAGGATCTAAAATAATTAAGGAATTGTTCCTCCTTCAGGGAAATGAGAGCTGAAGCTAAATTAAAATAATAATACTTTTTCTATTCAACCGAAAAATGCATATAATAAAATTAAAATAATGGTGATCTTGGGAATTTGGGCACCATTACGTAATTCTTTCAAAATATCATATTTTTGTTAAATACAAACTCATTAAAATTGGGTAGTGTTCTCTATAGAGTCGTATTTAAAAATTATTGAAATTTTCTATTTTACTTTTGTACTATTTTTGTACATATGCAACATAAGCAGCAACCCTAGAAAGATCCCGATGGTCCACACTACCCTCTAGTGACATATTTAGAACTATAATTTAGACAAAAAATCAAGCCCGTTTTGAATGCATGTCGATTACACTCCTTCTTCAAGGTCTCCTTAGGCAATACTATCCATGTTTTGTTAAAATCCCCTGTACATAGGAAAAATAAAAGCTCCATTTTTACTCCTGTAATAAACATTAAGGCCTGCTTAATGTTTGAAGGTCCATAAAAATGAAAGAAAGTGTGTCGGAAGATAATTTCTTCCCCACCTTAAGCAGATTAGTCTTTATCTTTAATGTACGGCGATATTTTTCAATTTTAGCTTTGTGCCACGCGGTTTATACCATCCAAGAAGAACATATACTAAATTAAGAGTTCTTTGTTTAACGACTTAATATATAGGTAAAAAAATGTAAGCTTAGTCTATAAATATTATGTATTAAAATGGCTGAAGAATAAAAAGAAACTAATAGGCTCTTTTCCATGTACACCTAAGGTAGCAAATTTTTGGTGTAAATAGATTGAATTTTGTTCCTTTTCTTTAAAATTTCCCGGAAATTGCAAGATTTTTTATAAAGATACAAGCTACGACATTCCTTTTCTATTGCTTGTTTCTGTGTTGGCATATTTGTTTAACATGACGCTTTTCACATAAGCACTGGCAACCTTGTGAAGTTGATTGAACTCGCAAATTGTGGAATAAATGTTAATCAACTTAATTTAAAAAAAAATTGTTAAAATTTCAATTAAAAAAACCCGGGTTAGTGACGTATTTAAATATTATTTGAAATAGTTTTAACCATTGTTAAATTTTGGCTAAGAGCCTATTGTGTATTTAAAATACACATCGTTTCAATTGGTAAGCATCGCCATGCGTCTTCAGGTAACTGCATAAGTGACACGTTTCTATCTACGTTATGAAGGCCTTGAATTGCGGATCGATCTAGGAAGATTATCTTTAAAATCTTTAAAAGCATACATTTTACTACTTTACAGAGTCTTTTAAAATTACCTACAAATATTTTAACAGCATATTTTTAAGGTAAAATAAGCTAGGTATTTATACTGTCAATTCTAGAGGGCGGGACATGCGCTCACTTGCACAAATATTTATACTGTCAATTCTAGAGGGCGGGACATGCGCTCACTTGCACAAATAAAAACGAAACAATAAAAACAAAAATTCCAGCCACTCTTTTAGATGAAAAGAAATATTATTTACCATATTTTACCCAAAGAAGCTCTGCGTAGTAAAAGGTAACAGCCGTTTTTTGAGTTATCTGGATTTAAATAATTCAATTTCTACATGGAGAAGTCTTACTTATACAATGTTTTAGAATAAACTGCTGATATTTAAGAGTGAAAATCCTTAGGTGATGTTAGGAAGAAATGTGTAAATATACTTATGCTCTAAATGGCTTAACTTTTGAGATACAGTGTGGTAAAGTTTTAAAATATAGATTTTTTTACCACTTTGTAACTCAAAGATTAAAAATTTAGGATATACAGAATCAGCTAAATGAGGTCGTTCATAGGATAGGCAATGTGTGGAAAAAAAGGTCCAACGCGAATGCCGGCATATAAACATTTTGTATTGTTGTTGCTTTGCTGGCCGATATACCTTTAAATATTACCTATATATAGAGTTGCCATAAATCTTTTAGCCAATGTTGGGGCATATGGATTTCTGGTGTGTTTAAATTTGCCTGGGGGAAGGGGCTTTTTTTTCGGGGATTTACTTTTTAAAAATCTCTTTCTGAAATGGCATTATTTGGAGAAATTGAAAATAAGCATTTCATACAAAATGTAATATCTGGTTTCATATCGTAAATCGGATCTTTTCGCCATGAAATTGGGACGTCGGGACATAAGGCCTAATAACGGTGACAGTCCCGATACATCGGGACGGATGGCAACCCTACTTATACAGTATATATGTTTATTTGAACTTTTCTCCTAATATTACCTATGGCTTCGCACTCTTAAAGATAAACACCCTATTTACTCGTAGCTTAGACCTAACTATGGGCCATACAGGAAGTGATTTTTTAGATCCAGGTATTTTAAAAGTTCTGCTTTACTTAATTTTTACTACCATACATCTTTTTTTATGTGAAATATGTTGAAAAAAAATATCCTAAAGTTAAATACAGCGTGACTCAAAAGTTATTTTGTTTTAATTTGTGCAGGGTACCGTAGGTGGAGGCTTTTAGATTATACAATATAATTAATAGCAGATTCATATTTTTCACCTTCCAAAACTCCCTTAACCCAAATTTTGCGACAATACACTTATTAAGAACAAAATTATATATAAAAAACTAAAACCAGATTGAAATTTAAACATCCTATATCTCCGAAATCGTCATTTTTTGGATAAACGTAATTTGGAATTTTTGTAGTTTAACAAACGGTTAAAAAAAGGCCTTTTAAATAAAAGGGAGCAATAACTGCGGAAGATGTAAATATTAATTTAAAACACCTGGTGGATCCAATAAATATGTGTAACATCTCACAAACGCGCCACGATTCAAAATTTGCATGTAGGGGTGGTAACGAGCCAACCCCTTGCGTGGGAACCGATGTCTTAAGGAAGCGGACCAGACGCACGTCTGGTTCGAAAAACTGCTTCCGGGATTCCCCCACAGGACCGGGAAATGACACAAGTGGCTTTTGACCGGCCGCAACGTGGTGGCGGGACAACATTCCGTGGTTTGTGGGAATCTTTTGAAATATGCGGGGATATTTGTCTTGATGGTAATTTCCCGTTTTATTTGACGGATACGCCTATTTTTGTGAATTCAGATGGGGCAATATTTTTTTATTTAAGGGTCCTAAACGTATGTCACAGTTCACAGTATTATGGGTACCATACTTTTTTACTGATTTTACCTATTTGCGGAAAAAAATAAATAGCTGATTTATAAGCTAATTTTATGAAAAAAGATATATATAAACATGGGTCCGCATATTTTTCATTCCCAAGATACAGGGTGCTAAACTTTGCAAAAAACTTTAAAATTTTGAAAACACTTACTTATGTATTTTATTATTTGTTAGATCAGATGTTAACGGTATTTAATTAAGTGATTTGTTGTTGTTACATATTGGCTAATAAAAAATTATAAAACCCTATTTTAAGAAGAAAAAAATCATGATTTTTTCTTGTATGTTCCAAGAATATGCAATTTAGTGAATTTTATGTCTTTTTCCGAAAACTAAGCAAACTACGTAAAAATACTGAGAGATTTTTATTTGTTTAGTTTAAAGAAAATATAATAATTGTACAAAAATAAGTGGCGTACGTCTTTTTTATTCATATTTTTTATAACATCACTATTTTAGACGTACTATGTACACCAAGTTGGTACAATGGGATATGGCTATTAAAAACAACCCCTGAAATAAAACCATATTTATTCCAAAACTAAAAAATATTGAAAAATACAAAAATTGTGCATTGTTATTTTGTCAGCCTGTGTTGGGTAAAACGACATAGGGTATGTTATTTAAAGAGTCAGGCGAACACAATTCACAAATTTACGTTTTTTAAGTATGTGACAATCCAGCACACATGGCTTGGGTCCACTTGGAGCAAACCATACATTAAAACCACAATTTTTTTGATTTTGAGTTACTATACAAATCACTGCAGTATAGACATGCAACGTCTTCATCTTCATCTTCTTGGTATGCTTCTGGTTCAAGTTCATGTCACTTTCAGAATAATCTATGGTATTTTGGATATGCCTACTAGTAGAAGAACGGCCAAAAACATTGCGTTTAGATTTGTTTAGAGATACGACTTTGTTTTTCTTTCTTTCTTGAAGTTTCCTTTTTCTTCATTTTTCTTTTTTTAATTCGATTAGATTCGGGGAACAAGTTTTCAGAGAAAGTTTGTAGTAGTGTGTTTAGTTCTTTGAGTTAAAGATTTTGGGGGTGGCGAAATTTCTTGAAATGTCACTTGTTTTTTGGTTTCTTCACCTTTGTGACTATTAGATTCATCTTAATTAACCTCAGATCCCGAAGCAGTGTTATCTCTATTTTCCGTTTCATCTTCAATCTGTAGGATTTTGTCTTTGGTATCAGCTATTAAGAACAGGTACTCAGAAAATACGTTGGGACTAATTGGATGCAGTCCGATGCTTGTAAAACCACTAATTGCGTTTTGAACTGTAGCAGACTTTCCGTATGCAGCTGCAAAAGCTCACTGATTTGGTAGGATCTTATTACCATCCCTGGGTGATTTTTTAACCAAATTTTACACTCCTGGTTATAAAAGGTTTTTAGAGAGTCAAACACATTAAAATAATTCCATGTTATCTTGCAAACGTTATAGATTCCAGGGACTTATGCGTATTATGTCCATCTAATAGTAAAATTACTTTGTCATCTGGTGATGGTCGTGCAAATTCGCAGAAATGTTGTAACCATCTTACAAATAGCTCCGTTGTCATCCAGCCTAACTCTTGGTAAAGTCCCAGTGTCCCCGGTGGAGCTTTGTCCAAGAGCTTATCTTTCTTATTTTTTCATGGAAATATTAACGCGGGAACAACAACATTGCCAACAGCATTCATGCAACAGACAGCTGTCACATGTTGCCCTCTTTCTGTACTTATAAGAGATCCTACTTACTTTTTCCCGGTAGCTGCCAAAACTTTAGGTAGTTTTTATACTGTTGTTGGACCACTTTCATCCACGTTACATAGTCTATCTGGACCATTTTTTTTTATTGGATTAAAACACAGTTTTTAAAAAACAAGCTACAATAGGTCTATTAAATGGCTGCTGATGTAGGCTCAGGCTGACACAGAGAAATATCTTTCTTTGTTCCTTTTTAAAAATCCTCTGAGCCATTTTTTGCCAGCGATTTTATTCGCCTTATTAAATCTGTAGTACATTTGATTCCTTTCTGCAAATTGAAACGCAAGTTGCCTGACTTCTTTGCCGCTCACCCAAATATTCTTGATTCAAGCAACTTAATATGAGCAACTAAATCTCTTTTCGGTTTTTCGTCAAATGTAGTACTAAAGCGGCCTAAAATTTTTGTGCCAACAGCTCTTTGATTTTATTTGTTGCCCTCTTTCGAATAGTTGCTTTTGGAACGTTCAAGGTTTTTACTGCAGCTTTAAGCCAGTCCATTCTCTTTCGCCACGAGCTTTAATGTAGCTTCTTTCACCCATTATTTTGCTCCAGGTCTGCCTTGTTGTCTTCCTACGATATCGTCCCGTCATAGTTACTTTGTAAAATACGAAATAAATATTGTAATTTTACTAGGTAGTAGAAAAAGAGCCGGGTTAATAAAAGTGGCATAACGTATATGCAATTTTAATCACCCCAACATATATATGTGGTTTTTATAAACACTAAATTAGTAACCCAAGAACTTTCCTGTTTTTTTTTCCATCAAATTTTTAATTATCTTTAATTTAAACTCAGCAGTGCTTACAAAACTATAGTCTGTACGTTATTTAATAAAACCCAAAACCAAATATCTTGTGAAACAGATGCTTAAACTTGTGCACCAATAATATTTATAATTTCTTCAATGCGCCTGTAGAATGAGAGGTTTATAGAAATATACCTTGCAAAGTAATTTTCTCACAATATCATAGATTGTCGCCTTTGGTTACAATGTCCAAAGTGTAAGTTGTGTCGTTTTAAAAGCTATATCATTTTAAGACCACTTTTCCCTACTTGTTCATGTGTCCTCGAGACGCCACTGTACTTAATAAATTTAATTAAAGTGAATGGCAAATATACTTGCTACTGTATAACAGAAAAAATCATTAAAGTCAAATAAAGAATATTTAAGGTAATAATAAAAAACCATTTTTTTTTAAGTTTAACACCCTGTACCTTGAAAACAATTCATTTTCGGACCAATATTTATAAGAACTTCTTTCAGGGATTTAGCTCAGGATATGCTCAAAAATATTATTGTTGCACTTAGAAAACACCTTTATCACCATAAACTGGGTAAATGTTTTTTTTGTTCTACTTTTTAAGTGTGTATCTTTTTAAATACATGTGTTTTAAAAACAGTTTAAATTTTGTTTTTATATGCAATTTACGATGGCTGTAATTCGGAGACTTCAGTAATAAGCACCGGAACCGGTGATTTGATTGGTTCAGATGGTCATGCAAAACTGTCACATTGGAGGGGTCATGGTTAGTTCTGGTTAGTAAAATCTTTATTTTTAATTCTTTTTATTAAGGAATTTAACAAAAAAAATTAACCAACCAGAAATAACCATGACCCCCCACTCAATGAGACAGTTTTGAATGACACTCTGTGGCGCTTCGAACTAATCAAATTACCGGTTCCTGTGCTTTTACTGTAGTCTGTAATTCGGAGGATACATATTTATCGAAAATAAAGTTTTTCAACCTCATAAATACACCTTTAGAATATTTTTGTCAAATTTTAAAACTCTGTAGGTATTGTACCGTACCGAATAAGTAGCGTGAGATATAAACAAAATTATACACTGACCGCCAGAAATGTTGAACCATATAGAAAACTTTTTTATTTTTAATTTCTCAAAAAAATTATTCTTAATAAAAATATCTGCATACAGCAAAACTCACAAAACACTGATCAAAATTTAAATATTTAAATAAACCATAGCGTATACAAGGTAGGTGCAAATAAACGAATATGACACAAGAGAAAACTACCTTTATTTTTGAACTTAGAGAAAAAATATTATTTCTAAAACTTGTTTAGAATTATAAGTTATGTCACATTATTAAAGCAGAGCCTCCTATTAAAAAATTTGAAGAAAAACTTACTTTTCCAACTTACCCCGTAAAGAGATTAGATCGAACCGAATTAACTGCCGTAAATTATCCCTATTGTCCTTAAATTTAGAAAAAACGTCAAAGCTTTGTTATTCTTACAGCATTTAAGTACATTTGGATCAATTCAAAAAACAACCGTACATTTTTGTTTTTTGAGTTCAGTAAGGCTAAAACTTAAAAGCCCTTTAGAATTATATTCCACGTCATTTTTCCCTTATCAAAAACATCTTAACTTTTTAAAAATATAAATTTATTTTAATGATTTTCCATTACAGTGTTCAAAAATTAAACTTTATTGGGATGACGGTAATAAGAAAAGTTCATAGAATTTAAAAAAATATAGTTTAGGAATAATCTAAATAAATACAAACATATGATCATACATTTTAAAATACAAAGACGTTTTTTATAAGGCAAAAATGATGTGACACGTTCCCCTAAAGAGGGTTTTAAGTTTTGACCTTATTGAACAACAAAAAAGCAAAATTTTACGTTTGTTTTTTAATTGATCTAAATGTACCTAAATGATTTAAGGATAACAAAGCTTTGATATTTTTCGAGAATTTAAAGACAATAGGGATAATTTACGATAGTTAATTCAGTTCGATCTAATCTTTATACGGGGTAAGTTGGAAAAGTAAGTTTTTCCTCCATTTTTTAATAGTAGGCTTTGCTTTTAAAATACGACATAACTTTTAATTCTTAACAAGTTTTCCAAATAATATTTTTCCCTAACTTCAAAAATAAAGGTAGTTTTCTCTTGTGTTATATTCGTTAATTTGCACCTACCTCGTATACGCTATGGTTTATTTAAATTTTGAGTGTTTTATGAGTTTTGCTGTATGCAGAAAGTTTATATCAAAAATAAAAAAATTTAAAAATCAAAAATAAAAAGTTTTCTACATAGTTCAACATCTCTGGCGGTCACTGTATATTCCCGACGTTTCCAGTTTTAATAATCAAGAAATATCTTCTTATTTAAAATATTTTCCCCGTATTAGCTAAGTCCATTAAGTTAAAAATAAAATCGAGAGCACATAAACTAATTATATTTTCGAAAAATGTGGCGGTAAACCTTTCACCTTCCGTATACCTTTGCGCTATACATCATATACCTGCCACATGTTGATGTTTTGACTGAAAATGCATTCCGCATGGTAATCTGTGAAATAGGATGTGTCTGACAGTTTGCCGATCCCAAATCTCACCGTGAGAATATGTCTTGATCGGGAAGTTAAATGAAAATTAAGAGCACGCAAACTTGGTGAAAACGGCGGATATACCTACGATTATAATCATACTTGTTCCGATTTATGTTAAAAAATAAGTCTTGCATCTTTGGAAATAAAAAAACCTGTTGAAAATACAGGGTGTTCCAATTCTATTTATACAAGAAATAACTTTGCCCCTGTACAAAATACAAAAGGAAACCTAAGATAAAAAATGTTTGTTCGAACACGCTAATTTTATTGACAGTATTAGTAAATATACAAGGTGTCTCAAAAACAGAATTTTAGAAAAGATTAGGTTTTTTAAACGAAACACCATGTTTATTTTGACTTTTATAAATTTTACAGTAAACAGGTAGAATAAACGTCAACAGCGTGTTGGTATACTTGTTAACGGTAAAAAGTGAAGAAAAAATTAATATTTTCGTTCTAATTATTTTCTAAAAATTCTGTACCTATAGTTCATACAATTGAATGTTATTAATTATATACATGTTATCACATTATTTGCCACTCTAACAGTGACAAAATTATTTAAAAATATAATTAGAACCAAAATATTGTTTTCTTTTTTGGCTTTTTACCGTTAATGAGTGTGTACATTGTCATGCTGTTAATATCTCAAAAACCAGCAATAAATGACGTATACTGTATTTTACAGTTTTTATGTAAAATTAAATAAAAAGTCGAAATTTAAAAAAATATAAAGGTATTCCATTAAAAAATCCTACTTGACAAATACACATTCTTTATTTTAAGATTCTTCTTGTATCTTGGACGGGAACGAAGTTATTTCGTGTATAAATAGAGTTGGAACACTCCTGTATTATTTTTTTTACAAAAAATAGTGTGTTTGTTTATACTTACCGGATATACCGGGCTCTTAAATAAGTGTTGAATTTTGTGGTTCGATAAACGATTGCCAAATATTACATAGTTTATTCCTTATTTAGTCTTAAGGGAGGGGGTACGGTTATTTCGTGTTCAAAAAGGTACATTTTTAGTATATAATATAATACAATTTTTGTTAAGAAGTTCCAAAAATAGGCCAATATCAGCATCAGCAAGTATCCGGAAGCGCTTCGAAAAATAGGTAAAATTTGTTTGATAGATAATCGTTTTTGCCAGGTAACGCTGGAAAGGTTTTTTAAAATTAATTTTTTCACTTTTTGGAAAACTTTTAAAGTAACAAACGCGATTTTTAAGAAAAAAATCGGCCTATTTGTTTTAATGAAAATTAGAAATATTTAAAATTTAAGAAGAAACTTTTTAGAGTTGTAATTATGTAAATAAATATAATTAAAAATTTCAAAATATCATAAACTTAAACCGCTCTATCTTCATTAATTTGGTTCCAATTCATCTAAAATTTTTAGACAATAATTTTAAAATGTTCTTTATTTAGAAAATATAGTTAAAAAATGCTAAAAAAGTTTTAAAACCATACTTCCCCTCTTAAGTAGTCAGGGAAAATGCAACCAAAACGTTAATAATTATATCGTCAGTAGGGAAATCACTAAAATTGTCTGCCAAGCAAAGCGATATTTTTCCTTTTAACATTCAGAATCAGTTCAGCTTAAACCTCACAACAAATGACATAACTCGAACGGGGAAAATCGAAATAAAATTCAAGATAATATTTCGCCAGCTATAGTGCATTGCTGCGAAAAATATAAAATTCTGTCACATCTTGTGTCAGAATGTCTCCATAAATTTTCTAACGAAAATTGTTTTCTATGTCACGATGCAACATATAAAATAAGATTGCAACAGATGGTAAGGCATCGAATTTATTTGTTTTACTATTTTGCTTATTTACAGAAAAAGAACATGTAAGAATAGCCTTAGTGTATGACAGTTTTAATTTAATTTGGTGCATGTGTCACATTAAAAGTGTTCACTGTAATTAGTATTTTTTATTAATGTTACGAAAAAGTTATTCTTCATAAAAAGTTCTGCATGGTAGAAAACCTATAATGTCATGACCAGATATACATTTTTTGCAGTGATATACGAGGTATGTGAAAAATATAAAAAAATAGAAAGTTTGCTTAAGGGGAAAGTACCTCTATGTGTTATAATATCGAAAATTTTTATTAAAAGAAAATGTTTAGGATTAAAAATAACATTCAAATATGCAATCTTGTTCATTAAAAACAAAAACTTTAATTTGGGGAATAACGAACGTTTCTGTAAATTTTCGCTATTTTACTAGTTCTTAAGCTTTCTTTACATATTACCACAGAAATAATATCATAGTTATTTTGTATGTGATATAACATTCTGAAATAAGTATGCACTAATGTAAAAAAAATTTACCGTTAACGCATAAATAATTTTATTTATTTATTTTTTTTTAATTAATTAAGTTTGCATATTTAAATGTAATTTTTAATCCCTAACACCTTTTTTAATATATATTTTTTAATATTATGAAAAATAGAAGTACTTTCCTCTTAAGCAAAATTCATATTTTTTGACATACCTCGTATACAACTGCAAAAAAATTAATATCTGATGATTAAATATTAGGTTTTAGACCATGCAAAACTTTTCATAAAAAATAACTTTTTTCCTAAATTTAATAATAAAAATGTTTTCCATATCGTGCAAACTTAAGTAGACACGCTGTATATATTGTGAAGGTTTAAGCCCTTAATATTAATAATAAGAGGTCTATCATCGGGACTAACAGTTTTTTGACAACAATCTTTTTTCATGCAAAGCTCGCAAATTTTTAATCTGAAAAGTTTTACCAATACACATTTTTAAAGAAAATTAAATTCCATTTAAAAATGCTATCTTTTCAAATAGCTGTTCGCAAAATTTAGTTTGTTTTTTCGGATAATTCCGAAACGACTGCAAATTTTTAAAACGGAATATTGTTAAGCATAAAAATGCGCAACTTTGCCCTAATTTAACCAACCCTGTATCTCTTATCGTTCCCGAGATCCTAATGGTGCCCCTCAAACTAGTAACACCTTGTATACTTTAGTACCCAAAAAATGTATATTAGTCATTAATATTATGATTAATATTATGGCAAAAAAATCTCGTCCTACATCGAAGCGACAAGGTCTTCACAGAAATTCCCCACGGGGGCAGCAGTGATATTTGTACCCCAGGAAGTAGTAATTCCAATTACATGTGGGCTAGCAGCCAAGGATACTTAATTTCTAGATTCCCCCGGGACCCTGCTGATTGAATGCTTCTCCGGTCTCATTTATTCTGCCATCTCGATTTTGTCTGCCACCGTGCTTTGATATCGATACCTTTTGCTTTATTTTAATTGTTTCACATATATTTTAACGTCGATATTGGATTATTTCTCTACAGTGCATTCCAGTTAAGCCACCCCTATAATTCATCATTATTCGTACAATTATAAAAAAATCCTAAAACACGTCGATTTTTGCTTTTAGTGGAATACATTTTTGTGTCAAAATTTACTTTTTCAGGTTTATCCCCTTCCCCCACCAACACAAACGTCAAAAAGTTGAAATGAAAAAAGGATCCTCGTAAAGAATTTCAAATTCCCTCTTCTACAGACTTTAGTTTTTCAAAACCGGTTCGGTAGTTTCCGAGAAAATGTAGCCTAAATATCCCTATAACTTTTTTATTTTTTTAAAATATCAAATTAAAATTTGATACGTGGGTATATCACCTAAATTTGTATTTCATGACTTCAGTCGTTTTTCCCTACTTCCGGTTTAGCAAAAAACGACCTTAACTTTTTATTTTAAATGGGACACCCTGTATATTTTTATTTATTTGAATTGAAAATGTCATTCCAAGTTTAATGACACTTCATTTGCTACTTTTTACATATAACCTGTAAATATTTTAAATTTTTAATATAGATTGCCTTAAATGCGACAAAACGGTAAACTTTGGACTAAGTAGTCTACAACAAAATAAAAAGTTTTTTGTTAATTTTCAGTCACTCTTTGGTACAAAATTTACAGTTTTATTGCATTAATGTCACTCCAAATCAAGAAGTACAAATATTTACAGGTTAGATGTCAAAAAGTAGCAAATGGAGTGTCATTAAACTTGGAATGATATTTTCTATTCAAATAGGAAAAAATGTACCGAGTGTCCCACCTAAAATAGGAAAGTTAGGTCGTTTTTGGCTAAGCCAGAAGTAACAGAAAACAACTGAATCAATAAAATAATGCACATTTAGGTGATATACCTTCATACTAAAATTTCTTTTAATAGTTTAAAAAATAATAAAAGTTATAGGCTCTGGGGACACCAAGTATTTAAGGTGCATTTTCTCGGAAACTACAGAATCGATTTTAAAAACTAAAGTCTGTTGAAGAGGAATGCGCTGGCGTTCTTTGTAAAACTTCTTTAAAAAAACGTATAAGTAAATAAAAAGTACATTTTAAAAAGAGTAATAAACAAAAATAAACATAGTAAATGTCACAGATATAACATTTAGACTTGAAGAAAAAGGGGAATAATATATAACGATGTTATCGAACTTAGTGATTTGCTAGGGTGCAGACCCTTATTGCTTTGTTCTCACTTTTAAATTTGGGGTGGTCCAATACTGATAAGAGAAAGCCAGTATTACATTCTCGATCTGTAAACCCCATTCTTAATTTACATATGTAATCTTCGGGTCTTTTTTGTCTTAGCTGTTTTTTGCATCCAACTGAATAAATTTTGATTTGGATAACACTGGGGCAAGTCAAATTTATTTTTTAGGTGACCAGTTAGGTTTAGTCTTTAAATTTTTTAGATAATTATTGTCCTAAGGGGACGTCCAAAAATTACGTAAGGTGTTTTTTTCAAAATTTTGATCCTCCCCTCTTCATCCTTGGTGAGATTTGATGAGATTTGCTTCAACCCCCCACCCTGACCCTGACCCCCAATCTCACCTGACTTTTCCGTATGTAAAAAGGTACCATTTTTAAAATGAAATTATGATTTTGTCGTCGAAAAATTATTTTGAAATTTGCGGGAAAAAGTTAATTTTTGGTTAGTCCAGAGAAAATTAAAACTTTTAAAAGCAACTTTCCTAATTGTATTTTTTATGTAGATTTAAGCAAATTTTACCGACAAATATCAAATATCATAAAAATATCTGTTTTTTGTAAATAGAGACATCCGAAATTCTCGTATAAAAATTGTAGAATGAAAAAATTCAACCGGCTATAGTTTTTTTTTAATCTTGATAATTTCATAAAAAATTATATTTGTCAATAAAATTTGATAAAAGTCACGAAAAAAAAATACAAATGAAAAATTTAGAATTTGCCTTTAAAAGTTTTGATTTTCTCTGGGGGCTAACCAAAAAATTTACCTTTTTTCGCAAGTTTCAAAATATTTTTTTACAGGTATACGTTTGATGTTGGTCCCGTGTCTCATTTTTAGATAAAACAAAATTAAAAACCCATTTAATTTTATGGCAATTCGCTTTCTTTGTTAGTCCAGTATAAATATTTTCTTCAATTCTACCTGTAATGTACTGATAAGGCATCATAATTTTAGGCCGGCAGACCCCGCTCTAAAATTCGTCAACCTCTTGGGTCAAATACAAAGAAATAACAGATGTTTACCCGTATTTACGTGGGAATAATGTGATAAAAACCTTGACAGTGGCGGTGCGCTTGAGTTTATTTTGGAAACTTACCCTTTTTAAACAGTTTAGGTAAAATGAAAATCTTGTTTCTTTTATATGTGTAAAAATTTATTTTAAAATTTATAGTATATCAATATTGTACAGTTGGTATAATTATAGTTAATAATAACCATTTTATTAAGAAAATAATACACATTAAAAATGCATAGTCAAAAAATAATTATTTAAAATATAATCTATACCTAATTAAATATGCTACATAATCTACATCTAGTTATTCACATTCTTCCATATCTGACATACTATCACTACTTGAGTCATATGAGTCTACTTGTATAATTAGAGGTTCAACAGTTGTATCTACTATTATATCCAAAGACCACATTTTATTTTCTACTTCTAATACATGTTCGACACATTTTTTCCAGTTTTCTGGGGAAGCATTAGATATGGCAATTTGAAATAGTTTTTTTATATCTACTAGTTTAAACGTAGTATTATTTCTGGCTACTTCACCTTTCACTTGTGCCCATATAAGTTCTATGGGGTTTAGTTCGCAGTGATAAGGTGGCAGCCGATATACAGTTATATTTTGTTTCTTGGCTATTTCATCAATTACAAAACGTGTGTACTTAGCTTTATTTGTGGCGACTTCACTTTTTACTAGCTGCAACAACTCTAGTTTAACACTATCTGTAGGATGTTCAATATTTTGCTGCATCAACCAGGATTGAATGTCTTTTTAAGCCAGCTTAAAGAGCATTTTGTACGCGCTTCCTGCCTCCGAATGCCTCTGTTCCAGACCGGAAAACAATTTTTAAATGGGTTGCTAACTTAAGGGCAACTGGTTCTTGACTTTCCTAAATCAAGACAGCGATCCGAGATGAAACTGCTGCTATTCCTCAAGATATGGTGATAAAAGTGATGCGGAACTTCTAGGAACGCCTTCGCATGTGTGTCGCTGCTAACGGCCGTCACTTACACGATATAATTTTGAAAACATAGTTAAAAAAACCTTAAAGTGTGCTCTTTTTGAAAATAATAAAAGTTTAGCTTCATATTTTATAGTAGACTTTTTATTTGCTACCCAAATGTGGGAGTCCATTCTGCCGCACCCTGTATAATCGAATACGTTTTTAACAATCTGCTTTTCGTTTACAGTTAAATGGCCGAGACATGCGCGTTTCTGCGGAGAAGCCATTTTTACAATACTGTAATACTTTGAACAATACTTTAACAATTTATAACCACTCAGTTGCACATACGGAAAGATACTAAAATATATATAAAATTTATAATCCTTATTTAACGCAATTCGGTGTATTTCTACCTGTTCTTTGCACAGAGACTGGTGCGCCTATGGTTTACAACCTTCTAACCGTCCCGAGACATTTTTATTACTATCTCTTGCAAAAAAATGAAGTTTGCGCGCCTACCCGCCTTCTTGAATATTTAACCTTATTTTGAAACACTCTGTATATTTTCAATAAATATATTTAATAGTTGTCTCGCACAAAACCAAACTTAGAACAGTTTTTGTGAGACTAACTTTCTACAAAGTTAATTTTTCCGAAGCTAGACAGAAAATTGTCTGTACACAGAAAAGTCGGGACTTGGATCGGCTGCCTGGCTGGCTTTATGAGTTATTTATGCAAATTTTCAACTGCTATACACCGATAAAGTATTAGAACGAAAAGTGTCTCGTTCCTAAGTAATTATACGATTCCTCCTGTTGACGCAATCTAATTAATATAGGTATTTATCTTACAAATTAAGACGGCTCGCTTACGATGGCAAATACCTAGCGACCGAGTTTCGGTGATTAATTACATAAGATATCGTTCATCCCGCTACTTCTCGTGCTATAATTTTAAACAGGACCGCACATTGAGGCTATCTCTAATTAATGTGACTCTATTTCTTTATTATTTTCTGTTTAAAAAGAATTCTAGGTGAATTTGTTGCGAAAATTATCTCCAAAATTTTAATAAACGTCATCAGAGATTTTTTGGTAAGAGCACATTGAGGCTATCTTTAATTAAAAATAATAAAATGGCTTTGTTTCTTTATTATTTCCTGCCTAAAAAAATGATCGAAACCCTTTTCCAAAATTTTAATGAAAGTCATCATAGATTTTTGGGTACGGTAACAGGACCAGTCATTGAGGGTATCTCTAATTAAAATGACTATTTTTCTTGTTTCTTTATTATTTTTTGCCTAAGAAGAGTTCTAGTTAATTTTTTTGCCAATCTTTAATTAAAATGACTTTGTTTCTTTATTACTTCCTGCCTAAGAAGAATTCTAGTTAAAATTGTGGCGAAACTTATCTCCAAAATTTTAATAAAAATCATAATTTTTGGGTACGGTAACAGGACCACACATTGAGGCTATCTCCAATTTAAATAACTGTATTTTTTTATTATTTTTGTGTAAAAAGAATTCCAGTTGAATTTGTTAAGAAAATTACTCCGAAATTTTAATAAATATCACCAGAGATTTTTTGGTAACAGCACATTAATGACTTTTTTGTTTTTATTATTTCTTGCCTAGGAAGAATTCTAGTTAAATTTGTGTGGAAAATTATCTACAAAATTTTGATAAAAGTTGTCATAGATTTTTTGGTAACAGTACATTTTTGGTACAGAACATGGACCGCACATTGAGGCTATCTTTAAATAAAACGACTATGTCTTTATTTTTTTTTCTAAAAGAATTCTAGTTAAATTTGTGAAGAAAATTATATCTCCTAAATTTGGATAAAAGTCTTTATAGATTTTTATGTAACAGTTTATTTTTGGTACAGTAACAGGACGGCGCATTAAGGCTATCTCCAATTAAAACGAGTCTATTTCTTTATTATTTTTAACCTAAGAAGATTTCTTGTAGAATTTAATGCGAAAATTGTCTCCAAAATTTTAAGACACGTGATCAGAGATTTCTTGGTAACTGTACATTTTTGGTACAGTAAGAGGACCACACATTGAGACTATCTCTAATTAATATGACTTTATTTCTTTATTATTTTCCGCCTAAAAATTCTAGTTAAATTTAAGGGGAAAATTGTCTCCAAAATTCTGATAAAAGTCGCCATAGATTTTTTAGTAACAGTACATTTTTGGTACAGTAACAGGACCGCACATTGAGGCTTTCTGTAATAAAAATAACTCTATTTCTTTATTATTTCCTGCCTAAGAAAAAAATCTGGTCGATGATGGGCAAGAGAAGGAAGCTCTTCACTAAGCAAAAAGTCATTAATAAGGCGAACAGCTCTTCTTTTAAAGTAATCAAGAATGCTGAGAGTTGAGGGGGACGCCCAGATATGAGAACAATATTCCATAGAATCGAATTTAGAATACATACAAAGTGTATAAATTAGAACCAGATTCAAACTTTTTTCTCTTGATTTTTGAACTTAAATGCAAAAACTTCGGTATACCTACGTTGTTTTGCAATTACAATCCTTTCTCCAATGGCGTAGCTAGGTCAGCAGAGGCCATGGGGCTATAAAACTAAAGTAGGGTCACAAAAATTGGAAATGTCGAGGAGCAAGAAAAAAAAGTCCTCATCTAATGACAACACCTTAATTTAAACATTTTCATATATTGACCACCCCAAAATATTTTGAGAGCAAAAAAAGTTCTTTACCTTCATTATTCACCGCCCGGGGTCCCTCTCAACTCCAAGGGAGTACGGCCCGGCCTAGCCCCATAGTTGCTACGCCACTGCCTTTCTCTAAAGCAAAGTAAGGAAAAAATGCACAGTGTGCCTTCGCGAAGAAAAATGGTCCATAGTCCATACTTTTAGTATTACGGACCTGAATTCTAAGCAAATTTTCGCTGCCCTTCTCCCTATTCTGTTGCTTTTGTACGGTATTATGCAATATTGCGTATTGTGTTCAGACCGAGACTCCACACTCTAATCATCCTAATCTTTCTCTCGAAATTACGAAAATCTCCGCTACAACACAAAAAGATCATTCGCAGTTAGAGTTTCTTATAACAATGACAACTTACCTACATTCTACGTCCTTATTCATGCCTTTTGTATCCCTTTTTCATACGAACATGGTTTCATATCTTATAGTGGCTCTATTATACTCCAACTCCTAACATATATTTCGGTGAAAATGATCTTACAGATGTAAGCAGAGGTTATATTTGTGTTTAAAGTATTTAATTAACCTTCATTTCTGTGGTCGGTACTTTATCACAATGTTTATAAAAAATTTCACTTTAAACAACATTTATTTTGGTTTATCTTCCTGACAACCCTCGAAGATCAATTGATTTTCTGTATGTTGAACACTGGCAGTTAGAGATTAGACAAAGCACGCCTGCCTTGAACCCTTTTCTGATAAGATAACGCGTGAGTCTCCCATTGTCGCTACTTTAAATCGCCTCCTATCCGCTAATTGGCAAAAACGGTCCATGGTAATTTTGAAGTGGCACAACGTATATTAATCTTAAGTATTGGGTAGGTACCGTGGGTGCCAATAATCAATTTTTCTTCTGTTTTGTCTATGATATTCAGGTATCAAAAGAGAGAGATATCGCATTTTACATTTTTACAGTACCTTTTAGACAAGTGCCCGGCCAAATTGACAAAATTTAAAAAACATTCTGTATATCCAAAACGAATCAAATAAGCCATGATTTACTTTTAACACTGAATTTGTTTCAAAAATCAAAACAAATTGTGCAATCAGATTTTAGTTTTCGAGATATCTGGGTTTAAGTTGTCTACTGCAACCAGAAAACAATTTTATTACAACGTATAAGCCATACCCACAACTGCGGCATCATATACTAACAATTAAATGTTTCCTTATTTATTTCCTGGATTAACTAAATATCATACACGCAAATATCTCGAAAACGGTTACTTCGAGAGATTCTTAAGGTGCTCGCCCACTTAGGCGACGCGTCGCGACGAGTCAAAATTGCTCCGGACAAGTTTACATGTATTTAAATGGAACCCCGTCCATATAGACGCGCCGCGCCCCTTATATTGGCGGGGTTCCATTTAATTACATGTAAAGCAAATCGGCGAATTTTCTCTTGACGCGAGGCTTAGTCTAAGTGGGCGAGCACCTGTACAAAGTCTATCGTTTTTGTATAGAATATACAGAAGAGTGCACCGTGGACATCAGATAATACATACAGGAAAGCACAAAAAAGTTGCGACATTAAAAAATATAAAGATGTGTACGAAAACAACGCCCAAAAATCTTAAGGTACATATCCATTAAAACAACATGAGGAACTTTTTTGTGACTGACTTAAACTAAAATCAGGAACAGCTTTAGTTTTGTTTATTGTTGTTTACCTTTACACATTGTCGTGGAAGTCCGCACTTCCGTCCGAAACTTTGAGAATTGAATGTCTCCACCGCAGCAACAACTAAATTTGTTTTCACTTGTTTCGACTTTTCCTTTGATCTTACCGGCTTAAAATGGAACAAAATTTTATTTTGTTGCTACAACAATGAGCAACTTATAGGAACATTATGGAACTTTTTGGAAACGTGGCAAATAAACAAAAAAGTTTCTAATTTTTGCTTTGGTGAATACGTACCGTTAGTTAGGGATCTATAAATTATCTCAAAAGGCAGAATAGTGTAAGTTTCTTTAAAAAAATAAAATTTTGAATATTTATTAACCAGTGTAAAATAAAAGCATCTAGCTATTGTCACATATTTAGCCATATTTTTGGTTAATATGCAGCAAATTGACGAGAGCATGGACCGCTGTAATGGTGGTTACATGGTAATTGAGGTGAATTGTAACGGAGAAAGGAAAGTGGCAACTTTGACTGATGATGATGTCGAATTGCGAGGCTAATGTAATTGCTGGTGTCGGAGTGTGCTGGGCTAACAACCCTCGCTTGGGCGCGGGAAAACTACACCGAGGACTTATTTACTAAAACGCAATGTGACTGTAAGAATATTTATTCTTATACTTAGTAATTTCTCATAAGCATAGGTAATTTATACTAGAAAGAGTTATGACATAGCCATGATATTGGCGGCCATTTTTAACGTAATCAGATAGGTTAACTTTTAGCCATGTTGTTTAAGGATGTAAGTGTCAACACACACGGAAAAAAAAATTGTGGAAGTGAGTAATACAATTGCGTGAAATTCTACAATTATTTGTAGTAACATAGACGCCCGTTGCACATTGTATCAAATAAAAATAAAGTTATTTAGGAATCCTTTGGTAATACCCACTACTGAACATTGTGCAAAAATTGTACTACAAGCAATTGTAAGTTACCAAATGCATTATTATAACGGTTATTGCTATTCAATGCTTCCTTTACCATTGCTCTTTTTGCACTTGCTGCACAAATGTTAAAAACATAATTTTAAATTCTACAAAAATAAAAGTAAAACCCTCCTTACTGCTTGTAATTTTCTTGTACTGCAAGGTTGCATCTCTCGATCCAAAACCGCAGACCGGTCCCTTAAAAAGTAGCAATGTAGAATAAATGTAGTGAAATATTTTCCATCACGTCCTCTGTCGACAGTGTGAAAAACTAAAGTGAACCTAAGTCCGTAAAACCAGTATTTATCTCAAACATGCAAACTTTGCTAATAATAATTATCAATGCCTACATATATTTAACAGTTTTGTCCAGATTGCGTTTACAATGTTTACAGTAACAAACCGTCAGTATCCTTTACTATAATATAAGTGCTTATATACAGAAATGGAGCCCTTCTCTTCTTTGATATATTACACACTGCTACACAAAGCTTTCAATAGTGTAGGATCCACTAGCTTTATGGATGGTACGTTTTTAAACTGTTAAATAAAACTACAATCCTTGTGCTACAATTTATTACTATAAATTGCACAGTTTTTCCGTGCAGTGCCCAAAAAATACAGTTTATAATATTATTAGAACAACCATTTATACAAAATTTCAATATTAATAAGTAGTAACCTTTTCAACATTAAATGATAATAAAAAAAAGTTACAACAAAACTCCCAAAAAATATATTTTTCAAAACGTGTTAGATACAATCTCAACGCTGATATCGTACTAAAATGCATCATTCAGTAAAAATATTTTTTAGGTCTTACTTGCCGAATCCCGCTATACTCAATTAACCATTATTGTTATTAATTTTCGATAATTTTTATGAAATTAATACAAAAACTGATAAACTTTAAATTTAGTGACACATGAACTAAAAGAAATAATGGCGAAATGTATGGTAACTTGGTCTTTGGTTTAGCTGATATCGCGTTAACTGTAACATTGCATAAACTCATATTAAAATACATTCTAGTAGGCATTGAAACAAAACCCTAATTTAAAGTGTAAAAAAGGCGCCCAACTGTCAAAGAAGGTAACACTTTGGCCGCGGTTCGAATTGTGCTCACAGAATTTACGACGTAATAACAAGTTCAACATAACCTAACAAAACATTTTTGAATATAAACATGAGTGGAGCATGTGGTATAACTGATGAAGATGGAAAAATGCTTGTATTTCAAGCATTTTTTTCTCAATCGAGGAAAGTGATGATAAATATAAATTTTACTTTGGACGCTTGAAATCACAGACACAATACATCGATTCAAATAAATGGCGCCGAAAAAACGTTGATGCTTACGCTGCTAACGATCTGACCCCTGAGTACTGTCAGCACTAGGGTGTGACGTCACATGTGACTTCATAGCTTCCACAACGCTTAAGGTAAGCGTGAAGCGTTGTGAACATAATTTGGACCGCGGCCTTTATGTATTTTTCTAAAATATAAGTAGTTTATCTTCATAATAATGATAAAAATACAGTATTTTGTTTAACAGTAAAAGAAAAAATATTTTTTTGTGTATTTTGTCCGGGCCCAACTAATTCCCGCTGTGACAGCCCGCAAAACCGCCCCTCATCTCTGTCTTTCATTTGGCGGTCAACAATTGCTCGGGTTATCATCGCCAGTTCCCAGATGGGATCGCCTTATTTTATTAGCGAAAATCATCCTCCCTTTCACCTCCTAACCTCGCTCTTATTATCCCTTGTTAAACACTTTCGCTGCGAAGTACATAGTATTGTAATTAAATTAAATCTGCTTTTTTATGGATATTATACAAGGTAAAACACAATTAATGGTCACCATAATAAATGGTGAAATAATGTATTTCCAAAAATGTTTAAAAAAGTACCCCTGTTTTCACGTTTGGTTTTGTCTCAGTGCCTACTATAGAACTTGTTTTAATATTAATTTAAGCAATTAAACCAAAGATTAAGTTACCGTAAATTTCGCCATTACTTCTTTCAGTTGATGTGTCACTAAATTTAAAATGTGTCAGATTGCGGATAAATTAAATAGAAATCATCGAAAATTAATAATAATGGTGAATTCGTATGAAAAATGACAATTTGACATTAATACAGTCGTAGAAAAAATATAGTATGCAACACATTCAAAAAGTATCTTTTCCTACTTATGGGATTGATCTTTTGTAAAAAAAGTATCACTATATTTATGCACTTGTTACATTAATTACTAATAAAGGGCTGTGTTTTCAGTGATATTGTGAGCACCTTGTAAAGGGGGTATGTAAGTTTTAATAATTTCAATATTTATTAAATTATTTCGGCATTGATAAAAACACGTCTAAAATTAAAACAAATAATTTTTGAAACCTACAAGGTTTTTTTTCATGAAAAATAACAGTTTCTAGTTTATAAAATAACCGTTCAGGGTCAACAGTACGTGTTTAATCATTAAAATACCGAGTTCAACTTTTTATATACAGTGTGTCCACGTAAGTTGGCGGTATATAAGAAACTTTTTATTGTTAATTTTACGAAAAAAAGGTTATTTTTTTATAAAAAGTTCAGCATGATCTAAAACCTAAAATGCAATCATCAGATATCAATTGTGTCAGTACGAGGTTTGGCCAAAACTGTAATTTTTGCTAAAGAGTAAAGTACCTGTATTTTTGCTAATATCGCAAATTGTTACAGAGAAAAGATGATAAGAATTAAAAATTTATTCCAAATATGCAATTTTGTTCATTTCAAAAAAAAAAAAAAAAATTATTGTTTTTTTTCTGAGATATGGTAAAAATTTAGGTTTGTACATTAGTGCACTATATTTCATAATTATAAATGTCATAGAACAGTTTTAAATAAACTTTTTAAATTAATTGTTATCAAAACGAGAAGAATGTAAAATGCACTAATGTACAAACTTACATTTTCTCGATTTTCGCAGAAAAAAACAAAAAAATTTTTTGGAAATAAACAAAATTGCATATTTGGAAGTAATGTTTAATTTTAAACATATTTTCTTTGTAACAATTTGCGATATTAACAAAAATACAGATACTTACTTTACTCTTGAGCAAAAATTACATTTGTGGCCAAACCTCGTACATGACTGACAATTTGATATCTGAT